>JASAUF010000480.1:1200000-1708524 GCA_030180095.1 Magnolia changhungtana | reverse complement strand
TGGAAAATCCTCCTTGTAGGATCCTGTGATCTAACTCCATATGAGCGCCTGGGAGCTAAAGAATGGGGTGTACTATAGAGGTCGCCAAGATTTCAGATTCCTAACCTGGATTCCTATGAACTGATTTCCGTGTTCGGGGATGTGACAATGCCTCCTTCCTCAAGCACTCGGCTTTGAAGGTGCTAAGGACAAACATCAATGCTTAGTACATGAGTAATAAGCAGAATTTTTAGTCATGATCGATCTTGGCCATTGTTGTCACACCATTAGCTAGGTAGAAGGCACTCACAATGAAGTCTCAACCGATATATCATCCCCTCAACCAAACACCTTTCAATACCTCTGCCATTGCCAGTATACTCGACTTCATTTAACAGAAGAGCCAAATAATAGACATAAAAGCTTCGATATCCAACTAATCACTCTACTTGCTAGCATAAACGAGAAACTGAAAGTTGACCTTCTATTATCCACACTGCCTGCATAATAAATATCCATATAGCCTACTAACTTGGTCCTTGATTTCTCAAATGATAAGATGTAGTCTTGCGTATCTCGAATGTATTGAAAGTAGTCATTTCACTGCCTCTCGATTGTTGCTTGCTAAGGTTAGACATGTATCTACTATTAACACCCACCGTGATGTGAAATATTACACAGGTCTTGTAATTACTATGACATAAATCAGTTGTCGATGGCGCTGAATAACGCATATAAGACATTACCGGCTTTCTTTATCCATTTTAAGACACTATTCCAAAGAAAGCTTAAAATAACTCACGTGGGGAACACTGACTAGTTTTGCCCTGTCTATCCCATACTTCATCAACACCTTCTCAAGGTATTCTTTTTTGAGATAACCAAGCTATTCCTTTTCATATCTTTATGTATATCAGTGCACGAGAACCTTACATTGATACCAAATCTATCATCTCGAATGTCCTTGATAATTGAGTCTTCAAGTATCTTGATCATTGAGACATGATATAATTGGCGATAAGCATGTCATCAACATACACATATCGGATAATGAACTTTTCATTACTCGGTGTCTTGTAATAGACATAACGATCATACTTCACTCCTGGTAAACTTACTCACTATAAAAGAAGTAAACTTTTTATACTACATTTCGCTGACATTGTTTCAAGTTATATAACGACTTTTTAACCTTCTGACATTGTTTCTCTACCCATTCTATTTCATAACCCTTGTAGTTGCTTTCCATGTAGATTTATTGTTCTAATTCCCAATGCAAAATGCAGTCTTCACATCCATCTGTTCCATCTTGAGATCGTATTAGTCAACTAGTACCAACACAAATCAAGATAGATACTTACTTCACCAAATGTTTGCAAATATCTCAATAAAGTCGATACATTCTCCGAGTGTATCTCTTAACTACCAACCTTACCTCATACTTATCATGTATCTTCTTGAAGATGCACTCATCGATCCAATCGCCTAATTTTCTCAGATCTCTCATCAAGAGCCTAATAAAAGTTGATTTAATAATTTTCTTCCGTAATGAAAAGAAAATGCGATATTTGAGTCATTCTTGTATCTCATCAAGTTAATTAGGTGATTCGACGGTAGATTCCTTCTCACATATTGGTTGCTTCTACTGCTTCTTGTACCTCTATCTACGTCCTTTGTTAGCCTTTTGTCTCATCTTTGTTTAACTAACGTCCACAACCAACTTTTTCGATTCATTGCGTTCATCATTCTGGAGAATCAAGGATCCTTCATCCAATTGACGTCACGACTAAGGATGATTCTACGTGGCAGACTCCGGTCATACAACACGTACCCCTTCACATCATCACCATAGTCAACAAAGATGCAATTCTTAGCCCTTTAGGTCGGCTTATCTCTCTCAACTGAAGGTACATGAGAGTAAGCATCGCAACAAAAAACACACAGTCCCGAGTAGTCTACCTACTGACTACTCTACATTTCCTTGGGACTCTTGCAATCAATTGTTGTAGAATGATACTGATTCACCAAGTAACAAGCCGTGTTAATGGCCTCGAATATAATTCCTTACTTTAACCTTGACATTCCAGATCATGTATCCGACCCTCTCTAAGAGAGTCTAGTTCATATCGCTTAACCACCATTACCTTTCCGATGTATGGCTCATTGTGTTATGCCTTACAATTCCTTCATCCTTGCAATACCTATTGAATTTTTCCAAATGTGAATTTTTCACCGTTATCCGTTCTCAACACTTTTACCCTGACTATTTTTCAACCATCACCTTTCATTGCTTGAAGTTAGCAAAAATATTAGATTTTTTTTCATAAAATAAACCTACACTTTTTTGGAATAGTTATCAATGAAGGTGACAAGCCATAACGACCCTTCACCAAAAATCACAGGCGCTGGCCACCATACATCCAAATGTACATAATCAAGAATACCCTTATATACATGTTTTTTCAGATTTAAAAGACAACATTGATTATTTACCATAAATGCAATGCTCGCATATATTCAAATCAAAACTTTGAGAAACTGAAATCCAGCAATAGTCAGAAAAGTACCTTCATGCCCCACTTCGCCCATAATGGCCTAAGCGTGATGTGTAAATGTGGAATCCGCTACGACATCGCGGTAGCTTCACCTGATGAAGTGTTTCCTATCAACCTGTAAAAATTTTCGTTTTGTTGTGCCTTCATAACTACAAGTACCTCCTTTAAAACTTTAAGGACACAATCAAACTGGTAAATTTACACCCTAGTGTCTTAAGTGCTCTAAAAGATATCAAGTTTTTCCTAATCTCAAGAACGTGTCTCACCTCGATTAAGGTATACTCCATGCCATCAAACATCTTAATGCACACCAAAACAACACCCACAACATTACAGGCGTTATCATTGCCCATAAATACCTGACTACCATTGCACTCTCTATAACTGATGAACCAACTCTGATGAGGAATCATGTGATATGATGCCCTAGTATCAAAAAAAATCCATTAAGTCTTATGTTCATCGTATAAGAAGTCAAGACCATGGACACTGACAACACATTATAACCACTCATACCTACATCGAGGATTACGTGAGTGTCAAGGCTTCCTTGGAAGAAGCCTCAGTTTTCTTTTCTTGCCTTAGATTTTGATAATCCTTCTTCATGTGCCCAGATCATCCCACAGCTTCAGTACTTGAACTTTCTTTTGCACTTACCTCATAGATTTGGACCTCAATCGAGAAGATCCATTGTCCTGCTTAATTTTATCCCTCAGTAATCCAATGCATCTATAGAGGTACCCACGCTTACGCTTTTTTTTTTCATTGCTTCTGATGAATAGTTGAGATAACAATATTAGACGCTAATGGTCATTTCTTGGTGCAAAAAAAGTCTTTGAATGATTCACTAACTGAACGGAAGAGAATTCAATAGGATGCATGCCTAATCCTCATCTTTTATCATTTCATCCATATGTAGCAATTTATAAATCAACTCGTTGAAGTTAATAATGTGGGCCTCAACATCAATCTCATCCGTCATCTTCATATTGATAACCGAAACTTCGAGTACAAACGATTTTCAAGAGATTTTTTTTTTTTTGCATAGATATTATCTAATTTTGCCCATGTGTTTGCTGCAGTTTTCTTTCTCATGACATTATAGAGGACCTCATCCATTAAGAACAATTAGATAGAAGTTCTCTCCTTCTTATCCATCTTGTTCTATTCATCTTCAATCATAGATTCTACTCGCTTCTTAATGAGGACATCATTCAAACCTTACTAAATTAGGAGACCAATCATCTTGACCTTCCATAGTTCAAAATTATTTTTCCTGAAATATTTTGCAACATCAAACTTTGGATTAAAAGCCATTAATATTGTGCTTTCATATTCAATTTGCTTCCCAACGTTAGCTCTGATACCACTTGTTGGAAATCGTACTTGCAAGGTGAATCAAATAGGTGTATTTTTCCTGATCGCACAACTAAGTTCAAACATAAATAAACCAGGATTTAACATGGAAAAACTCTTGCACGGAAAAACCATGCACAAAGAGACAATATTACACTGTTCAGCTTAGAAAATTACAAGATATAGAGATTACCATATTCGACCAAGTATTGGATCTTCCTTACAAGCCCTTAAAACCTTTAGGAATGAATTAGAAAGCTCTGAGATCTAATATATTCCCGATTACACCAATATATATAGCTTTTATGAGAATCACAATCGAAATATGAAACAAATCCCGCACTTACACAATTCTACGTAATTTTGCGCACACGTTCAATGGCACTTCGATGACATCGATGACCTGTCGATGGCATTGAAGGCCTTCAATGTCATTGAGTGTAACACCTAAATGTTCCAGCAACTAAACATGAATTTTTTAGATTTTTCCAATGGCACTTCAATGAGACTTCGATAGCATTGATGGCATCATCGAACCCCTTCAATGGCATCGAACATAACGCCACAAAGTGTCCAGCAACTAACATGGGATTTCTCGATTTTCTCGATGGCATTGAGCAGTTGTCGATGGCATCAAATGATCTGTCGATGGCATCGACATACCCTATTGCTAAAAGATTTGAGACATCAACAATAACACGAGTCTCTTTGCATGCATGTATGCATTTTTTAATTCTTAATGACATTTTCAAATTAAAAAACATTATATAACTTGTTTATAATAATTAAGTTACTGGATACATGGGAAAATGCACACCTTTGCAGCCGTAGTCTAAAAATATCTAACAATTGGTTATGTGATTCAACCTGCAGCCATGGGGAGCTGATTAGGTGCGGCCACGGGAGCCTCACCCAACAAGGTGCGGCCCTGCCTGTAGGGCCCTCCTTGAAGTATGTGTAGCATACGCACGCCATCCATCAATTTTGCCAGTTCATTTTAAGCTATGAGCCCAAAAAATGAAGCAGATATAAATCTCAGGTGGACCACACTACAGGAAATAGTGGTGATTGAACCCCACCATTAAAAACTTCCTACGGCCTAAGTAATATTTATTTGCCATCCAACCTATTGAAAAAATCACACGGACTTAGATGAATAGAAAAAAGCAAATATCAGCTTGATCCAAAACTCTCATGGCCCACATGAAGTTTTTAATGGTCAATCACCACTGATTTGGGTTTGTTTCATTTTGGTCTCATGTACTAAAATGATATGGAAAAAACAGATGCGTAGCGTAGATATACCACGCATACATCAAAATGGGCACATGGTCAGGCCGCACCATGTTGGGTGAGGCCATGGCCTTGGTGGATAATTGACTAAGTTGACCATTGAGTTTAGGTGACATGGCAATATGAAACTACATGAGTGGGCCCAACTAAATCTATGGCTCGAACCTCTGCACCTTGGGCCTCACCTTGGCTACATTATCAATAGTCAGCCACGGAGGTCAGGTCAATTTAGATGACCAACATGGTGGGAAAATGGGCAAGGTCTGGAGGGCACAAGCCTATACAAGTCTAGCTCAGACCAACCTGTGAGCCAAGGAGAGAGAGAGAGAGAGAGAGAGAGAGAGAGAGAGAGAGAGAGAGAGAGGAGGGGTGGGGCATGGGACATGACATTGTTTATATTACAAATTTAACCTTACAAACCTTATCCAGCGTTTGGCACCATGGATTTGGGAATTTCAAAACCCGTGGTTGTTTGGCACCATAAAGTAACTGGCAGTTTCAAATCCAGGGGTTTTCAAATCCCCTCCAATAGGGTTTGAAATCCATGGTGAGAGCTTCGATTACATTTAAAATCCTTGCAAGAGTTGCATGTGTAACATGTATGTCACCAGACTATTATTCTATTGGGCACTTAGCCCACTAATGATGTCCCAAAACAATTAGATTATCAATTGCATCACTATAATTACTTTAATATGATGATCAGCACTAGCCAAACATTGTTCATGTAAAACAACAGCTAAAAATTGTTGATTAGTCACTCAAACATGATTTTGTGCTTGTGGCTCATCTGAGACTTGGAATTTCATCATTTTCAAGCAAAGCATATATTTCAGCAGGTTTATTGCAACCATTGTGTTAACATATGTTCACTAATTAGATATATTAAAGTTAATTTAGTAATTAAATTCAAGCTCCTGTAAATATACCATGCATATCTACTTTTGGATTAAAGTTGATTCTCAGTACAAGGTGCGAAACACAATAGGAGGATTTCAAATCCAAGGGGTTTCAAATCCAGGGGGTTCCAAATCCATGCTCCCAAACTGGCCTGGCCAGAATCAGGCTAGACTAACGGGCTTTTATACACGGTCCAAATCTGGCACAATTGAGAAATGGGCCTAAATTTTAAGCCTAAGCTCAACCCTCCAGCCTGATAGTCCAGACCAAGACCAGCCTGAGCCGGGCGAAGCCTGGCCTGTTGACAGAGTGCGACTTTTGGGCTAGTACCTATCTAAAGAGAAGCCGACAATCTGAACCGTGTAGATTAAATATAGGTGTGCATGTGTGTGTGGATCATCACAGCCTGCTAGCTTATGTGTAATGTTAACCTTTTATTGCACTCGATCATGTGTCCTTGCAATGAACAGTGATTACAAATATGAGAACAGCTCATCATTGAGGCCACCATCTCTATATATATAATCTAAAGTGGGATGTCCAAAAAATCAGGTTAGTAAATTTTTTTAAAAGAAATATTTTCATATTCTGACAGAGTATGTGCACCCAAATCGAATTAATCTGGGCCAGAGCTTGAGTCTACTTAAAAGCCCATTGGCTTAGTTAGATAAACTTCTTTAATACAGGTGGGCCACCGAGTATAAAACTGAGTCCTTAGCTACTTCTAGGGTTGGACCTAGTGGGCCTTAGTACATATGAGCCCAAGGGAAGATGTCTTGGCACGAAAATCATGTTGGTCCACTCATAAGAAGAGCCGTGTTTGTGCATTGAATATGGACCATTGGCCATTTTGAACTCTCGTCTATTTCCTCAACGGGTGTGTCGCCAACCGGAGGACCGGCCATGCCTTCAGCGTTTGTTTTGCTAGGTTGGGTCATACCGGACTGCAATGCTTTTGGCCCAAGTTTATCTAGGCCCATGAGCCAGATGGTGAAACCCAATATCTAAGTGGTCCAATCTGGAGAGCCGAACGGGCTGGACCATGTTGCGCCACTAGCAATCCTTGGGAATCTTAGCTCACATCCTTAATACATGTAGTCCCTTGATTATCGTTGTGGGCTTGCTGCATAATAGATAAGGGAACGATCTTAAGCCTTCCATATTTTTGAGCTGTGTGGGGCCCACCCATGATGCCTGCATGGATTCCAAAACCTTGTATCTATTGAGCCTACTCATACTTATGTGAAACCGTACATTGCAAAAATGATCTGGATCCAAAACGGAGGTCGGACACACCACAGGGAGCAATGCACAGTCACGCATGAAACCTGTATGTTCATGTGGTGTGGTGGACATAACTGTTAGAATGTCCGTTCATCCTGCTGGGCGCACCTGATGACTGATTCGAATGACATTACATAATGCATTGGACCCCACATTCCATCTGAAAGTTTCTATAATGGCCTCACCACCCTCCCCAATGTGGCTTCCTTCACTTTGGTGTTGCACACCTTAGCCATGGATCAGGATGGATTTTTGGATCCAATGGATGGACGGGCTGGATGGTACACACATCACGGTGGACCCACGGCTCAAAAATTCAGTAATTTCCACACGTTTTAAGGCATGTGATCATTTTCCATCATGTTGCGATTAAAACCACCGCTTATACCAAAGCCAAAACACCACGTTGTAAAATTGACTTCGACGAGACGCAAAATAACCCAAGCACTACTTATCCACAATATTGAAGAAAATGCAAAAAACAACAACACAGGATATTTACGTGGTTCACCACTTCTGCTACTCCATGAATAATCCAGCAAGGAAATAATTCACTATGTCAAAGAGAGATTACAAGAAACAAGTAATAGAGTACCTTCTTTGATAATTCTACGAAACTCTTTGAACACACTCTCAAAGAAAGAGAGATACATCCACCATTGCAATCCTAGCAATGACCCTTTTTACTGAAAATACCTTAAGAGGAAGAAAAAAATAAGCACCTTCTGAGAGACCTCAGAAAATCTTGGACCCCTCCTTGTAGAAGAAATCTTGGACCCCTCCTTGTAAGCGGAATTCTATCTCAACCCCAACATAACCTACTTTATAAGCTATCTTTTTTGGAGTAAATACCAAAATTGCCCCTCCAATGGTCTACAATCAATTTGAGCTTTGTTTGCTCAAAAGTCCAACATGAGTTACATGGGCCTGAGAGGGAGAAAAGGCCAAGTGATTTGGTATCACTAACTCAACAATCTCCACCTTGATAATAAAACTACTTATCTTGCTGATCTGCCATCATTACCTTACTTTGAAACCTAGAGAACTTAGAACTCCAATTCAACTTCTTTATTTGAATTGGTTTTGTGAGCATGTCCACTGCATTCTCCTTCGTTCCAAATTTCAATAAACGAACTTTGCCTTATTTAATGACTTACTGAATGAAGTAATGCCCAACTATAATGTACTTGGTCCTCTTGTAATTAACAGGATTCTTGGCCAAGTGAATTGCACTCATGTTGTCACAATATAAATCCATAGTCATAGAATCAACACCTTTCTCACCCATTAGACCTTGAAGCCAAACTGCTTCTTTGCATGCTTCTGTAGTTACCATCTATTCGCCATTTATTGCAGACAATGCCACCGTCCATCAAATCCTGTACATCCAACATATCAGCCCATTTGTAAAACTAAAAACACATCCCGTTGTCGATCTTCTCTTGTCAAAATCACTGGTAAAATTTACATCAACGAAATCTTGCATCTTCAGAGTCTTTGCTAAATGTATTCTTATAAATACTTGTGCCTCTTGAGTACCATAGCACCCATTTAGCGGCTTCCCAATGTGCTTTAATTGGATTTCCATGAACCTGCTTAGTACGCCAACTCCATAAGCTATGTCCAGTCTAGTGCAAACCATAGCAAACATTAAGCTTCCAACCACACTAGCATAAGGCACACGTGCCATGCAGCGCCTTTCCTCTTCCAAAATTAGACTCTACTTGGAAGATAACATGAAATGTGGAGCGAAAAGTGTCTTTATCGGTTTTGCATTACTCATACCAGACTTGTGGAGCATTTTTTCAGTGAACCTCTTTTGAGAAGGTGATAAAATCTCATCTTTCTGGTCTAGATGAATCTCAATTCCAAGGATTTGACGTGCCAATCTAAGATCCTTCATCTCAAATGATTTACTTAATTGTCCCATAAGTTTATCTATCTTAACATTGTCCTTGCTCACCAAGAGCATGTCATTAACATATAAGACCAAGATTAGAAAAGATCCATTACCGAAAAATTCCATATATACACAATAATCATATTCACTTCTCCGCTATCCAATACCTATCATGAATTAGTCGAACTTTTTATACCATTATCTTTATGCTTGTTTCAATCCATATAAGGATTTATTCATCTTTCACACAAGATTTTCTTTTCCCTTTGTACAAATCCTTCCAGTTGTTGCATGTATACTTCATCTTCAAGTTCCCCATGCAAGAACGCTATATTCACATCCATTTGCTTAATAAGCTCCAAGTCAAGCATAGCAATAAGCCCAAGTACAAAATGAATGGATACTAATTTGACAACTAAGGTAAAAAAAACACTCAATGAAATCAATTCCTTCCCTTTGTGTAAAACCTTTGGAAACTATCCTTGCCCTATACCTTTCTGGTTTACCAACCACATCCTTCTTAATTTTTTATACCCATTTACATCCAACCGCTTTTCTATCTTTTGACAAATCCACCAAATCCCACGTCTTATTTCTTTTAAATGTGGACATCTCCTCTTCCATAGCCATCATCCAATGCTTGGAGTGATTGCCTTCAATTGTTTTATGGAAAGAGATTGGTTCTTCATTTATAGTTGTCAATGCATAAAGAGTTTTTGAATCAACATAATCTTTGTACCTTTCAAGTTGACGAATCATTCTCGTAGAACGCCCAGGCAATTTCAGTGCACTTTCTTCTTGAAAGTCTTCTAATCCTTCATTTTGATCTTTCGATTCGGTCATTTCTTCATCAAAATACACATCCTCATTCTCATCAGGAATAGACTCACTTGATGAAGGAACCGTGGGTTCCACTTCAAATTCTTGGGTATCATCCTATACCCCTTCTTCATTCTTCTTTTTCAAGTCCTTGGTTAACATGATTGATTCATCAAAATAAACATCACGGCTTGTGATAATTTTATGGGCACTTGGGTCCCATAAACGATATCCCATTACACCTTTCCTATAGCCAACAAATATGCATTTTTTTTGTTCTAACTTATTTCTTTGACAATTTGGGATTAGTGCATAGGCATCACAACCAAATATCTTTAAATTTGAATAGTCACAAGGAGTTTTGGACCATACCTCTTAAGGAGTCTTCTCCCCCAATTCTACCAAAGGTGATTGATCGATGAGATAACAAGCCAGCCAAAGGTTATTGATTGATGAGATAACAAGCCATGGACATGGCTTCCCCCCATAACTCTTGCTCCAATCCAGCATTGCTCAACATGCTTTGAGCATATGCTCCATCAATGTTCGGTTCATGTATTCGGCAACACCATTTTGTTGAGAAGTGTATGCGGCAGTGAAATGTCGAATGATCCCTTCATCCTTACAAAATTGTGTAAACTCATTGGAGGTGAATTCTTTTCCATTATCGGTTCAAAGAGCTTTGGTGTGTCTCCCAATACTCTTTTCGACTTCCACCTAAAATACTTAAAATAGGTTAAAACATCACTATTTGATTTAAGAGTGTAGACCCATACCTTTCTTCAAAAATAATCAATGAATGAAACAAAATATGATGTCCATCTATATGATGTAGTCGGTGATGGCCCCCATACATCCGTAGTTGAATTGTTTTGGTGTGTCTCCCAATACTGCTTTACTAGTTGAATTGCTTCCCATTATCATGGAACCACCCTTAGAAGGCTCACATGAACTAAACTAAGACTTGTGGGGGCACATATGATGTGTGGCACCAATGTCTAGAATCTAATTTTGGTGGAATTCTGGATTACATCCAACTACAAACACTTCATCTTCAACCACTCTCGATATTGTTTCCTCTACTTAATTGGCTTCTTTCTTTAATTTGGTGTGTTATTTTTCTCTCACTGATTCATCACTCGAATTATCATTTGTGGTTGAATTTGATCCTTTTCTCTTTCAAGAATTCTTCTTGATGTAACCTGCTTTTCCGCATCCCCAACATATGCCTTTTCTTTGTAGCCATTTGACTTAAACCTTAATTTGTTTTTTGAAGAAGAACCCCTTTCTCTCAATCTTCCTCTAGTTAACAATGCTTCCTGATCATCTGAGCCTCTTGACGATGTTGTCCTTCTTACCTCTCCTGCTAGCAAAGCACTTACAATTATCTCCATATCTTAGTGAGTCGATATCTTAGTGAGTCAATATCTTAGTGCCTTCCTTCATCCAACATGAATACAATTGCCTCTATAAGAAAATGTGATTTGTGAGAGATTTTGTCATATAAAGACTCCAATTCTTCCATAAATCGATGACTAATTTT
Source organism: Magnolia changhungtana (assembly GCA_030180095.1). Classification (NCBI taxonomy): domain Eukaryota; kingdom Viridiplantae; phylum Streptophyta; class Magnoliopsida; order Magnoliales; family Magnoliaceae; genus Magnolia; species Magnolia changhungtana. The sequence goes on along the minus strand of JASAUF010000480.1, from coordinate 1,696,895 downwards.
TCTAAGATTACATTGAATAAGACTTCATCTACCAAGTATAATCGGATCATAGATGATGCCTTTAGATCCATCTCTTCCCACACATCAACCGAAATGGATTCCGGCATTTTTTTCAATTCCAACCAATGCCTTATGTTGTCCTTATTGAATCGACAAATGATAAATATTGATCTTCTAAAGTTTGAAGTCCCTTTTTGGAACTTGTCCACCTTAAAAGGACCACTCGCCATTTATCCCACATTGTACGAATAGCCCAAACTCTGATACCACTTATTGCAACTAAGACTGCCACTTACTGGCCTCCGAAACTGAAATGCCACGTTGTAAAATCAGCTTCAACGACTCGCAAAATAACTCAAACACTATTTGTCCACAATATTAAAGAAAATGTGAGAAAACAACAACACAAGATATTTACGTAGCTCACCACTTTGGCTACTCCACGGGCAATTTGGTAAGGAGATAATTCACTATAGCAAAGAGAGATTACAAGGAACAAGGAACAGAGTATATATTCCCCAATGATTCTACAAAACCCTTTGAACCTAATCTCAAAGAAAGAGAGATACATCCTGTTATAATACAAGACTTGGGAAAGAAGAAGCTTGATTCTTTAGAGCCGTATAAAACCAGTATTTATACAAGAATAGAAAAAGACAAATATAGAAAACAGTGAAGAAGGAGGATTTACAAAGGAGAGATTACAGAGATGATGGAGGAGAGATTTCAGCAGATGAGCTGGCTGCTGGATGCGGAGAGATTTGTGCAGATGATTCTGCAGATGAGCTGGATGCTGGATGCGTTCCTTCAACACTCCTCCGCAAGCTTGGCCTAAAGATATTCTAAAAGCTTGGAAGTGATTGCGTCATGTTGCTCACGTGAAAGAGGTTTACTGAAAATATCTGCCAGTTGGTCCCCAGTGCGAACATGTGGAGTTATAATTTCATGGGATTTAATTTTCTCTCGAATAAAATGGCAATCCACCTCAATATGCTTGGTGCGTTCATGAAAAACCGGATTGTTAGAAATGTGAATGGCAGCCTGATTAATTATCACACATCATCGACATAGGGCTAGATAGAGAGAAGCCAAGCTCGGTTAGAAATTTCTTAAGCCAAAGTAACTCATAAGTTGTATGGGCCATAGCCCTATATTCGGCCTCAGCACTGGATCGAGCAACAACTGGCTGCTTCTTACTTTTCCAAGTAACCAAATTCCCCCCACAAACGAGCAATAACCGGTTGTAGATTTCCAGTCATCTTTGGCAATAGCCTAGTCTGCATCAGAAAATAGTGAAAATAGACAAGTGTCCATGTTTGGAATAAAGAAGGCCCTTACCAGGAGAACCTTTGAGATAACGAAGAACACGATAGGCAACATCCAAATGGGCAGGCCGTGGTGAGTGCATAAACTGACTGAGCACACTGACAACATGAGATATCGAGTCTTGTGATAGTTAAGTAAATAAGATGGTCAATGAGTCGCTGATACGGACCAGGATCTGAGAGAAACTCACTAAGGAGAGAGGTGAGTTGATGATTGATCTCAAGAGGAGTAGCAACAGGTTTACAGCCCAGCATACCCATCTCATAGAGTAAATCCAATGTATATTTCCTCTGACATAAGGAAATACCAGAGCGAGAATGAGCAATATCAATCCAAGGAAGTAAAGCAAGGAGCCCAAATCTTTAACCTCAAAGGTACTAGCAAGATGAGACTTAATGCCTGATATAGAAGTAGAATCATCACCCATAATAATGATGTCATCAACATAGACCGAGACCACTATGATCCCTTTAGTGGTGCACTTCCAAAAAATAGAATGATCGGAGCTACACTGGCGAAAATGGGCAGCTTGCATGGCATGAGTGAATTTGTCGAACCACACCTGTGGTGACTGCTTAAGGCCATAGATAGACTTGCGAAGGCGACAAACTTTATGTTCCTCTCCCTTACGACGAAACCCAGGAGGTAAGGACATACAGACTTTTTCATGAAGGTCACCATATAAAAAGGCATTCTTGACATTAAGTTGATGTAGGGGCCAATCCAAATTTGCAGCCATAGATAAGAGAACCCGAATAGAATTCATTTTTGCAACTGGAGTAAAAGTTTTGGTGTAATCGATGCCATAAGTCTGCGTGAAGCCTTTTGCAACAAGACGTGTTTTGTATCGATGAATGGTACCATCAGATTTATGCTTAACATCGTAAACCCACTGACAGCCCTCAGCATGTTTACTGACCAGTAATTCTACAAGCTCCCAAGTTTGATTTTTTTTCTAAGGCATTCATCTCCTCAAGCATAACATGCTTTTAGTGAGGGTGAGCCAAAGCCACATCCACTCGTGTAGGAATAGATACAGAATTAACATTGGCAATAAAAGTTCTGTATGATGGAGATAATGACTGATAAGAAACGAAATGCTGAATATGATGAAACGTGCAAGGACGAATACCTTTTCCCTCAGAAGAAGCAGAGCTAAAGCCACATCCACTCGTGTAGGAATAGATACAGAATCAACATTGGTAATAAAAGTTCTATATGATGGAGATAATGACTAATAAGAAATGAAATGCTAAATAGGATGAAACGTGCATGGACGAATACCTTTCCCCTCAGAAGAAGCAAAAGGAGCCGAGTCAGGAGTAGATCTCGGAGCATCAGATGAAGGTGGAGGCAACGATGTGGTGGCTCGCCCTTTTCTTTGTTGTAAGACAGATGAGGCTTGAGTGCAGACATAGTCCTGTAAATGGAGAGGTCGAGTGTTGGGACGAGTGGTGCGGCGTGGTGGCGGTGGCGGAATCGGGGAAAGTGATGACGGAGAAGGGGAGGTAGGGGACGGGGAGTTTAGAAAAGGGATAGGAGTAACATGAGGTGATAAGGGAGGAGAGGAAATCATCAGAAAAAAATTGAGAGACTCAAAAAATGTCGCATCGAGAGTGATATAGCAACGACTTGTATGTGGATCCACAAATTTATAACCTTTTTTGGGTAGGTAAATACCCAACAAACATGCAAGAGATGTATCTATCTGATAACTTTGTTCGAGATGGAGAGAAGTCATGCACATAAGCAGTGCAGCCGAAAACTCGAAGAGGAATATCGGTGACATGGTGAACTTTCTTAAATAAAGATATTGGAATCTGAAAGTTCAAAGCAGAATGAGGCAGACGATTGGGCAAGTAGCATGCGGTGAGAATTACATCTCCCCAATAACGTTTGGGAACATGCATCTCAGTGAGGAGGCAACGAGTGATATTCAATAATTGTTGATTTTTTCTCTCTGCCATCCAATTTTGCTGAGGAGTGGAATCACGAGTGGTGTTTAACTCGATGCCGTGCTGATGAAGGTAGGAAAGAAAACCAGTGTAAAGGTATTCGCTACCATTATCACAGTGAAGGACCTTGACTTTTGCTGCAAACTAATTAATTAACCAAACATGAAAAGATCGAAAAGTTTCAAACACATCACTTTTATTTTTAAGAAGATAGATCCAAGTCATTTTGGTAGTACAATCTATAAAAGACATAAAAACCGGAATCCCATAGAGGAGAGAATAGGAGCTGGTCCCCAAACATCAAATTGAATGATTGAAAACATAGGACCATAGTCTTTATTCAAGACTAAAGGAAATGAAACACGTTTCTGCTTGGATAAAGCACAAGTACTACACTGAAATATCTTAACATCTTGGTGGGAAGCTAAAATAGGAAATAAATTGCATAAAATGGAAAAAGAGGAATGACCATATCGACAGTGCCATCGAAAAAAATTCTCCTGAGAGACTAACAGAAGATGGGTTGCTGATCGAGGTTGAACAACAGCATCGAAATGGTAAAGACTAGGACGTTCACGTCCACCACTAATCATCTTCTGCATCCTGAGATCCTGAAATATACAATGAGATGGAAGAAAAATGACAGCACAGTTAAATTGTTTGGTGAGAGTACTAACAGAAATCAAATTGGAGTTAAGACCTGGGACAAGAAGGGTCTTGTCGAGGGAGACAATAGAGGTTAGAGGAACAGTTCCTGACCTCGTAATGGGAGTAAGGTTTCTGTTTGCTAACTTTACCGACCCTAACGTAGAACTGAGATGAAAAAATGAAAAAAATGTGAGACATACCAGTCATATGATCTGTGGCCCTGGTGTCTATGACCCAAGGTTGAGAAAATGAGGCAGGAGTGGATGTACCGGACATTGGAGAACTGGAAGTAGCCATGAATTTGGAGACTGAGAGGCCAGCCTTCTGGGCGATCAGGTTATCATATTTGTCTTAAGAAATCTAGACCATAGGAGTGGAGGAAGCAGACGGAGTCTCCTCGAATTCAGTAACAGACAAATTGGCCCATCGACCACCTAACGAACGACCACGTCCATGAGTGAAGCCTCCCCGCATGGGGGGTTTACCATGTTTGATCTAGCAATAGTCAACCAGATGGTTGGTATATTTGCAATGAGTGCAAAAAAGAGTTCCACGACCATGGCCTCAAGTTCCACGACCTCGACCCTTATTATCAGAAAAAGGAGCATCAGCCTGTAAGGCAGACTGTGTGATTGAGGCATGGGGAATCATAACCTGCTTTCGTTTTTCTTCTCTTGCAAGCTGAGTATAAACCTGATTCAAGGTCATCGTATCAGCGTTGTGGATGATTTGTTGTCGGAGTATCTTGTACTCATTATTAAGGCCATCTAGAAACTTGAAGATCCAGCGTCGCTCCTGACGTTTCTTGATAAGAATCACATCGCGAGAACAATAGGTATCTTCATCATCATGATAGGCGAGCTCCTCCCATAAACTCCGGAGTGTAGCATAGTACTCTATGAGGCTTTTGTCATTCTGTTGGAGAGAGGCGATCTCCTTCTCTAATTGAAAGATGCGTGACATGTTGTGCGCATCACTATAGAGTTCTTGGACCATGTCCCATATTTCTTTTGCCATTTTTAAGAAAAGAAGGTCACTTCGGACATTTTCGGCCATGGAGTTCCATAACTATGACATGACAATCATGTCATCAGATTTCCATTCTGATTTCTTGGAGTCTCCATCGGCTGGACAAGAAAGGGTCCCAGTGATGTGGCCAAGTTTCCGTTTGCCGCCAATAAAGATGCGGACAACCTGTTGCCACTGGAGAAAATTGGGCCCTGTGAGAAGAGAGGATGTGATCTTTAATCCTGGATTTTCAGACTGTTTGAAATCCTCATCATGAGAGGATGAAATATCATCAAAGACCTTGGACGAGGCCATGGAGAAATATCAAGGGATTTTGTTCTTTTTTGTTCTTTATATAAAAAAAAAAAAAGGACTAGATTGATATTTCTTTGTGAAATCTGGTCAGGAACCAGTTCCCAATACAATCATCCGTTAAATGTCAACTACGCAACCATGTTAGTAACGCCACATATACAGGTTTCTGCACAGCAACCATAGCGGAGCCGAGTATCAGATCGCCTGGGCCCTACCCTCTGTACATGTTTCACACTCATGCCTGGCATGTGTGGGACTACCAAAACATCTTCCCAGAGAGAGAGAGAGAGAGAGAGAGAGAGAGAGAGAGAGAGAGAGAGAGAGAGAGGGACTCTCCAACCTTAAAAAAAAAAAAACAAAAAAAAAAAGACTCTTATCTTCTTAAAGGTAAGAGAGAGACCTCTACAGCTCTTATGTTCTCGTTGACGGAAGATCTGGCGATCCTGTGGAACACGATCTCGACATTGCAGATCCGAAGGAAGATGCAGAAAAGAAGCCCATCATAGGGGACAACACTGTACTGGAACCGAATGTCAGTTCCCCGATTGAGGAGTTAAAAGGTTTGAGAAAAAAAAAAAAAGTATCTTTGCTGATGGTTTGGATGACAAACTAAATATAGATGAAAAAGGTGTCCTTACTGATGGTTTGGATGTCAAACTGAATATAGATGAAAAAGGTGTCCTTGCTGATGGTTTGGATGGCAAACTGAATATAGATGAAAAAGGTGGCTAATGATGAAGATGAACAGAAACTGGAACCTTCTACGGAGGCAGAAGGAAATGCGGAATCTGAAATTACAGCCACAAAAGCTGTTGAATTCGAATTGCATCAGCTAGTATAGCTTCAGTTCTTAAAGGGCATTCTCATGGCTTTGATACCCTATTATAATGCAAGATTTGGGAAAGAAGAAGCTTGATTCTTTAGAGCCGTATACAACCAGTATTTATACAAGAATGGAAGAAGACAAATATAGAAAATAGTGAAGAAGGAGAATTTACAGAGGAGAGATTACAGAGATGATGGAGGAGAGATTTCAGCAGATGAGCTGGCTGCTGGATGCGGAGAGATTTCTGCAAATGAGATTGATGCTGGATGCGTTCCTTCAACACATCTACCGTTACAAACCTGACAATGATCATTCTCACAAGTACACCTTGAGAAGAAGAAAGAAAAGTGCACATTTTGAGAGACCTTGTAGAAGAAATCCCTCTTGATCTCTTTTCTTTCTTGTGAGAGAAAATCCTTACTCACACCCAAATTCAGAATTCTACGTCAACTCCAACATAGCTTACTTTATAAATTACCTTTTTAAGAATAAAATATCAAAATTTCCCTAATAAGAATCTACAATCAATTTAAAGTTTGTTTCCTCGAGACCAACATAAGTTACATGGGCCCGAAAGGGAGAAAAACCCAAGTAATTTTGATATCACTAATTCAGCATCCCATGCACTGGCACGCTACCAACGTCCATTTGCTCCCATCCAACATACGGTCTAAAGGACGCAGATTGCATGCTGACTCTACTTGAGCGAGTCGCTATTGGATGGTGCTCTATCGCCCCCAACATGATATGTATATTATCTAAGTCATTCATTTTTATTTTTATTTTTATTTTCATTTTAGGTTACAAGCATAAATGAGGCGGATCCAAATCTCAGGTGGACAACGCTACAGGTAATAGTGGATTGATTGAAGGCCCACTATTGAAAATTTCGTAGGAGCACAAAAGTTTTGGATCAAGCTGATATTTGTGTTTTCCTCTCATCGAGATCTGTGTGACTTAATCAACAAGTTAGATGCAAATAAATATTAGTGGATCCTAGGAAGTTTTCAATGGTGGTTGTTCAATTACCACTGTTTTCTTGTGATGTGGTCCACCTGAGATTTGGATCTGCCTCATTTTTTAGATCATGCCCTAAAATAATTATCCAAAATGGATGAACGGCATGGATAAAACACATACATCATCATGAGGCCCACATAGCACCGTCCAGTACTGCCACCCCGGGCTGCGTGGACAGATTTGGTCCCAGCACCATCCAGTAGCAACGTTGCTACTGGCAGTCCGCGTCCCGGCCTGGACAGATTCGGTCTAGGAAGGGGCTCTAGTGGAACCACCATGATATATGGGTTTTATCCACACTGTCCATCCATTTTGAAAGTTCATTTTAGGATCTGATCCTGAAAATGAACCAAATCCAAGGCTCAAGTGGACCACACAAATGGGATTGAACGCCCACCATTAAAAACTTCCTAGGAGCTGCCGAAGTTTTCATCATGCTGATATTTATGTTTTTCCTTCATACATGTCTATGTGACCTTATGAACAGATTGGATGGAAAATAAACATCACGGTTAGCCCTAGGAACACTTCAACAGTAAGAGTCATTATCACTGCTGCATCGTGTGGTGTGGTTCACTTGAGCCTTGGATCTACCTCATTTTTTGTTTCATATCCTATAATGGTGTGGAAATATGGATGGACGGCGTAGATAAAACTCATATATCATGCTAGGTCCCACTGAGCCTCGGTCAAGAAGGAATCTGTCCAAGCTTGCAATCACACTCGGTAGGTGAGGTCCTGATTTTGGACTCCTTCAACCAACTTCACCTACTAAAGAAAAGGAAGGGAATATGCAATGGTCAGGTATGAAACTACCTTTCAAATAAAAATTGTCCGTTTAGCTGTGATATTCTAATCACGACTGTGGACCACCAAACTGATCCCCTTCTTATTTTTCAAAGTTTCTTTACTTTCCAATCATTCTCCTTAGAAGAATAACCCTCACCAAATCCTCTTTTTCATCATTCCATGATTTTCAAATCTGATCCGGATCCACACAACATCACGTCGGTTACATACACATCCCCATGCATGCCTGCCCTGATACATTCTCAAATGGAATTTGGTTAACCACAGTTCAAAAACCCATCTGACTCAATATTCAGCCTGGTTGGAAAGGCCTGATAACTCGCCTCGATTTGACTTGGAGAGTCCAATTCATTGATCCATGCTGCTCATTAGGATCATTGCACATTTCATGGGCTACCTTGCAAACATCACACCAATCCAACTGATATTAACCATGGATCAATGGCCTTTAACATGGATGGTCAAGATTGTTTACACAAGAATATGTCCAATCAACAATCTGATTCATCCATTTGTTAGGGCTCATCATGGATTGCTTGTGACTCTAAAGAATCACTTGTGTTAAGAAATCATAGACATTCCATCCATAGTTTGGAAAAATGATCACTATAAAAAAAAGAAGGCTAAATCAAGGTTGGATTAGATCATTCAATTAGTGCGATTTTTGTAAAGTGGTCAATGGAAGGTGTTCTAGAGTTAATAGACAGTTCAGATTGAATGATTAGATTGTCCACATGAACTAATGCAAATAAGAGCACTATAATTTATTGTGGTTAAAGCACTAAAACATTTCTCCTTAAATTAAGAAGTGTTTAGGTTAATTATAGGTATTTGAGGCAAGTATTAGGATACAAAATGGCATAATCTATCACAATTCTAGCATATAGTGTGTTGTTAGTGAGGAGCGATTTCGACCATGAAATCATGTGTTTTGTTGTCTCTGATTTTAATTATAACCTAACCGAATCGTCCAATGACTCAGTTTGAGTTACATCGAGTCGGCTGAGTTTTCAGTGTTTTTGCAACTCGGTTTGAAGTCTTGCTGAGTCGAGTTGATTTGCCCGAGTAAAAAAGTTTAGAACTATAGCATCATCTGGCCTAACCCCCTTCTAATTCAGGCTAAATGGGTGGTGGGAAAATGAAGGTGTGTTCATGGACATAAGACTAGCAGCTCGAGCCAACTTGTCTGGACTCGTGTGTCAGTCCTAACTAGCCCGAGTTGAATCAGCTTGACTCAGTAAAGTGGGGTTGACTCATCTATGTCAACTCTTGGTTTCAAACCAGATTGGGTCCAATCAGACTCGAGCTTCTTGAGTTTCAAGTGGGTCTGGTCGGGCCTTTGTGTAATGTGAACCGGCGGGTTCTGACCCACTACACAACTCACAAGGGTTGTTGTGTATGAACACATACATACATGATCCCATGCATCATTTATTCTTCGTAGAATCTAACCTGAACGAGTGTTCTTGTGTACTATTAAATTATAAATGAATATAAATAATCTCCACCGTCCAATTATTGCACTAGTACAGACCGTCCAATTGATGAGAGCGGATTAGGTGAGACACCAAGAGGTTGTTGCGACCCTTGCCCCGTGGGTTACCGTAGGGCCCACATTGATGTATGTATTATGCATCCATGACGGTCATCCATTTTTACAGATCATTTTAGGGCATTATCAAAAAAATGAAGCACATCCAATTACCATAAGAGACAGTGGGGATTGACTGTCTTACCATTAAAAACTTATTAGGGTGTATATTAATGTTTCTATAGTGTTTATTTACCATCCAATCTGTTGATCAGGTCACATAAGCCTGGATGAAGGGAAAAAATAAATATTAATTTGATCTAAAACTTTTGTGGTTCATTAATGGTCAATTACCAATGTTTATTATGGTATTGTCTACCTATAACTGTATCTGCTTCATTCTTTGAATAATGCCCTGAAATGATATGAAAAAACGGGTGGACGGCGTGGATACATAATACATAAATAAAGGTGATTCACACCGTCCATCCAATTGGAGAGATCATTCTAAGGCAACATCCAAAGAATGAGTCAGATAAAAAACTCAAGTAGACCCACATAAAAAACAGTGGAGAAAGTGACGCCCATTATTAAAAACTTCTAAGGGCCACAAAAGTTTTAGATCAATCTGATATTTGTGTTTTCCCTTCTTCCATGTCTTTTTTAAGTTATGAACAGGTTGGATCTCAATAAACATCATGGTGGACCTTAGGAAGCTTTCAACGGTGGGTGTCACTCTCCCCACTGTTTTCTATGATGGGGTCCATTCCACCTTTGGCTCTACCTCATTCTTTGACTCCTGCTATAAAATGATATATCCAACTGGATGGACGGTGTGGATACAAAACACACATCATGGTGGGGCCCACAGAACTTGGTGATGTCACTTCGCTACCGAGTCTCGCTACTCAACCTGTCAGTAGCTAATCCGACGGCCCATATTAATGAGAAGGCAACCAATATTAAAAATAAAAGAATATTTCGATAAAGAAAAGGAGAAGGTTGTATCTGGCACTTTGCTAAGTGCACACGCGAGTGCAATACAGCTAGCTTACACACGCGCGTGTGCCAGCATGGTTCACATGTGCGAGATTTAATCCATTTATCAGGTTGGTCCGACTTTATACATGTTTTCTCAAAAATAAAATCTGGTTGGACCAGCATCTGGGCCCCAATATTAGAAACAGGTGGATGGATTAGAATACTTCAGCCGAATTTTTCAAATGTGTATATTTTTTTTAGAAATGTGGTCCACTTGACAAGTGGATCAACCTGATGTTTGGATCAGGGCGTCAAAATAGTGGCGCCATACTTATGGATGGATTGGATCTCGTATATATCTTGCCATGTTGACTATTGTGTCGCGTGTAGATGAACTTTAATGCACACGTGTGGCTTACCATAGCTCTCGTGGCGAAAACGACCATAACCAAATTCGTTTGGAGCCGTCGAAAAGTTAAAATCCAGGTCCACATTTTTAGGTAGAATTTTAAAATGTTACTTTCTTGTATGACCCTTCTTCAACCAACTTACAGTGACTTGTCTTAAAGGCAGTTATAGTGTATTTTAATTAGGTGGGTCACAGTTTCTCTGATTTCTTGCAGGCGGTTTAAGTGTGTGATATCTGAACCAATCATATGGTAGGTCCTACCTTAGATGGGCCACAGCCCAAAAAATATACTGAAAATCCTAACCATTCCATTAGAAGACTCCCATGGAGAGAATGGACGGCTAAAATAGTCCATGAAAATTTTGTTGACCATCCATTATTCTTTGAATTCTCCAATTGCAAGGTTAGAATTGTTTGCGCACTTTACTTTATTTTCTGTCTCACTTCGCTTTATTTTCTGTCATGGCCCAAGTCTCTGGTGAAGAATAGTTTGTAAACATGTACATTTGGATTATGCATTCATTAAATGCTTTTTTTTTTTTTTTTTTTGCTAAGTTGTTTAAGAGTGTGAATTTATGAGTAAAGTGAATTATATAAAAATAAAATATATATTTTTAATGTATTTTAAAATCTCACGTTTTTATTGTGATTGTATTATAATTGAAGTGAAATGCCTTTTTGAGCTCTCTTTCCAAGCCAGAGAATTGTAGTTGTAATAAAGCTATCCTTAGGCTGCTAATCCATTGTTTAATTAGCTTGTTGATGATACCTTCAAATAATTCGATTATTGTATGCACAGCTAAAATCACATTAATAGAGGGATTTGAACCATCTAAACATCGCTCATGTAAATTAACTGTTAAAAAGTGTGTGTGAGTCGCTCATTGATAACCTTTATGCTTATGGTCCAACCAAGACTTGAAATTTTATCATTTTTGGCTGAAGTATATATCTTCAATGCATTTACTACAATCATTTTATTAAATGTCTTATATGTACATTAACTTGAGATGTTAAGGTTGACTTAGCAACTAAATTCGAGTTCTATAGACAACAAAATTTCAATGCATTTCAATTTTTAGATTTTAGTACATTTCAATTACAAAATTGTGGATTCAAAATCATATTAATTATAGGGTAATTGTGATTTGGATTCTAATCCATTCCAAATACAACCTCCAAAACAAGCCCTAGTGTAAGACCTGTACTTAGCCTCAGATCTGCTTCACAACTCGCGATCTTTCCTACAAATAATTCTCGTAACCTGTGACGTATAATCAAAGTTTGCGATCGACCCTAAGTCATATCCTGTAGAATTGAGTCGGCTTAATCCGAGACCTGTATCATTGCAACCGCACCGTCACCGCGGTTCCAACGCCGCGACTAGTGCACCGATCCGATACCCTGGCCGAAAGATGTGGGCCGGCGTTTATTTCGAAGAAACGCCGCGCGTTGCAAATCTCAAGAAAATCTCTACAACATATCAAATCAATCTCATCAATCGATCCCATCAATCACCCCTCATGTCAAGTACAAGCACCCCCATGCTTTCTTTCTCCACAAGTCAAGCAAACCCAAAAGTCAACCAATCCATCACCTCACCCATCACTCACATCCATCACCCATCCATCACTCTCTCTCCCTTACATCCCATCTCTCTCCCTCATTTCTCTACACAATTTCCAACCAACCAAAGAGAGAAAAAAAAATGGACGTCCAAGCCATCACAAGTGAGAAAAAAATGATTTTTGATGGCCCACCTTTCCATCCCAAAGAACCTTTATCCTAGCCTTCCATCTCTCATCACCCTCCATCAAAGTGGAGCACAAGGAGACCGGCTTTCCAACGAACCAAGACGATCGAACGGTGGGTGTTTCTATAAGCTAGTTTCCATATTTTTATGATGGGCCAAGTGAGACTTACCGATCAATGGTGTGGATCTCACTTTGGACCTTAAGATGTGGCCGATGACCCACCTTGATCTTCATGATCATTCCGTGATGGAGCCATTCTCCATGGTGGGTCGAAATGGGTCATCTACACCTTTTATTTTTGTGGAGAAGGGATCTCCACCGTTGATTCTTGATTTGGTGGGCCCACATGCAGTGGGACCCACTCGATGTATGATTGCTTGGAAGGGAGGGCTCATAGTGGCGGAGCCCTCCATCATGCGTGTCCTGTCTCTCTCTCTCTCTCTCTCTCTCTCTATATATATATATATATATATATATATATATATATATATATCTCTCTCTCTCTCTCTCTCTTCCTCTCTTTTTATTTATTTATCTATTTATCTTTGTGTGTGATGAGGTGGCCATGTGGCCCACTTGAATGGACTCCACCTCAATGTATGTTTTATACATGCCATTTATCCATTTGGTGGGCCACCTAAATAGGGCCCACTCAATGCATGTGTTACACCCAAACCATCCAGACGCTGGACGTGAATAGGGAAAAACACAAATATTGGCTTGTTTCAAAGCCTTCAGGAACGGTGTTCCATGTAGGCCCCACCTTGATGTATATAGTCAATCCAAGCCATCCATCCTTTTCCCCAATTCATTTTAGGCGTTGAGCCGAAAAATGAGGATGATCTGACTTTCTGGTGGGCCATACCTTAACAGATACTAATTCTCACCATTTAAATTCACTTGAATCTTTCTACGCGCCAAAATATACCCAATATTGGGCTTGATGGGTTGGTAATGGATCAGACGCCATTGGGTGAGTCGGATTAGCCTGATGTGGGCCTCCTCCTACGGAAAAACCGGGAATCTCGGCTTTTCAAAAAAAAAAAAAAAAATAATAAAAATAACAACAAACAAGAGTCGCCACGCTCTCTCATCGAGAGAGAAAGGACGCATGGGCGCTGTCCGGGCGGACGACCGAGAGACCCACTGGCCCAACCGTGGGCCCCATCATGATGTATTTATGTCATCCATGCCGTTCATGAGGTGGGCCCTGGGGCGGCCGGGCCATCCTCCAAAAATCACCTTATCCAATGCTCGTGTGGCCCACGTCGAGGAAATAGTGGGATTGAACGTATACCATTAAAACCCATTCTCGGGTCCACGAAGTTTTGGATCAAGATGAAATTTGTTTTTCCTGTTCATCCAGTCCGCATGACCTTATGAACGGTTGGATGCCAAATAAACATTATGGTGGACCCCACGTGGGACCCACAATGATGTATGTGTTTCATTCTCCCCGTCCACTGACGGTGGGACGATGAGCTGCCCATGATATATATAAATTCTATCCACACTGTCCTCCTTGGACGGTGTGTGTGTGAGTGTGTGTGCGTGTGTGCGTATGTGTGTGCGCGTGTGAGTGTGCGTGTGTGTGTGTGTGTGTATATATCATATATTATATACAATATAATATATATAATATATGATATATATATATATATATATATTATATTATATTATATTATATATAGCTGATGGTGGGCCCTTCGTTGAACCCACCTGTTTCATCCATGTCGTCCGTCTATATGGGATCCACCATGATGCATGTGTTGATCTTAGCTGCTCAACCATTTAACAGTGCTTGAGACTAAAAATAAGTCAGATTTAAAGTTCGAGTGGACCCCACCATTTTATGCAGCGGACAATGATGTCTACCATTCAAAATTCCTAAGGGGCCATTGTAGTTTCCTACAAAGCTGATAGTTGCTTCCACTTCATCTATCACTATGTTAGTTATGAACAGGTTGGATGAGAAATTTATGTTATGGTAGGCCTTAGGAATTTAATGGTGGAAATCATTAATTATCACCACTCTTATTTGGTTGTGGCCCATTTGATGTACGTATGGGGCCCAATTGGTATGGCCCATCTAATATACATAAGGCCCATGTGATTAGGCCCATTCGATGTATTTGTGGCCCGTTGTTAAGGCCCACCTTGATGTGTATAAGGCTCGTTGTTGAGGCCCACTTTGATGTGTTTTGTGGCCATCTGTGAGGCCCACCTTGATGTACTTTGTGGCCCATCCGTCGGGCCCACTTTGATGTGATTTGTGGCCCAATCGAGAGACCCACTTTAATATACATGTGACTCATCATGGTGTATCTTTGACCCATGAGCGGGCCCACCCGTTGCGTGTTTTGAAGGCCAGGTGCAGGGCCCACCTGTTATGTATTTGAGGTCCATGTGATTAGGCCCATCTTGATGTATTTGAGGCCCATGTTGTGAGGCCCATTATGATGTATTAAGGCCCGTGGGTTGCGGCCCACTGTGATGTGTAGAGGGCCCATGAGTTGAGGCCCATTGTGATGTATTAGGGCTCATGGGTTGAGACCCATTGTGATGTATAAAGGCTCATGGGTTGAGACCCACTGTGATGTGTATAGGGCCCATGGGTTGAGGCCCATTATGATGTATTTGGAGCCCATGGGTTGAGGCCCATTGTAATGTGATTCCACCATGGTTTATATGTTGACCTTTATAGCGAGCCATGTCTTGGGAACAATGTTGGTTTGACGTCCACATTGTAAGAATAATGTTGGTTAAATGTCCGCATTATGACTCTCCTTAGGGCCTATTGATAGGCCCATACTTGTTGTGTGTAGGCCATCTAGGCTCACCTGCATTGTAAGGATAGTTCATTACTTTATAACATGCTTAGTATAATTCCATGACTTATGCCATACGCATCATATGTATGCTTGATATGAGTAGTGACTGATCATTGCATATGCCATTGGGCAGACTATATATGGGACTCATTATGAGACGGAGTGCCCACATTATCGCACCGTACGCACAGGATTGCTGCATGACTGGATAGTGTGACTCATGCATCTCGCATATATGAGACTTGATCATTGTATGCCCTAGAGACATCAGGGTCGTGGCCTCCATAGGCACATCGTGGATGGCAAAAAAGGACATCAAAAATACTTGGTTCTAGCACTGTGAGTACTTAAGATGTCCTTGGGTGAAAATCTCAGAATCTCCGAGGCCAGGAGGTACTCCAACATCTAGACCAAGTGGAATATGAGCATCGATGCCTATACCATGAGGTCGTGTCTCCCACTGTGTCGTGATCGGTTGGAAGGGGGTGTGGCCTTATCCGCCCGAGTGAGGGGACTATAAGCTAGGCTGAGTATGACCAGCTCGTAAATGGGTCCGCTATCGATGAGTCGGGTAGGTATTGGCAGACTACTCGGTCAGGCGGATAGTGAGGTCTATTCTCTCACCGGGGTCAGTGCAAATAGGGAGGAGGCAGTCGATGTCGAGTGTAATAGACCCCATGATTTTTCCAGAGAGCAACCGTACTAATATGTGGACTTATTGAGCAGGAATTGCATATCCATTCATTCATTCATTCACTATCCACTCGGGCTGGTGGCGTGTAACTATTTGTTACGTGTACCATCGCATGGTCAGGATTTCGGTTGGGCATGCGCACTAACCTAAGATCAGGAGTTTACCACATTGTGTCTGACTATCCAAATTTAGGTATGAGACTGGTTTGGATAGAAGTCCCTTGTGATGGACCCCATAGCTTGTGATACTTCATACTATCATCCCGACTTCACATTCCTGCATGGTTATTTCATTCGCACCACATATTATATTGCATCCGCAGTACTTAGCATTTTGGGTTACTATATTTTTGTGCTTATATGGCGTAGATGAGATTGATAGTATTCGTGACTCGTCAGGATTTGTATATTGCATTGCATCCTCAACATCTGTTATTGTCTTATTATGTTTTACATCGCATAGCCTTGGTACGGCTGATAACACTCATAGACTTACAAGTATATTTCTGCTTACTCTGATATTGTATGATTCATGATCTTGTTAGTATTTCTGCTTATTCCGATGATATATGATTTATGGGCTTTATAGTATACTTGACACTTACCTTACACACACTTTCACCACCCTCTAAGCTTTTATAAGCTTATGCACGATAGATGCGTGCAGGTGGCGTTAGGTTGCAGCAGCGTTGAGCTTGGAGTGTGTAGCTGTCCTTTGGAGCTTTAATTTCGATATATGTATTTCACTTTCAGCATTGTATTCAAATGATTATATTAGTGGATATGTGATGATGATGTTGCCTTTATGATTTGGGTATGCTTATGATTATACTCTATTACAAAACAAAAAAAAAAAAAAAAAATTCATACTGAAAATCTTCCTTGTAGGATCCCAGGATCAGAACCTGGCATATGGACACTGGGAGCCGAGAATGGGGTACTACTGAGGTCATCGGCACACTGTTCTAATGATCGGGAATTTTGTGAGCCCAGTTTCTAAACTTGGGACGTGACACCTAGGGATCCCTTTTGTCTAGAAGGAATATTAAACATATGAAAATGAATATTTGAAATCTTCTTCCACCCAAAAGAATTGTTAAACACATCTTGTCAACTTAAATATGATTATGTGCCAAGAAGACCCTTAAAGTTGATTAAGATCACCATCGTGCAACTAAGCAGTTACCAAATCTATATCATCTATCAAGTGTGACCTAACATAGATGTCCCATTGTTAAAAATATATGTCAATTGGTAATTCAACTATTTAATATATAATTTTTCAAACAAATGAAGAAATATACATTCAAAAAAGAAAAAATATATATATCATTAACTGGATGGTTAGGATTGTCTAATTTGCATAGAATAGACCATATACTAATTGATCCCATAATTGATGGTTTGTATTCACCAAACATATATAAAATAAGAATGCTTAATTAAGACTGCTAGAACTATTATTGATGAAGAATATCACTCAATTAATATTAATTAGGTTATCTTGAACATATCATAACTAGACATCAAATGGATCGTCTAATAAAAAATAAAAAATGAATGCTCCATATTAAGAACTTGTACTCTCATAAAGTCATGGTATGGTTAAGATCATTCAATTTGTGAAGTCCTATACCTTAAGATTTTCATATATAATATAAAAGAACTTGAAAATTGTTATGGAGGTAGTAGCTTAATTTTTTATTATATTTTCTTTCCAATATTTTTTATAATTTGTGATGGGAGAAATAAGTTTATTATATAAATTTTTTAATTGTGTCTTGTTAGAGTTTATTAAGATTTTTTTTTTTTTTTTGTTAAGATATATATCTATTAAGATAGGCAATGTAGTCGGGAATTAACCATTGCTTTTCTAGTGACTCAAGATGTTTCGAGATTAAAAATAAATAAAATAGGTTCAACCATAAGGCTAACATGGTAATTGTAACAGCCAACACCCACACTGTATGATATTGTTCGCTTCTCAGGCACACTGCAATTAGCACGATCTTGCCTCGAATTTTATTCTCGGGGTTCCCCCCAAAAGGCCTCATGTATATATCAAGGTGGGTCTCAACGGACGACCACAAGTACATCAATATATATATATATATATATATATATATATATATATATATGAATCATATCAAAAGATCAACTGGACCACACTCCAAATAACAGTGGCGACAATGATTTCCGCCATTAAAATCCTACAGGGCCCACCATTATGTATTTGTTTTGGGATCTGACCTATTCATAAGTTAACATGGAGATAGATGAAGTGAGAGCAAAAATATCAACTTGATCGGAACTACTGCGGCCCTTAAGGAGTTTTGAACAGTGAATGTCATTGTCCCCATTAGTGCAATGGTGGGGGTCCGCTTGAACTATGGATTTGACTCATTCTTTAGCTCATGCCATAAAATGAGCTTTCAAAATAGTTGGACGGCTTGGATGCAACACATGCATCATGGTGGGTCCCAAAGATGGACAGCGTGGATAATACAGGTCGGACCCACAGAACTTGGTGACGCCACTCCAGCAGCTACGTAGCTGGAGTGAGGTACACCAGCGTCCCACCCAAGCATGGGGACGGTGTGGGTGAAACACTCACATCAGTGGGTCCCACGTGAGGCCCACCATAATGTTTATCCGGCATCCAATCTGTTGATTAGGTCACGTAGACCTGGATGTAGAGGAAAAACAAATTTCAAAATGATCCAAAACTTCTCTAACCCAAAAGGGTTTCAAAGGCAGACGGTTCAATCCCACTATTTCTAGTGACGTGGGCCACCTGAGTGTTGTATACGACTGATTTTTGGGGTGGGCCCACCGCAAGAAGGGGCCCTCCAAATGCACGGTGTGGATGTTCCACACACACCACAGTGGGGCCTAAGCATGGGACCCACATCCCTGGCCATTTCCGCCCCAAGTAGTGTTTCCGAATATAGAGGGAGTTCGGTAGAAGATGGGTTTTGTGCACTAATTGTGCGCCCCGAGAGGTTTATCTTTTGGTTTTGATGAGATAAGGTAGTGTGAAAAGAATCTAAGCCTTTCATCAGTTTTGCAAAGTCACTAAGGGTCATGAGCTCAAAAACAAAGAAGATTGGGATCACAGGTGGGCTGCACCAAAGGTTTTAAAACAAAAGACTGAAACAAGTAGAGTTTTATGGGATTCCGATTTGAATGGACAATTTAGATTTAGAAGGTGGGTCCCAACAATGATGGTAGGTCAGAGGCAGATGGGTCCAACTTTCTCTTTACGAACGAAGAAGAAGAAATAAGAGAAAAAAAATCGGAGCATGCTTAATTAAGCACGTCACTAGAATTATGTTTTAAAAAAATGATGGTGGGCCCCACATAGATGTTGTGAGAAATATAATCCATCCACCAGTCTTGCCTGTCCATCGTGATGGTATGGAAGAAATCCAAGCAGTTCCTTTGGTTGGTCAAGCTTCTATTAGCTAGCACGATGAAAACTGGGAGATATGTGCTCCAGATGGGTTGTATCCAAGGTTTTGACAAATAGATGGTTACAATTTGGATTCTAGTTTTGATGAATTGCTCAAATCATAAGAAGGGTCCCACCATGATGAGTAGTGGAGATGGGTACAATTATGGAATACAAATGCCATTTGTACAAAGAAGAAGGAGAAAAGGCAAGGGGATCTGTTGCGTGCAGTGACGTGCTAACACCCGTTGCTAATTATTTTAATTTTTTTTACAAGGTGGACCCCACAGAGATGCCTTGGCAGATCCACTCCGTCCATTAATTTTCCCATATCAAGTTAAGGCATTAGCAAAAAAATGAGGCTGATCGAAAGCTTAAGTGGACCACACCACAGAAAACAATGGAACTCACCATTGAAAAAAATTAGGGTGTTACAATCTATGCTACCTCCTGATCACATGATTGATATACCTCGCACATAGCTTAATTTTACAATTTTTTAAGGCCCACTGATCAATGGACCGCATATATTAAGCGAATTTATTAGAGTAGGTCCCGTTATCAAGAGGACAATGCAGATCAAACACGCATATCATGTAAACCCTATTGTCCAATGGACAACATGGATCACTTACCAATATCAAGGTGAGTCCCACTATCCAATGGACAACATGGATCATACACGCACATCAAGGGGGCCATGCTTTCCAGTGAAAAATGAGCCACAACATGGTGGGTCCCACCTGCAAAGAGTACGATAGTTTTAAATCATTGTGCTTTCAGTTTGTCTTGGGGGATAACCTCACGAGTGGTCAGAATATCGTAAAGATAAGACAGTGAGGCCATTGCAAACCACATTGTTGGCCCCCAACAGATAGATGGTTTCAATAGCATATAAACAGCACTATAGGGTGGGCCCAACTCACATGGTAAATAAACATTACGACGGACCCTAAAAGGTTTCAAAGGTGGGAGGTTACTCCCTTGATGCTCCCTACAACAATGGGTCCACAATACATGCACCATGGTGGCCCATGCCTTGACATGATCTAGAAAACGTTTAGGTGGGATGGATTTCACACAAACATTCACAGTGGAGCAGGACATTTTTAGCGGTGAGTAACTAAGCCCCACTGCCACACATGGTAGGGACCTAGGAAGGTTTCAATAGTGGGTGGCATTATTCCCATTAATTCCTATGGTGGGGTCTACATGATGGACGATATGGATAAAACTTATACATTATTGTGGATTACCTATAATAATGTCATTGAAACAACACATACATTAAGGTAGGTCCCACACATGCCTAGGTGAGGCCCAAGTTAAGTTGAATGATAAATAAGTATTACAGGTATTATAAGATTTATGCGATATAGTGATAAATTTTAAAAGTGAAAATAAAAATCTACCCCCATAAAGAATTCATAACGTCAGATTTTCTTCTCCCTTCGCTATATGCCCTATTTCTGTCACTGCCATCATTCTCGCCATTTTTTTTCCTATATTCGACTATATAGTGGTAGATCTTATTATTCACCTCTACATGGAAACGTATAATGACATATATTGACCTCCACCGTTATAGACCTTGTTCCACCAGACTCCTATCATAGCAAATCATATTACTCACCACTATATATTAACACTATTATAAGGTGGATTTTAGAATCCGATGTTATATGCCTTAATCCTGCCATCACCACCTATTCCTGTCATCTATTTTTTGTTGTATTTGACCCATATAGCGTCGAATACTATTATCTGCCTCTACATGGACACATATAATGGTTGTCATCCACCTTTATACACCTTGTTCCTGTCGATACACCTATAACGACGGATTCTATAATCCATTGTTGTACCCCTTCTTCTATCCACCACCACTATTCCCTTCATTTATTTTTTGTTATATTCAATTCATATAATAGTGGATAGTTAATTCCACATCTATATCATCATTTCCACTAATGCCCATTCACACTTTCTTTCTTCTTTTTTTTTTGTTATTTTAGATCTTCTAGTAGAGGAAATTTACTTCCACCATGGTAGATATCATACATCGACAAAAATATTATTCCGTCGCTATATATTTCCTTTATAAACACTTTATTTTTCCTATGAACACTCCAATCTCCCTCGCACTCTCACTCTTCTCTATTCTCTCTCTTTCCTATCCCTCTCTCTCAAAATCTTAAAAATTTGTACTACAGTTTCAAGGTTGGACTTATATCTTTATTTTTTAACTTCAAGGTTGGTTCATGTTAGTTATTTTTAGTACACTGATTTGTACACCTTATTTGTCTATCATGTGAGTCCATTATGCCATGTAATCAATTGATCATTCCTTAAGCTATAGGTGCCTAAATTGACAATCCTTAGAATTGCTTTAGAGGTCTCATATTGTTGAAAAAACTACACAATTTTAGCAACCTTTGGTCCCATCGAACCCACATTCAATTCAACTAAAATCTACTAAAATAGGACACTGTGTTGTGATATAATTTTAGGTAATTCGGCTGCAACTGAGTGCGACATTCGGTCCCACCGATGATCATGTCTGGTGCGACTGAAAACCACCTTCAGTGCAACCGAAAGTGCTTAAGTCTATCCAGCGACTTTCCTGTCTAATTCGGTGCGAAGGAATCCTAATTCGATGGGACCAAGGGCTGGCCATTTTTGCCTACTTTATTATCGTTGGAACTCAATTTCTTTATAAAAAAAGATCCATTCTTTAGGCATTTGCATAGGTTTTTGGAGCAATAGAAGATTAAGTGATTCCATGATCATATCTCTCATTCTAAGCCTCTAAACCAATGAGTTATAAGTCACATTCCTTGATATTAAAACTCTAATGAGGATTTCAACTTCCACCTTGAAGATGTGCTTGAACTCCACAATTTTTTAGAGTTTAGACTCAACCTCCATAGGTATATCATTGTTTAAAATTTTGAAAAGACCCATATAGGTGAATCCCCTAGAATTGCAACATTAACACTTGCTGTAATTGAATTCACCAACCTCTTATCCCTTAGTCACTGAAAGGAGCATCACATGTGAGGTGATTAATCCTTGAGCTGAAGTATTGGCAATGCATCGACATCATAATCGGAGGAGCAAGGGGAGCTGATTGAAGCACGAGACAGTACCGATTAAGCAACCTAATAAGGTACTACACAAGGGACTCAATTTGACAAGTAAGTTGTCATTTGTAAGAGTCAATATACTCTTATTCCTTGTGTAGGATTAATTGTAGAGTTTGAATTATCAAACACAACTAGGTTCTTGTGTAAGACCGAGGTTTGTGGCGAGCTTATAGAAAATCACATAAGTCTCCAAGAAGTCCAATCCTTATGTAGGGTTGTAAAGGTTAGATGTGAATTGTAAGACCCTACTCGAGTATCCATTTCGTTCCTTTAGGT
The DNA here is from genome assembly GCA_030180095.1 of Magnolia changhungtana. Classification (NCBI taxonomy): domain Eukaryota; kingdom Viridiplantae; phylum Streptophyta; class Magnoliopsida; order Magnoliales; family Magnoliaceae; genus Magnolia; species Magnolia changhungtana. Next base: position 1,673,915 of record JASAUF010000480.1, on the reverse strand, counting down.
CCCGCGGTCCTACTGGTCGAATCTCAGTGACACGTGACCTGTGGATAGCGTTTGCGGTCATCCTTAAGTCCGGTCATGTAGACCCAACCCGGATTGACTCGAAACCTATGCCATTTCGACCGTATCGGCGCTGCGGTTCCAACGTCGCATATCATGCATAATTTTGATATGTGCATTTTTAGTTGTCAACTGAGCAAATATTGGCCTTACATCATGCATGTGGGACCCACTTAGAACCCTTGCATGTTTTCTAAGAGTGGGCCCCACCTAGCTGTTCTCTTATCTAGACAACCTACCTACCCTACCCTAACACCTATCATACCTACCTTTAGCCTAGGTAGTAGGCTGCCTTCTCTAGAAACTCATTATTAGCCTTGGGTTCTTCCCCCATGTGCTATGATTACAACCCTCTTCCCTAGCCAAGAAAAAAATGATTACTTTGCTATACCTCTCTCTCTCTCTCCCTTCTCTCCCATTCTCATTCTCTCATTTCTCTCCTTCCATGGTGGAGACGTCCCTACCTTCCCTCATTTCCAACAACTCTTCCTCCTATCTCCCCCTCAATCCTACCCTCGAACCCCCATCTACACCATTAAAACATCTCTCTTGAAGCATAGAAGCTAGCACTTAGAGTTGGAGCTTGTCCATTGGAGGCGGGTGCTCCATCAAGACTCTCCTCCCTTTCTTCTTCTTGTCTTCCTTTCTCTACATGAATGAAAGCATATAGGACCCACCAATCCATGGTGGAGGTCCTACATGACTCTTAGATTCAAAGCCATGGGCCTAGAGCATGCATATCTTCTTCCATGGTGGGTCATTCTCCATGGACCCATCATGAGGCATTTTTCTTAGATCTAACCTTTCATAAGTCATTTAGACCTTTGCATAAATGGTAGGGATGGTATCCCTACCTCAGCACCTCTTTTTAATTGTAAATGACATGCATGTAAGCTACTAATATAAAGGATGGTGTGGATTGAAGGTGGAAGGTTCATAGTGTCGGAACCTTCCACTATGGTCATGATCTCTCTCCATTTCTCTTCCTTTTGTTGCTAGAGATTTGTGACCCACTGATGTGGTCAGCAACATCTCAGTTCCATCAGAAAAAGGGATGTCCAGACCCACCATGCTGGACGTCTAGGCCCACCATGACATGCATGGGTTGGGTGGCCTCCAAACATGGATTTTCTTGGAGTTTTTGGTGTACTGATAGATCTAAAATTTTGATGACCCATCTAGGTAGACCTCACTTGATGGATTAAGATATAAAACCCTTTGGATAATTTCTATGAATCGAAATATGGACATCATATATTGCTGTCCAGATTTCAGGCCCATCTATAGTATGATTTTAAGTAATTATTTGGGACTGTTTGTATACCTTTTTCTCCCAAATTTCTTTAGAAATTTTCTAGAGTGTGGACCCCACTTTGATGTGGAATGGGGCCCGCATCATTTTCCCCATGTTTGAGGCCTATGGGATGGGCCAAAGTAGGCTGACTGTCCAAAAATTTCTGCACAGTCCAGCAACATTGCATGTTGGAAATGCTCCTTTTCCATCTTGATTTTGGAGTAAGTGGGCCACTCCAATGGACCCCACTTGCTATCCATATGTGGGACCATCAAACCCAGTAATTTTTCAGTGATTTGGGCAAGCTTAGGCCCACCCCATGTGGTGTCAAACATGGGGACAACAGCATTTTCTGCACCAACAGATTTTCTGGATATTCATTACTGCCCAGTTTTTTAAAAATACTTAGCATGTGTATTAAATCTTGAAATTTATTCCCATGGTGGCCCACCCTTGTTGGGACCCACCTAACTTGATTTTAGGCCATCTAGGCCACTGGATTTTTGGGGCAAGTGGCTGGACCAGCCACCTTATTGGACATCCCATGGTGTTGACATCCAGCAAGGCTGGCTGTCCCACCTTGTTGTGGTGTTTCATCCATGCATCCATCCATATGAGTGGCCCACTTGGACGTAGCCCACCCCTCAGTGGGACGTCCAAGGTGTGGCCCACCTTGTGCTTTGGAGAGGGTTGGGCGTCCAGGCCCATGGACCGCCCACCCCATTGTTGGGATGCCCATTGTTGGGTTACTGTTGGACCTTTGGTCTAGCAGTATGGCCCACCTATTCTATGTGTTGTAGTGTGCTCCCTATGTGGTGGGACCCCTTATACATGATGCTGGACCACCTGGACTTGTGTCTCAATCAGAATTTATTTTTACTAGACTCCAGCAGGCCCAGATAGATAGTGGACTAGAAATTTCAGCATGGTACATTATTAAAATACATTGTTTGTGGCTGGAGTTTAAGGGTGTGGGGCCCACCATATTGTGAGAAATTAATGGAGATATTTTCATGCTTTATTCCCATGGCTTTTGGGCTTAATTAATGCATCATGGAGGCCCACTTTGGTTAGGTTGTATGGACATATATGTAACCAGATTTTTAAGACTCCTTGTATTTTCAGATGGGTTGTAACTTCCTAGATGGGCCCAGTGGATTTATGGGCTATGTCCATCATTATGTTATGCTGGTTGGACTGGAAATGAATGTATGGTTGGACCCTTGGTTGCCCACCAAATCAACTAAACTTTGTGCTAAGATTGTAAGGACCAATTGGCTTTACTTGAATATGATTCTTACCTATGTGATTGGGGTAATGGGCTGCCCAATACGCCCACCATAATGTATGGACTTGGTGACCTCATTCTTGGGTTATAACCTTCCTTTTTGAGCCCATGTTATTATGTATGGATTATGCCATGTATTGCCCTTGTGTATGGATTAGGCCTTGGGCCATTTATTGAGACCCATCATGTGATGAATGTGATATATATATATATATATATATAGCTGCCCATTTTATATTTATGGTTATACTCGGGCCACGGGCCTTGATTCTTGGTAGAATGTTATTGAGCTACCTTCTTAGGACAAATGGTGGTTGAATGTCCACATTTGTGGACCCATAGTAGGCCCACTTGTATCTATAGGTGGTTAAAGGTCCACCATAGACCCTTACTAGGCTTGTTCTTATTATTTAGGCCCATGTCATTATTTATCCTAGTATTGTGGGCTATCCCAGGCTATTGGGACCCCACTAGAGGTTGTGTTCCTTTTGGGAAACTATCTAAGTACCTAGACCTTACTAGTTAGGAGGAGAGTACATCTTCACCGCATTGACATCTTTGTTCATCTTCATGACCCACTCGCATATGCATCATATGCATACTTGGTTGAGATGTGATTGGTCATAGTTATGCCATTGGGCAGGATATTGTGAGGGATGGAGTTTTCCCTCTTGAGCATGTTGGATGCTTGAGACTGAGGCATGACTGTTTGTGTGATTCATGCATCTGACATTGGATAGCATGATTAGCATTTGCCCTCACTTCATCAGGGCCGTAGCCTCCACAAGCATATCGTGGATGGCTGGATTTGGACATCGAAAATGTTACTTGAGCATTTAGGGCAGTTAGGATGTCCTTGGGTGAAAGCCCCTAAACCTTCATGGTACCAGGAGACGCCTCAACGCCGAGACCTAATGAAAAACATGAGCGTCCGAGTGCCTTATACTATTAGGCCGCGACTTCCATTATAGCGTGGTCGGTTGAGATGGGGTGTGGCCTTACCCGCTTGAGTTAGGGGGCAATAGATAGACTGAGTTTGACCAACTTGTGAATAGATCTGTTACCGTCGAGCCTTGCTGATGATTGGTTGTCCACAGGCGGGTAGTGAGGTCTCTTATACTCGTTAGACTGTGCGGCTAAGAGAGTTGTAGTCGGCTGACAATATATTTGACCCCGGTGGTTTCCCTAGAGTGGAACTGTATGGATATGTGGACTGGATATGAGGACTAATATAATCGCATTTGCACTTTGCATATGGCATTTACTATGTAGGCCTCTTGTACATCGCCTTGGTATGGCGCCCAGTACTCATATGTTGTATCGCATAGCCTTGTGATGGCTTACTGCATTCATGCTTGGTAAGCATAGCCTTGGTATGGCTGTTGGTATTGATAACATTGATGGTTCATGCCACATTTCCGCATTCTCTGATATTGCTTTCCCGGCACTGGTATTACATACACTTACACTACCCTCTAAGCTTTATATAAGCTTATGCACGATTGATGCTTGCAGGAGATTCTACGCAGCAACTGTAGCTGAGGAAGAGCGTTAGAGAGTGCCGATGACCTTTTGGAGATTTTCCCTTTTCAGTTCTTGTATTTCCTTTTCGAGCAACATATGAGTGCCGAGGACCTTGTATTAAAGTTTAAATTCTTAGTGAAATTTGTAATGTATTCCTATAGTTATTTTTTGTGGTTATGTCATTATGATATTGGGTATACTCTCTATGTATAGAAATCCTCCTTGTAGGATCCCAGGATCGGAACCTAGTGAATGGGTACTAGGAGTCGAGAATGGGATACTACGGAGGCTGTCGACACTGGAATCAGCTATCCGGATTCTTGTGAGTTCCAATCACCGAATCTGTGGTGTGACATGAATCTAATTCAAAACCTTTAATGGTAAAATTGGTACACTCATGGGTTGAGTGCGTCTACTGAGAGTGGAGTAGAAAAATCGAATCACTATATATGCTTGTGTTTAAGATTGTTATTTGAACACTTGTTTAATTATGCTTATGTGATTGAATGTTTAATTATATGTATGCATGATTAGACGAATGCTAGAAGTTGATATGTAGCATATCCCACACACACATGTACATTATCATGTTTATAAACTGGTTGCTTAATTGTCACATTTTTTATAGCCTATGTGAGTAGAACTTCTATTGGCTTGAAAGCCTTAGAGTTAATTTCTTTAATTTAAATTGCGTATTAGTTTAAATATGTAATTGTGTTTAAAAGGAAAAAAAAAATTGTCCTAATTACCCCATTCCCCTAGGAGATAGCCTTTATTTTGTACTTTCATCAAGCTTTCACGTATAAACTGTAGGCCCACCACATGCAATTTCAGTTGCTCATTTTCAAGTTGTTGTCATATTTTACGGATGATTGTTCTTTGAAATTTAAGTTCCTTAATAAGTTTTGTTTTTATTAATTATGAGTTCTTTAGCTTTGTGATCAGGTGCTTTTATTTGATACTATATTTCATTCTTGACGATATTATCTAGTTGTATAGTTATGTTAAAACTTTAAAACTTATATGTCACAATGGTATATATTGTATGGTAATTTCCTGCTATGATTGCAAAATAATTTTATTATTGTAATTCTTTTCACTAATTTATTTTTCTCTTTAGCAGCGACTCATTTGAGTTAAATCGCTTCCCATTTGAAGCTTGTTATTGACTCGCATTAGTGTTAAAAACTAAATTGAATTTATACACACTTGCATATAAGATGTGGGCACATGGTCTATGATACGTGTACCTCCTATGTAATGTTGCAAGCCTCATAAAGGAATCAAGGATGTAGGGTATTTAGTATAACTTATATTCTGTTAGAGAAGCCTCTGGACATGGTTTATTTATGTGGTGTAGGTATAAATGTCAAAATTAAGCAATATTTTAATAATAAGCTTCTGGACATTAGTTAACACAAACTTTAAATAGAAAATTTAATCAATTTGTAAAAATTAGACAAGTGAATGAGAAAGAAATTACTTAAGAAATATTAATATCGTTAACGTGTAAATATTCTCCATATGTGGATATGTGGGATTTGTCTCTTTCCTTATGTCTAACAAAAAAAATGGAGCCAAACAATAACTTTTTAAAAGTGAATTTTAATTAGTTTTTATAGTGCAAATTCTAATGCAGAAACTGGATAGCAATTAACATAACAGCTTCAATAAAAAAAGAAAAAAAAAATTAATTGTGAACTCAGTACAATTATTTAATTTATTTATAATTTTATCTAATATTGTTACTTATAATGACATGTCTAGTTTACCGGGTTTATGTGTGAATTGTGAATTTTTTTAATCTTAAGAAGTTGTTTGGTCACCAAGGAATAAGAACATTAATATAGCATTTCACAGCTTAATCTGACAATGCATGAACCATAGCTCCATTACCTTAGCTTAAGGGGTTATTTAGTTTTTTAAAAATGTTAAACATACCATTTCATGGCTTAATCCAAGATCTTCATTTGTTTACATTCATTTACCTTATTTTCCATTCTACAAGAAAATATATTTTGAAGCTAAAACTCAAAAATGATGCCCTAGCTTTTACCTTGAAAATGGATTCCTAATTGCCATAAAATAGTCATCTTTTTAGCCATTTAGATGGTTATAGTTAGCTTATCAATTGATTTTTAACAAGGATGTATATCTCAATATTGTAAGTATATGGTCGTTTACATACAAGTCATTCATTTTTCTAGCACTTGCGATGTTGGTTAACATACTTTCTAAATAAGTTATAAGAGAAGTTTGAGATCAATCATGTATTAAAATAGTGAGCTCTTGAGTCTTTCAATAAAATATGAAAAGACTAAAAGTCCAGTTTGAAAAGGACACACCATGTATCATATTAGGGTGATTTGGATGAAACTAGAAGAACTACTCACAAAATATCAATCAAGCGGAGTGGGATTGGCTGGTTAACTTTTAAGAGAGTGATATTGGGATTATATGAGTAATAGTTATAATTACAAATAAATTCATATATATATATATATATATATATATATATATATATTATCAATGACATTTACATGATAGTATATTTTAACTTTTCATTTGTCACATTGTAAATGTGTGAAGAGAAGAATAAACACAATTGCACAAACTAGAGGTTTTCACACACGTTTGGTATGAAGATTTACACAAGGAAATACGAGAAGGTAGATTTTGATAGATGTAAACTTGTTCTTTTTTGTATTGATGTATGCACTAATTTATAAATTTACTTATTAATGATACAATAGTCCAGGGGAGCAGAGCTGTTTTGGGAGGAGATATTTAGAGTAATACAAAAAAAGAGAGGAAAATTTCTATATATGGATATGGAGGTGGTGTTTAGAAGTATATGTATCCAAATTATGTTTATATATTTTTTTATTATTTTTTCTTTTTTTAGATGTGTTAGTATTGATGATGTTTAATTTATTACAATGCACAATGAAAGAGGGAGTCCCAGCAGTCATAGGTCTCCAAGAGTAACATGCCCAAAATCGATATCTTCTCTTAGGTCATGAGAGAAGATAAACGTGACTATGTGAGGATGATGAGGATGAGAGTCAATCTATTAACATTGTGGGGGCCTCAACCCAACCATCATGAGTATATGGTGTAGGCTGCCCAGGCACAACAAGAGCTCGTTGAGGCACATTAGGCAGCCGATGAGGCACGTCAGTAGGGCGCTAAAGTATTTTGACACATGACGCAGCCTCAAGCATCATTTGATACATTATTGCATTACATGGGTTAGCGGCTCAGCAGTTTGTAGGCATAAATAGTATATTACGTGGTACATAAGTAATAACTTCTTATTCTATATTTGTTTTAAATTAAGAATCTTAACACATGTATTCTTATACTAATAATTAAAGTAACACTATTTATAAGCTACACCTAATGGTAGCAATACTCCTTCGACTTAAGTGATCACATATATCTGCAACTCTAAACACATGTCCATATTCTTATTAATGAACTATAGTGACATGATCTTATCATGATGATAGGATTAGGTCATTGTAAGTCATCATTGTATATATAATTTGGAATCCAATTGATTCCATTTTTCTTCTTATTTGGATGAATAATAACATGAAGTAGACAGAAGTAACTTGCATGAGTTCCAGTAGTAAATTTACATCTTTTGTGTAAAGCTCGACTAATAGATTTTTATTGTATGATGGAGATCTTCTGTTAGTGACTTAGACTCACATCATTTGATCAACCCAATCTACTAATATACAATTTCTATTATGCAGTTAGAAATTTATTAGTTGAACTCTACGCCAAGATGACATTTCTTCATGGAGCTTGTGCATGTTATTTTTTTCTCATTCCTCTTCATATTCATCTAAACATGAAAAAAATAGAATAAATTGTAATATATTTTTAATGAAGATAAACTATAGTGATCAAAACCTATCACGATAATAAGTGTGTAGGTAGCTCTCTTGTTCATTACAGATAATCTAGTTAAAATAATAATAATAATAATAAACTTAAATGTGATAATTTTTCTTTACAAAATACAATAGTTGTTGTATTTTTTAATATCGGGCTATGTAGTAGAGGATTACATTTTCCATGTCTATAAATGTCGGTGGTGATAAAAGTTATAATCTGTTGGTGTATTAACAGTGGATAATATAATTAGTCGGTGTATTAATATGTGATTAGCAAGGCTTACAACCATGAAAATATATGCTGCTATAACTGACATTCGTGGAAGATGATATAATTTGTTGGTCATTAAGAACATTTGCTGCGACGATATATCCACTGCTATAAGTTATGTTAGCAGCGAACTATATGAATTGCCTCTATATTTTAATGGTATGTACTAGCATATATTTTTATCCCAATAAATTTATAACAGCAACGGATAAGACATCCACCAATAAAATGGATACTTATTTCGCTATTGATTTGTCACCATAGGTTACAATAGTGGATTTTTACATATAAAGCAGTGGAAAAATCTGCTACTATTGGACATTGTTGTTGCAGTGGGTAGGCCTTATGAAGTTTTCAACAATAGGTATTTAAATCCCAGGGTTTCTTATAACGTGGTTCACTTGAGATTTAGATTTTCCTTGTGCAGAGGTCCTAAGGGTGGATCCCACTAACGTGGTGAAACATGTATCTTGGTGGGTCCAAGGAAGTTACAATCCCTAGATTCCACCATTTCTTTTTTTCCTTTTCTATGTATATAGGAGGTGAGTTCCACGTAAACCTAGAACCTAATTCATTTAATTTTTTCTCTCAAGCCCCTAACGACTTGGGAAAATAGATGAACAGTTTGGATAAACCACATTCATCATAGTGAGTCTCACCCACTGGATAAAACAAAAAACATCATAATGGGTCCTATAAAGGATTAAACATTGGACTGTTCCTCACCCACTTGGGGTCAAAGGTGGGGTCCACTTGGTCTTTGTACCTATTCAAAATCAGGAAACTACAATCCCCAGGGACCCAGTGAAATGGATGGATGGTGTGGGGTCCAACAATGTTGTACTTGTGGGGATTGTTCCCACTATTTTAGTGATGATGCCCATGTCAGTTTTAGGATCAATCTAGCTATTAGTGTTTTCCCTTAATCTAAGTCTATACAACCATATGAACAGGTTGGACGGAAATAAACATCACAGTAGTTCTCACATAATCTGGACAGTGTGGATAAAACCCATACAACATGGTGGGCTCCACAGCGAGGTGACTTCACTGTTGGGTAGCATGCAATGCACTGTCCTTGAATGTGGTCACCCCTTGAAGGCCCCCAAATGCATAAATGAGAGAGAGATGATATGTAGATCGATGGAGGAGATGCACTTACATAGGAGTGGTTTCAAATTCGGGTGATAATGTGCATAGAGGGGGTTTGCTGAGGTTCCGACTATATTCTTTTCCTTCTCTTCTCCTTGTCCCTTTTCATCTCTCTTTTCTTTACTCTCTTCTTTTCTCTCATTTCTTTCTTTTCTTTTATTAAGGAATGGAAGTATGAGAATCAGGTTCTGCTGCTTGATGCTCTGATAGAAAACAAATCAATCGAAAAGTGCCTTCTTCTAAGTAGGAGATCTAGTAAGCTACTTGAAGTGAAGCTTCTAGTTCTCCCCTCCTTTGAATTTCCAATTCTTTCTTTTCGTTCTACTTAAGTGAAGCAATTTGAATATGCATACTGTTGGGATGCCTAGCACAAACCTTTGGATCTAGCCTCCCAAAACAAACCAGAATTATGGATAATAAAGCAATGAAATAAATCAAAGCATCAATCACACAACACATAAGAGATTTTTACGTGGAAAACCCTCAAAGAGGTAAAAACCACGGGACCTCGTCCAGATCAACAATCCACTATGAAGTAGAACGTTACAATCTTCTTCACTCACGCAGGAGTGGATAAACAATAAGAGAAATAGAGAAAACGAAGAGATCTAACCGATTATGAGGACATAGAAGCGCTGAGATATAAATTGCAAAGTAGAAAAACTTCCACGAGCAGAACCTCCCTTCTAGATGCTTCCTCTCTCTCTTTCTCCCTCTCTCTCACCTTTGATAGCCCTCTTGTATTTTTCTCATCAACACAACATACGTAGAAAAATCCTAGGGACCCTTTTTTATAGTTTTAGGAAACTCCTTTCCACATCCTAGTTGCGAAAGGACTTGCGCATCCCAATTGCGAAAGGACTTTCGCAAAGGACTTACGCATCCCAGTTGCGAAAGGACTTTGCGCATCCCAGTTGCGAAAGGACAACGGGTCAAAAAAACCCATCACATACTCCAAGAGAGTAGTTGAAAGGTGTATGTATTTGAACGTTACGCTGGCTTCTCTGTCTTGATTGTTCTCTAAGAGTCCAAATCCTCTGCTTTTAGGGAAATAGGGAGTGTCTGTTTGTGGTATTTTTATTGGTCCACGTCATCCAAGCACTATAGATTTATTTTTTTAAGAGAAAAAGAAAATATAGTCATTATCAAAAGGAAAAAAAAAAAAGATAAGAAAAACAATAGAAATAGTTGTTTCCCAGCAACTCGACTTCTCTCTCAACTTTCCATCTTCTCTCCAAACATCCCCGTTTGCTAAATACAAACTCATGTGGGACACTGGATGCAACAACATGGGACATTGGGTAGGTGATGTCCATCATAGAAACTTCCATTTATAATGTGGGGCCCACCGTATAGTGTATAATGTCATCCAACCCATTCATGAGGATCAAGGGATGCACCAAATCAAGCCGTTCAAAACTTAGGTGGCCCATAGAATACATATGATTTATAGATGATTTTTATACATTTCTCTCTATTATATGTCAGACCACTCGAGTTTTTTATTGGATTCCTGTTTGATAGATACAAATGATCCGAACTCATCTCAAAAGAAAGAGAATGAGGGGGCCATTTTCCCCTTCGTTTTTCACCAATCCCTTTTCTTCCTCAGGTAATGTTTTACATAATATATGAATTGTTTCATGACTTTATTATAAACATTAACTTCATTTAGGAATTTTATTTACTTCAACATAAAGGAAGAAACCACTTCTCAACAATCAAATAAAGGGAAGGCAGTCAACATAAAAGATCTACTTATGGTGTTGAACAACAAGAGCTGCCAATATTCAAAATTCCATTAGGGCCTATTTGTTTGCAGAGAAAATCTTAAAATATCATGGAAAAGAATACGAATTTCCCTGATGCAAAATTTTTTTCTTTTTGAAAAATCTCTAATGTAACAATTGCCTTTATTTGATAAGAAAAGATGGGAAAATCAATTTCATTTTCCTAATTTTTTTCTCAAAAACTTGTAAAACAATTTCTTAAAAAACATATTAAATACTTAAATATAGATTTTTACAGTTAAGAGATACAGCTCTCCCATTTTAACCATTAGCCTTTTAACATTTCCCTTGGAATATGATATGTAAAACAAACAACAATAAGGAAGTTTATTGTCCCATATCTATGTTGTCATAGGACTTTCCAAGTATGAAAAAATATTTTTCAAGTCCTATTTTGACTATGGATTGATTTTTTTTTTTTTCTTTTACTTTCTCTTGATTGTTGTGCTATTCTCTCTTAAGTATATGAGACATTAGATTACAAAGACTTCTGAAGAGAAGATTAGCTAAACCAACCAACATTTTAAAATCTATGTTAACATCCAATTCCACATTGCCTAGGAGCTACATGACTTCTAAAATATCAATGTGTATGATAGAACCTAACAAGGTAATTGCTCTTGTGATTTTGTCATTAATGGGAGCATATGGATCATAAGTTACTTAAGATAAGTCACTTATACCTTAAGTAGGTTATATTGGGTTCTACTTATTGAGCTAAAATAATTAACTTTAAGTAAAAAAAATTTACTTATAATTAATCTTAAACCAAACTTACTTGTCTCAAATAAGTTACTTATCTACTTTTGTAAGTAGAAAAAGTAACTTATTTGGTGGTATCCAAACGGGCCCTAAGGGTAAAGTCAAGCAATACCTTAAGGATGACGATAATACAAAATATATTTTCTTAGGTTAATATATTATTGTTTGAAATGAGAAGATTTGTTACTTTCTAGTGGAGAACTAGTGACCTTCCCAGTTGTATTTTATTTCATGCATGCAACTAAATGTTTGATATCCTAATGATTTAAAGAGCATAGCTTGTTATGTTTTATCATTCTTGGGGCTTTTGAGATATTAGCCAAGGTTCTTAGTGCCTGTTTGGCCAGGCAGATTGGATGGGATTGGATGATAGATCCTGGGATTGGCCAGGCGTGCCAAACAGACATGGGATCGTGATCCCGGGATATAGCAATCCCATGGATTTTAAGACAATCCACTGACATCACCATCATTACCTTTAAATCCCATCCAATCCACCCTAATACCTTTAAAATTGCCTGAGACGTGTTTGGTTTAAGGGATTGAAAGGGATTGGAAGGTTTAATCCCGGGATTGGCCGGGCATGCCAAACAGACCGGATGTAGCAATCCCATGGATCTTGCACCAATCCACTGGGGCAGGTATCATTACCTTGAAATTCGTGCAATCCACTCAATACCATCTAATCCCATCCAATCTGCCCGGCCAAACAGGCCCTTAACATAATCAGATGATCACAAAATCGTCCCACTAAGATGTCCATGAGTTAGGCCAGGTTTCATAGTGATCCCTTTCACTCTTGCTCCTCTCTACATTTCTTTGATTTTGTATGCCATTTTCAACCAGATGCTAAGGAAATACACTGATCATGCTCAAATAATATAATAAATGCTCTCTCCTTCTTAATTTTTAATATGTGATATGGTCAAATGAATGTTTTTGTATAGTTTTGGTAACATGTTTACCTTCAAGCATGTAAGTAATGTCCATAAACCTTTTCAATGGCGCATGAGGTGACCTATCATCGATCTAAACCATCCATTTATTCATACAGTTAAGAGCAAGCCATGGTGAATGAATCGCGTCAATTAGATGATCCTAACTCTTTAAATGTGGCTAATTTGTTACAATTATTCACCGTTCATGAGCCATGAATTGGTTAGAATTATCAAATCAAAGTATTACTTTATAATCATAAGAAATACAAACTAGGATCCATCTATTAGATGTTCCAATATGATGATTGGACTTATTTTATTTCTCCAGTTAATATTAATTGTCCATTTACATGCCATTGATTAAAAACATAAAATCACTGGATTGACACAATTTTTTGCACTAAGGCTTGCTTTTAGTTCTATAAAAGATGAACGATTTGGATTGATAATAGTATTCGGCAATTATGCCATAAGAGAGGGTTGTTACACTTCTCGATTGATAGGCCAGACTCGCCATAACTATTAAAATTGATGGTTCTCAAAGATCAAACCAGTAAGGAGAAGGAAAGGCGTTGGCAGTCCAGTTTATAAAATCTTAGGCCGACAGTGCCTAATCCAACAAGAAGGGAAAGCTAGTTAGCACTTCTTAGGAAAGAAGTCAAATAAAGCCCCTATTACATAAGGTGTCATCACTAACTATAAGGGCCAAATGGGAGTTTTTGAGGAAGCAAGCTGATTCTTCAGGCAGGATCCCGTCATCAATAGAACTAGTGCGTGTGGATTGTTTTCCTCTCATATACTATTGTTTTGGAGTATATGAGCATGATCACTTATGTCAAATTTCTTTTTTTTTTTTTTTTTTTAGAATATATATATATATATATATATATATATATATATATATATATATATATATATATATATATATATATATATATATATATATATATATATGCCTTTATGGCCTTCATTCTTATGCTCTTCTGTCGGTCAATCTTCCTCTTCGGCTTCAATGGCTGCTAAGGTAGTTGGCTCAGCCAAACCAACCCTTTATGCAGTCATCTATAGAAGTCTTCATAATGCGTCAGGTGCAACCGTCAACATTTAGATTTGATTCTTAATTAATTGGTCGCTTTGCTTACTTACACTATGTGCTTACCAGTCCTTAACCAAAGTGCCTACCAATAGTTTTGATTTTTTTTGAGCCTCATATCTCTTTTTGTGGATTTCCTATCTACTTGTGAAAGTGGGTGGGCAACCTTTTAGTTGCTCAAACTCTTTCTTCTGCCCTGATAGTCATTGTTCCTTCCTCATCCTTGTCCATGGCCTTAGCCTCCTTGCCCAGTGAACTAGACCTTCATCATTTGAACATTCACTCTAACCTCTTCTCTTCGACTTGATATGTATTTCGTCATTGTTGCAAGCTTAAATATACTCAACTTCTCCCATAGAAAGAGCCTACTTTTCTCTACTAGGGCTTCCACTCGAGCACTCGAAGGCAATCGTTGATCCGGCTGGCAATTGCTCTATTTTTAATATTCTTTTAACCAATTAGGTTCAAGTTGACACTTTTGGCTTACTATAAGCTAGGTTTAGGGGTTGCAACCAGCCACTTCCCCTATAGTCGTCAACTCGTTCTTGACATATCCGATCAGGTGTTCATAATTTGGAGTGAAAGGATTAAAACCTTTGCATGCCAATACAAAAAATTTATGCATTATCTTATTGGAAACTCATTGACTGGAATTTACCACAACCTTCTTTCTTGTTGTTTCTCATTCTTCCGCTGGTGAAGTTTAGAGACCTAGGTAATAATATCCAGATCAAGCAATGAAACGAGGATCTACTAGATACGGTTCAACTATCGGAGACTCTTGAACCAGCGGAGTTGGAAGTCCCCAATCAACTTTCTCCTTTGGACGAGCATGAGGCTTGGTAAAGTAGAACTGAGTTGCACCGCTTGATATTATGATAAAAAAATAAATTAATGGAAAAGAGCCTTCTTCTAACTAGAAGAGTCAGACTTTTCAATTTCTCACTTCCTTTCTAATCAAGTAGAGTAATTCAAATGTACCGTGAGGGTAGTTAAAAGGTGCATGTGTTTTAAAGTAACGCTGGCTTTTCTGAGTTGATTCTTCTCATAAGGCTAGTATTTCGGTCAGTTCTTTGATGCCCTGGAATTCTATATCATTCATCGTTCCAACTGAAAAGACCTGCTACCACTTATTATATATAGTTTTTGTTTTCTAGTGGGCGTTCAATCATCATTATTTCCTTTACTGTGGTTGACCTAAGATTTAGATTTACTTCAGTTACTGGTCTTATCCTTGAAATGATCTAGAAAAATGGATGGACAGCTTTTTTTTTTTTTTTTTTTCTTTTTCTTTTTTTACACACGCACACATACCCCACACACTCACGCTAATGGATGGACAGCTTGGATATACCACAATACATCAAGGCCGGCCCGACGGTCTTGTCCTCCCAAACCGCTCCCCACACCTTCAGGTACAAGTATAACCCTAATGAGGAGAAGGGCCTGATTTTATGGAAGAAAACATGCAAGGTTGTCCATCCAACAGCTTGGATCTAATATACATGTGCCAGGATAAATTCGTCATAGATAATTAAGAACAAGGGTAAATTCGTAGTTTTAATCAGTAACGTAACGACAGGCTTTCGGTTAGTTACATGTGCTGTTACCAGTAATACTCATGCACGTATGACGCTTGATACACAGGCACTAAAAAATCGTAGATGTGGCATGAATTATATCGACTTAAACATACTAAATGTTTTTACCCACTGTTTATAACTCACAAATTATATTTTTTAAACAAATGTAACCTATGATTCGTGGATGTCAGTTTGTTGAAATTGAGCCATTGGATATTCTCACTTTGACCGTTCAATAAATTTCCAACTATCCAATAGCGAAATAATCTTTTTTTAAAAATTAAATTTTTATTTAGTATTCATATAAAATAGGAAACATAATTTTAACAGTTTAATTTGATATAATATATCTCAAGTAATCAATTTTTAAGTGCATGCGTATCATACATCACGCTATACCAGAGTATCTAAATTTTCTCTCCCTGTTTTATTGGAGTTCACTTCACGCATCACAACAGCTTGGGGTTCACGGCCTTGTGGGCGAGTAGCGTTCGTGGAACCCATGCCAACGTGGCGGACAGGTGCGAGAGTCCGACCATTCATCAGGTGGGGGCCACAGAAAGCATGCAGTGATCCAGAAGGGGGAACGGATTGGATACTCCCCAGACACCAGCCAATGGCTGGTGGTCGGTGCTCTATGGGCCCCACCATGATGTATGTGTTTCATCCATGCCGTCCATCTATTTTTGAAGATCATTTTACGGCATAAGACCAAAAATGAAGTATATCCCAATCTGAAATGGACCACATTACAGGAAAGAGTGTTGAATCAGCGTCAACCATTAAAAACATTTTGGGAGCTATAAAAGTTTTGGACCGAGATAATTTTTGTTTTTCCCCTTCATCTTGGCCTGTATGACCTAATATGAACAGATTGGATGTCAAATAAACAGTACAGTGGGCCTTAGGAGGATTTTAATGGTGGATATCCAATCACTATTGTTTTCATGTGGTGTGGTCCACTTGAGATTTATATACCTCTCATTTTTGGCATAAATACCTAAAATGATCTTTAAAAATGGATGAACATAATGGATGAAATACATACATCATGGTGGTGCCCATAGAGCACCGACCACCAGCAACGGAGGTGGGGTAAGGGGGAGTAGCCTTCATCCAGAAGCAATCAAATGGGTTCGTCTATACGGTAGACACATACCTTTTGCCTATTTTACCAGCCTCGGCCGATCAGATAACTTACAACCTTGTTTGTATGAACAATCTATATTGAATGAAACTAACCCTCCTTTTCAACCCGCGGCTAATCGAGTGGTATTTTTGTCCATCGGTACTTTAAAAATCTACTTCCATTCATCTATCCGACCGCGCAAGAAAAAATAATTACCCTAAAAATTGGGTCTACGGTTGTAATTTTTTCCAATCATACCCACTTATCAGATGGGCCATGCATGCATTAGAAAAATAGACTGTTAGTAAAAAGACATACCAACGGCCTCCATTAAATAACAGTGGATCTTCATTTTTAGGTCTGTTCAATGGCCTCCGTCCGATGAGAGCAGACCGCAATCCCACAGGGATTGCTCCTTGGTCCGTGTGCCTGCAAACATGTAGTGGTCCAGCAGATGCGAGGAAGATCTGAACCATCCGTCAGCTGGAACCAACAAAAAAAAAAAAATTAAAGACCTGGCACAAAATTCATTAGGCCTGTGACCTGGCCGGAGCTGTGTGGGGCACATAGAAATGTCCCTGATAAATCCACTCCGTCCGTCTGTTTTGAAAGACCACGAAAGGATAGGATTCAAAAAATAGGGAGATACAAAACTCATGTCGACCGTACCATAGGAAAACGTTGGGATTGAACGCCTGGCAGTGGCGGAAGTTTTGCATCAGGATGATATTTATTCCTACAGTTTATCTGAGTAGTAATAATTCTATGAACGGTTTGGATGGCATATAAACATCATGGTCAGCTCCAGGAAGGTTTCAATGGTGGACGTTTCTATGTACACTGTTTTGTTGGTGTGGCCCAAATGAGTCCTGGAAATGCCTGCTTTTTATCATTTTCACGTATTGTGGTCTTTCAAAACAGATGGACGGAGTGGATTTGTCACAGAGATATCTACGTGCCAGCAGTCACAGGCAATCAGCTCCCGGCCAATCCATTCATCAGGTGGGCCTCACATGCACAAAAAAAAAACGGCCTTGAGAACGTGATGAGTGGCCTAAGTTAAATATACTCATGTGGTCCACCCAATCAGCGGAGATTTTTGGGCCAAGTGAATTTTACAATTGACTGGAATCGTCCATGATACCTGTTTCCCAAGCTCTGTGGGGGCGACCTGGGTCTTTACTCTTGCTCGGGTGGTAGACTCTCAGGTGAAATTCCACCAGCGTGAGTGTTGTATACGTAAATCCAGTCCATCCATCAGATGAAAAGCCGTACATTCACATTCATGTATACGGAAAAGATCAGCCTCATTAAAACTGACATGGCCCACCTGAGTTTTGGATTTGGTGGATTCTGGTCTCCATGGCCTATCATCGATGAGATAACCGTATGGGAGGTGGGCCCGACGGAGGTTGGGTGTTTTACCCGTTAGCTTCCTAGCCTGGAGATCCCACACGTGTGCTGCGAATCACCTCGTCAATCTCTTCTCAGCTCCACGCGCGAGTCTCCCATTACTATGCCGTGTAACACAGCGCGCGGGAAATGCCTCCTCTTCCCTCGCCCACTTCCCATTCCCTATAAAAACAGCTCTCTCTCTCTCTCTCTCTCTCTCTCTCAAATCTGTATTATTATTTTTTTTCATCTCCTCTCCAAAATGCCCTAGAAATATCCAGGTAATTTCATGCAAATCTCAATCTCTCTCCATTTGCACTTCGAGATTTGTAAGCTCTCGATCACAGATCTTGACTCTCTCTCTCTCTCTCTCTCTCTCTCTCTCTCTCTCTCTCTCTCTCTCTCTCTCTCTCTCTCTCTCGGATGAAATGTACGATCTTTTTTTTTTTTTTTTTTTTTTTTTTTTTTCTGTTTTTATAATCGAGCTCTGCTTATTTTTCCCAATTATCTACTGTTTTCTTGAAATTCCAGTCATCGATCTCTCTCTGTGCTGGTAATATCCGACTCCTCTACTTTTCGGATTTGTAAATCTGTTGGTTTTTATTATTGGTTTGGATCTTGACGTTCAAGAGGTTGAAAGACCTGAACATTGTTTCAGTTCTGCCATTTTCAGAGAATCCGGTCGTCGATTCTTTTGTTTTGTGGAGAAGTTTCCGGATCTTTGATTTTCCATCTTTTCTTGATCTTTTATTTTATTTCAATGAGGATTTTCGGTCCTGGTGTTTGTTTGACGATATTTTGATTTCTATACCTGTCTGTTTTTGTGGTGATTTGGATCTCAAAGCCATATTTCATGCATTTTCTTCCTCACTCTCTTCTTCTTCTTCTTTTTCTCCCTTTTAAATCTTTATTTTGTATTTTTAGTTATTCTCCGAATTTGGATTTCAATGAATGGGATTAATATCTTTGAGTTTATAATTTATTTTCTCTGTAGCTAATTTTTAGATTGACCAAAATGCCCTCTTAAATTTGCTTTAATGCCCTCAATGTGTTGGCCAATCTTTTCTAAATTTAGCGGCAGTTTGATCATTTTTAGTAGAGTCCAGCTTGAGAAAAGTAAAGGGTATTTTCCCCCGAACTTGTTATAAATATAAGGAGGTTTTGGTAATTGGTTACTTGGCCACTTTTTGCCAGGTTCTTTAACTAAATTTCTCCTCTAATTTCTGAAGTGGGTTTGTTAGAATAGGTTTTATATTGATCTTAATCAAGAGATGTTACGATTTCTATTTTTCAACTCGGCAATGGTGCAAGGTCGGGCCCACATTTTCTTAATTGAAGCCATTGATATGGCGGGTCCCATCATGGTATAGCCGGCTCCCAACGACAATGGTTCACAATTACAAGGGGCCAAGTCAGACAGTTGGACTCATCTGATGGAGGTAATCTAGGGGCATCTCCCATCAACCACAGGGCCCACCATATGAACAGTTGGTTTTATGAAAGATGGGCTCTACACTCACAGTTTGTGGGGCTGAGCAGACTCTCAATTGATCATATTTTTATTTTTCTTCTTAATAGAGTCACCTTGTATGTTTGGTCAGAATCGCCGTTGATGAACATGATAATTCGAATATGTTCTGGTTTTTCCCTTCTTTGAGAAGGAAATATCCACTGCTCTGCATATTATTTCCATCCTTGTTCAGGCCAGCATTCTGTACTGATGGGGCAGGCTACCTTGCAGGGATCCAGACCTTTCATCTGGTAGACCCCCACCATGGATGGCTGCTTTTATTAAAACCAAAACCTCCCTCATTGGACAATCCTACTCATCTGGTAGACCCTACCATGGACGACTAGGATGATTTGCTAGGGGGTGATGTTTGTCTGTCATCCATCCACATCATTATCTCACCAGATTAACAATCCAAATCACTGAAGGTGGGTTCCACTTGTACAGAATGCTACCAAAGACAACTATCCCTGCTTCGGGCTTAATATGGTGTAGAGGTGCTTCAATACTCGGTCAATAGCAGTGATGGTTGGTAATTTGCAAGTCGCTTCTACAATGACCAAGCTAGTAAAGGGCAATTGAGGTTATTTTGGCTAGTTTGGGGGCATGGGTTGGTTCAGGTTTTTAAGCACCTATGAAGATTGTTTCCTATTTCTTAATGTTTAAGCATATTTTCTCTTCAAAACTCAAGTATGATTCTGCCATGTTTTTTCTAAATGCTTATTTTTAATATAATTCAACATCTAGTTATAAATTAATCAGGCATCAAATACCGATGCATCGGACAGTGGCTAACTTAGTTTTGGATATGATGTTAGGTCCAACCTGCCGAAGTAAAATTTTGAAGTAACTATGATGTTGGGTCCAACCATCCAAGTAAACTTTTGAAGTTACCATGATGTTAAGTCCAAACATCCAAGTAAAAATTTCAATCAACCATCTGTAATGAGGTTTGATCTTGTATTTGTTTTTCAACCGTTAGCATTTCTTTTATTTGCTGTAGAAATGCTAGAGAAAACATTGTCATCATTGACTTGCTCTAACTTATTCTTTGTTGGCTTGGTCTACATAATTTTAATTTTGAAGCAACATCCCAAAGAATGTTGACTTGGTATTGTAAGCAAAGAATTCTTTTATGTTTACAAAATAAATGTTAGAGGTGAATGATTCAATCTTCTATTCTTTTTAGGATTGAATTATTCTATCTTGTATGGTTATATATTTTTTGAAATATTCTATCTTGTATTGTTATATATTTTCCCTATATAGACTATACATTCTGTTATTGACTTGTCAATTATATAAGCTCAATTGGTTTAGTGTCATATTGGGAATTTAGAGATGATGGGCCAGACCTTATTCAGGTTCCTCTTCAATTAAAAGACCTTCTATTGTTTTTTTCTGTTTGGAGTGAGGTGGATGCCGGTTTCAGCAAGCCTCTGTGAGTTTTTTTATTTTCTATTACTGATTTGTCTTTTTGTCCGGCAAAATCAATGTGCAGATAGCTTGAAAGAAAATTCCAACAGAATGAGCTTCAACAGAAGAGAGAGATTATCCCCTTCATGTAAATTGGTCTCAAAGGAAAATGGTAACCAATCTTATCGAACCAATGACAGGTTTCATGGCTTTAATCTGTCAAGCCGTAGAGATGGACCTCTCTGCCTGAGATGTTGTGATATGGGCCTGTTTCATGAGCCGGGAAAGAAGGCTGCTGCCGTTTTTTCCAAATTGGGAAAAGATGACAGAGATGCTGAGCAGTCCGAAACTGAATCTCAGACCGATCAGAATGAGTGTTTGTGGCTATCTTCGGGTTGTATTTCGCCTTCTTTGCTTAAATCCAATGATCATTGGCTGCATGACGCTTGGGATCTTGATTGGTGGGATCTGTCCCTCAATGATCGGGTCTTTTCAGTGCTATCAGTGTCAGGAGGTTGTGACGTGATCTTGGATGGAAGAATCTCTATCTTTGATGGCTCTAGGATCAATCCCTTAGAGGAGGCTGCTTTGTTTCTTGACAGAACACCGGATGATATAGAGAAGGTTTGTGAAGAAGATCTGCAGGTAGGAGAAGTAGTTGCTTGGCTACACAATTCCCTTGAATATGAAATAAAAGATTCTTCTTTTGCAAGTACTGAAAGTGCCGAATCTTTGTATGAGCACTCTCTTTATGAGGATTCATCAGTTTTTGATAGTTCTTGGACTTCTTCTCTCAGTACATATGAAGATTCTTCTTCCTCTCAGATATGCAATTTTGATAGAACAGGTATCTGGCTTTCTTTGTTGGATCTCGAAGGGGAGGATTTTGAGTGGCCATCAGATAAAGTGCAGGATTTTGATATCTTCCATTCTGATTTTCCTAGCCCATCATACCACATCAAGCGTCCCCACATTGAGTCATCTGATTCTAGCATTCCTTCTTTCAGTGACAGAAATTCAAGCTCTGACTTCCCTTCTCAGCCTGCATCAGAAGCTAAAGATCAATTTATCTGTGACAGTAGTGAAGATGATTTAGAAGGTTATGATGCCGACGAACCACTCTTCTGGCCTTTCGACCATAATTCCTATTGGCGCCCTGAAATAGAATGGAATTGCTTATGCATATCTCCTCGTAGGAACATACAGGAGATTGCACACCCCAAAAGATTCTTTGCTCCAAAATCCATCAGATTAAGGCTTCCTGAGAGAAAAGGGTCGTTGTTACAGAGGAGGGTTCAAGAAGGATATACAAGAAGGATTGTATTCAAATCAAGATCACCGGTGTCAAACGTCATGGGTTTTAAAACTGAAGATGGAAATAATGATATTACAGGAATAAGAATCAAACCTTCAAGGCTTAGACATTCAACCCATGGTTCTTCTGAGCAGCATTCCTATGGTATCTCTCTGAAAAAGAGGCCTCTTATGATGAAAGAGAACCCATCATCAGTCAGCAGTGCGAAAGTGGTGCCATTACATTTGCAATCGCAACGCCAGTTATCAGGTCAAGATGAATTCCAGTTAAACAAGAATATGAATAACGCCACCAAGAAGGGTATGGAAAAGCCAACCAAGATCAAACACGACGAGCCAAAGGTGTTGACTCAGCCATCTTTCAAAGCGTCCACTGCAGGTTATCAGAGGTTACTCGTAGAAGGCTTTGATTCCAACAAAGATGTCCCGATTGAGGCATTCATTGGATTGAATGAATTCAATGGTCATGAAGGGATTGATGCAGAGTTTGATGAAAGTCGGTTCTCCCTCGATGGGTCCCTCTGAGAAAATCGTGAGTCCAACCTTGTCAAGAGATGACCTGTGTAGAGGGTATGTCCATGACTTTGGCTTCTTTTGGAGCATGGTTAAGGTCTATTGTTTGTTTCGAAGGACATCATGATCGAGCAGTCATGTAGGACGGACGCTCCGGTGAGCCATGTGGGACATGCTCGTGTTTCCTGGAAACAAAAAGCTGGATCATGGGCTGATAGCAAAAGACTGCAGTTTGCCGGTGATCATCTCCTGCTGATTTAGCTTCTGTTTTCCTCTTTTCCTAGGAAGTGGAAGACACCGCAGTGCACTTCTTGTTGCCTGGTTTCCTAGAAAATAGATACACTGTGATATACACACACTACACAGAAATATATTATTCATTCATTTTTATTTTTTTTTTACTCTTTTCTTTTCACATTCATGAGGTGAAACGGTGTCTTTTCTGTTTTAAAATAGCTACCGTTCAAGATCTTGGAAGCTCAAATGTTGAATTTGAGATAGAGCATTGAGCTTAAAGGCTAAATGTTGAATTTGAGAGAGAGCATTGAGAATACAAGCTTAACGTGTTTTTTTTTTTTTTTTCCTTTCAGTGTTCTCGTTATGTTCATATCTTATGTTGTTTCTCTAGGCTTTGTTGTTGCGTTGTGGGCTTGGTCCCACATCAGTTGTTAGGGTAATGGCCCATTTGGAACTCACCCTCCAAAGGGTTTTTTGAGGCCGAAACGCGATGTTGTCCACTTGACAAAATAGGCACTAAAATGCCCACTCTGATTGGTTTTTGCCGAGTCGACTGAAAAGGCAGGCTCTAAACCCCTTTCTTAGGAAGTGTGCCCAAACAGGCCCTAAGTCTATCCACATCTCTTAAATGTATAAAGGAGCATCTATCCTTTGGTTTATTACATCTCATAGACAGTCTACATGTAGCCTCTTGTGCACCTGAAAGCTCCAATCTTGTTGAGTGCATCAGTGCCCTGCTACAGTTTTTTTTTATATAAAAAAAATAATAATAAAAAAAAAAAAAAACATGCAATTGTGTTTCTCTAATCTCTCGACCTTTGATTCTTAAGAGAAATTTGATGGACAGTATTTTATCAAGATCCATTTTGTAACCTTTTTAAATTGCTCATTTAGATGTCTAGAAGATTAAAATGAATACGCCGGAATCCTTTCGGTCTTTTTCAGGAATTACATGAGCGTGTACCATATCTCATACCCTTTGCACCTTAATTTGAACCTCGTTTCTGAAGGATATTAAAATTCTTCAATATGATATAGTGCTTGTTAATTATTCATAGAAAGTTCCGAATTCTCTCAAATTGACTATTAAATGTAACAACAGCTACATCATCAAAATGAATGTCACTTATGCATTTATTCATCATAATAAAGAGGAAGATGACAAAAGTTAATGATTTTCCATAGAATTCAAATTGAACTTGCCCGGAAATTGTGATACAGGTTGGATGGTGGAAAGAAAATACGAAAAGGTGTTACACATATAAAAGGGTTATTTTGCACGGACTTCATAGAGTTTTCTCCCTCTACAAGAAAATACTTTCTCCCAAAACTAACACTTTTTTTTTTCTTTTGAATTCCAATCTTCATTGACTTATGACATCTACAGAGACTTGTATATAAAAACTCAATTATCTAAATTAAGAAAAAGAATCCAAAAACACCACACATGTATGGACATAAATCTCTCCCTTCTTTCTATTCTCCTATTCCTATCCTAACTAATGTTATTAAGATCACTCAAGATCTTAATAAAAGGGTGTGGGCAAAGAGATCTCACACACAAAATTTCTCAAATCTACATTGAATTAGAGTGAACCCAAGCTGAAAATGTGCCTAACTTGATAGTTTAACCCCCTTGCTTTTCCCTTCTGGCGGTGCATAAGTAGCGTAAAGTGGGTTTTGTGTTGATTAATTGGAGAAATTTGCTCTGGTGCCTGAAATGATGAACCACCGAAGTGTCCACGACTAGAGAATGTCTCATTAGCAACTAGTTAAAGGTGAGAAAATCATGCAACTAGCTGTGTGGGGCCTACCGTGGTGTGCCTATGGCATCTAATCCATCCAGAAGGGTTTTCCCACCCACAAGAAAAAAAGGCCAATCCAACCATCGAATGGGCCACCATGTGAATTTAGAGGTTCTTGCGTGGTTGTTTCTAAGTGAATTTAGAGGTTTTTGTGTGGTGGGGCTCATGTTTTCTATATTTTGATCTGCCTAATGAGAGGACCAGCCTGATTTTGGGAGCATACTATAATGGTGGGAACATACTACTATAACATCCATCCTCTTTATATGTTAACGGCTTGCAAAATAGACTGTAGGAGATTTTAAATAAATTTTTAAAAAATAAATAAATAAATTAAATTTCAAAATGTTTAAAAAAAAAAAAAAGAAAGAAAGAAAGAAAGAAAGAAAAGGAATTGCCATCCATTATTCAGGCCCTATTTGAATGGCTGCGATTGTTGGATCAAAAGGTGATATTTGGGGTTATGCACAGTACGTGGTGGACACCTGTGCGGGAGTTCCATCACGATCATAGATTGGCTCACTTGAATGTGGACAGCTTTTGTGCTGTCTTCTTATTCAGCCGCTAGTTGGATGATTGCCAGCCTGATCACATTTATTTTTGGGAAGTGGGACGTCCACATGGTGGCCCACCATATCAACAGTCTCAGTCAACGTACCAGCACATCAAATAACTCCTCGAGATACATGTAGACACCGAATTAGTTTTGGTTCATTTCTAATCCGATCATGTGGTTGTATGTTGCATGATCCTGGACCATCCTTCTGTAGAAAAATATACACTGGACATGCAATCGTAGCACTTGATTTTCAGTCTTTAAAGAGGATCTTAGAAAACTGCCGATAGTGGAACCCGAATTGTCTATAACACTTGTTTTACAGGGTAAAATACCCAACCTCCATGGGACCCACCATGTTGTATACTTCAAATCTAATCCGTCCATAATGGAATAAGCCTTATGTTCACCGTACAAACAAAATTTCGGCCTGGTAATTAAAAAAAAAAAACACACACAAAAAAAAAAAAAAAAAAAAAAAAAACACTTAAGACCCCACCAATTTGAACAATGTAAACTTGCTCTAAAATATCTAAGTTCACTCAACGTGGCCCATCTTCATTCTTGTAATTCACACCTAATGATGAACGTATTTGATGAAAGATAAACACCATGGTGGCCCCATTGACAAAACTACAGTTGGCGTCTAATCCCATGGTTCCCTCTAGTGTGGCTCACTTGAGTCATGAATCCTCATGAGTTTTGGTTACACGACTGGTATCAAGGAAAGCAACTGATGGATTGAGGGGATGTTGTGTTGTTAAAAAGATGTTTTAAATCTGGATATCTTCGACTAAACCTGAGAAAGTTCGGCTCGAAGTCCAGCAACAATGTATTTGGAATTCCCAAGGTCTTCGACCAGTCGAAGGTTATGCAAATTGTGCGCGAATTGCATAAATTTAAGGCGGTTTCTAAGGATGTATGGAAGTAAGAGTTCCCCCAACTATAAATAGGAATCCCTAGGGCCACTCTAAGGTATTCTAAGACCTTCTAAAGGTATTCCAAGGGTTTCTAAAAGGGTTTTAGGATTTTCAAAGGGTGTAGCAAGGGTGAGATTCGAGGTTGTTCGAATCAGGTAAGTCCTCTATCTTTGGAATTTATGCTTTCATAGTGGACTTCCGTCGCTTTGTGCCGTAGTTATGTTTTTCACGTTAAATGTTTGTCTTCTCTTGTGTTTGCTTGGTGCTCATGGATTGTTATCCTAGATCCATCTCTGTGTGATTCCGCAGAATAAATCCCAACAAGTGGTATCAAAGCTATCGTTGGGGCATAGATGTGGATCTGCAGGATTAACATCAATGGGAAGCACTAGGTATGATATTGAGAAGTACTCAGTGAAAAATAACTTTGAGTTATGGAATATCAAGATGATCAGTTCCTTAACCAAGCAAGGTGAAGATGGTGACTCTTGATGAGCGAAAGCCTATTATGACTGATGATGATTGGAATACCCTTGATAAGGATGCCTTATTCTCGATTCGTTTATATCTCACGGATGAGGTTCTCTACAATATTTTGAAGGAGAAAACTACGGCTAGTTTATGGGCGAAATTAGAGGATATCTATGTGAAAAAATTCTCTAAAAATTGCCTATACCTGAAGCTACAGTGGTATAATTTCAAGATGGCAAAGGGTGGAGATCTGGAGGCCCACATCCGCAACTTTAATAAATTGGTTTGCAAACTGCTGGATATGAAGGAAGTGATCAAAGATGAGGAACAAGCATGTATGTTGTTGAATTCTCTTCCGACATCGTATGAGTCATTCAAGGACACAATGTACACCACAAATCAAACCCTGAGTGTCGACATCGTTATCTCAACCCTTCAAGGGAAGGCCATGAGAAAGCTAAACAGTGACATGTGGACATCTTCCAATGCACTGTTTACGGGGGCAGGAATACTAATCGAGGTACAGGATCCTCAAGACCTATATCCAAATCCAATGGTAAGGGCAAAGGAAAACTAAAGTGTTGGAACTGTAGGATGACTAGAAACATGAAAAAGGATTGTACTAATCCTAAATCGAAAAGAGAAAACTCTGAGGCTTCATCCAGGGAGGCTAATGTTGTCATATCTGATGAAGAGACAAACACAGGTGATGTATTATCTGTGTTTATGATTGGACACTTGTTCGATGATCGTAGAGACGAGTGGATCCTTAACACAGGGGCATCATATCATATAACTCCTCATCAGAGTTGGTTCACCAGTTACAGAGAGTGTGACAGTGGATAGGTTTTTATGGGCAATGGCATTAATGTTGTGGGTATTGGTATGGTGCACATCAAGATGTTTGATGGGGTGGAGCGTACCTTGACTGGTGTCAGGCACGTTCCTGATTTGAAGAAGAATTTGATTTCTCTTGGTGTACTTGAGGCAATTGGCTACAAGTTCACCAGATTTGATGGTGTCCTTGAAGTATCTAAGGGGGGACTGGTAATCATAAAAGCGCAAAGGCACGGAAACCTTTACAGGTTGATAGGGAGCACTTCAACAGGTGGAGCTACAATGACTATAGCAGATTTCACCTCTGCACACGTGTGGCATGCTAGGCATGACAACATGAGCAGATAGGGCACAAAGGTTGAGACGCGCGAATAGATATACGAAGCAGCTGGAGCAGCCACTTGTGAGAAGAATCACACCACATAATCACAGGTAACAGGCGAGGTACATAGACGACTCCAATATCGCATATGCCCTCGTTACAAACGAGGGAGATCCGTCTACTATTTAGATGGCTCTATATGAGCCTGGTGCTAAGAAGTGGAAGGTGACTATGAATGATGTGATAAACTCGTTGTACTAAATTGACACATGGGAGCTAGTGGAGCTTTCAGTGGGTCGGAAAGCGATTGGATGCAAGTGGATCTTCAAAAGGATATCACATAGATAAGAGCGAGACTAGTAGCGAATGGTCATGCTCAGAGAGAAGGGATCGACTTCTCAGAGATATTCACGTCAGCGGTATAGTAGGTGTCTATTAGATTCGTATTGGCGTTGGTTGCCCAATGTCATCTCGAGCTAGAACGGATGGATGTGGAGACTGCACTTCTGCATGAAAAATTGAAAGTATTGTTATTCATGAAGCAACCAGAGCGGTTCGAAGTTAAAAGGGCAGAGAACAAGGTTTGCAGGAGGTCATTGTACGACCTGTCACCTAGGCAGTAGTATAAAAATTTGATTCCTTCATGGTGAGTTAGAAATTTTATAGGAGTGAATACGATCACTGTGTCTATTGCAAGATACTGAGTGATGACACGTTCATCATCCTGAAATTGTATGTTGATGATATGTTGATCGCCAGTCATGATATGTCTGAAATCTACGTACTATAGACTTGGTTAACAGGGACATTCTAGACGAAGGATCTGGGGGTTGCAAAAATGATTTTCGACATTGATATTCATAGAGACTGGAAGAGGAGCAGGATTTAGTTATCACAGATAGAATACCTTGAGTAGGTATTGATCAAGTCTGCGATGGACCAAGCAAAATCGGTGAGCGTTCCCTATGCGGCTCATTTCAAGCTTGTCTCATGACAATGTCCCAAAAAAGATGAGAAAAAGCAGGATATGTCTCATGAGCCTTATTCGAATGCGGTTGGCAGTGCATGCTATGGTCTGTATTAGACCGGTTATTTCACGAGCAGTCGGTGCTGTGAGCAGATACATGTCAAACCCTGGCAAGCAACATTAGGAAGCGGTGAAATAACTACTTCGATACACTCGATGTAGGAAAGACTACGTCTTAACTTTTGAGAAGACAAGGGTAAAGTTGGTAAGGTATGTGGATTCAAACTTTGCATGCAGTGTGGATTCCAGAAATTCAACTTCAAGTTACTCATTTGTACTATCGGGTGGAGTAATTAGTCGGATATGAAAGCTTCAGCCCATAGTGGCTCTTTCCACGACTGAAATAAAATATATGGCAGTGACAGAAGCATTTAAGGAAGGTGTATGGTTAAGAGGCATGATAAATAAGTTGAAACTTCAGTAGGAGGCCGT
Organism: Magnolia changhungtana; assembly: GCA_030180095.1. Lineage (NCBI taxonomy): Eukaryota > Viridiplantae > Streptophyta > Magnoliopsida > Magnoliales > Magnoliaceae > Magnolia > Magnolia changhungtana. The sequence continues at coordinate 1,644,374 of JASAUF010000480.1, read as the reverse complement.
GCCCGTTAATTGTGATAGTGAGAGCGCTATCAATTTGGCTAAAAATTCAGTTTATCACTCACGTACTAAACACATTGATGTTCGTCACCATTTTATCCGATAGGTGCTTGAGGAAGGAGGCGTAACACTGGAAAAAATTCACACTGGCGTGAATCCGGCAGACATGCTCACTAAGGTCGTTCCTACAGAGAAGTTTAAGTTCTGTGCAACTTCTCTGGGCTTGGCGATGGCGTAAAAGAAAGATGAAGTGTGCACGAGAAGCATTAATTGAAGCTATGATATAATTCAAAGATAAGAGAAGAAGTCAAGAAGCTACTTGTTTGAAGATTGAAGACATGGTGGAGATTGTTGTTAAAAAAATGTCTTAAATATGGATATCTTTGACTAGCCCTGAGAAAGTTAGCTCAAAGTCTAGCAACAATGTATTTGGAATTTCTGAGGTCTTCGACTAGTAGAAGGTTACGCAGATTGTGCGTGGATTATGTGTGGACTGCCTAAATTTGAGGCAGTTTCTAGGGATGTGCATAAGTGGGAGTTCCCCAATTATAAATAGGAGTCCCTAGGGCCACTCTAAGGTATTTTAAGGCCTTCTAAAGATATTCTAAGGGTTTTAGGGTTTTCAAAGGGTGTAGCAAGGGTAAGATTCGAGGTTGTTCAAATCGGGTAATTCCTCTCTCTTTGTAATTTATGCTTTCATAGTGGATATTTGTTGCTTTGTGCCGTAGTTTTTTTTCCCGAAAGGGTTTTCCACATTAAATCTTTGTGTTCTCTTGTGTTTGCTTAGTGCTCTTAGATTCCTATCTTAAATATATCTCTGTGTGATTTCGTAGAACAAATCCCAACATGTTGAGCAAGTAATAGGTAATCATTTGTTTTAAAAATGCCAGGGTGCAGTCTACAAGCAAGTGTTTGAGACACCCAGAGAAAGGGAATGGTTCTAAATGACACATTTGATTCCTAATCTACCTCGATTTTTTCCAACATCCAAACATGAGCTAACACAATAAATACACAATGAATGTAACACCATCATTATAGTGGGCCTTGTGGAGTTTACATAAGCTTGTTGGTAAATATGCCTTGTCTAAAACAAAAATTGGCCTCCGAAGTCCAAATGTTAGTTATGAGTAAGATCTAACCTGCTTACAAGCTTTTTTTTACTAGGGGAACTCTTAATTGTACATTGGATAGCAGTTAGATTTTTTCATTTTCAAAATCCCTAACTTCATGTAAAATATCTTTTCCTTTGAATATTTAAAGTTATCCGCCTTATAAAATTAATTGTGCAAGTAAAATTGTTACCTACTGCCAACATTATATATAACATAAACTTACCATACTTTAAAAACATGAAAACTCAACTTAGGTCAAAACCTAGTTGAGTTGAGTCGACTCATAAACTCAAGCTAGTTCCTTGAAAATTGTACTAATTTCCTGGAGTATTTTTAGAATTATTTAATATTTAAGAATTACAAATAATATATAAATAATGCCGAGTTATGTCGAGTGAAGTTTATCTATAATGAGTTTTGTTGAGTTGTACGGAGTTGAGTTTTTCTCGAGTTTTGATCAGATCGTGACCTGATCAAGTTTTTCTCAATCTTCATGAAATATGGCAAGTTTTGTCAACTCAAGTGTGTGTTGGGTCGAGTCTTTTTCTTTTTCCAAGATTTTCAAATTATAAGATTTACTAATTAGCAACTCTTTAACTCATTGATTATAATCAACCTTTATAATAGATTATTACAAAGCATTTGATCATGATCAACCTATGTAATAATCTATTACATAGCGTTTATAGGAGTTTTGTGCTAGGACCAAAAATTCAGACCGGTACCCCATTTCGGATGCGCTATGTAATAGTCTGATTATTACAAAGCATTTGATCATGACCAACCTATATAATAGTCTATTACATTGCGTTTATAGGAGTTTAGTTTGAAAGTCGATGGCATGGTTAGGCCAAGTACCAAATACCGACCCAAAATCCTCTAGGCCAAGCCCGACTCATATCTAGTTTTCCATCTATGGTTGCTTGGATGAGACTCATTCCACATTCACACTATAATTTCATCCATTTTCCTTATCTATTTTTATATGACACATAGCGTTATGTTCATAAAAAAATTTCCTTCGTTTACACCATGGACCTTAGTAGATGAAGGTGGGATATCTTCCCAATCATATTTATTATAATTTCTTCATCCAAAATCTCACTTTCATCACATATCTGGATGAAATTGTGGAGGACACAACATGTTAGCACAATCTTTACTTGCGTTGGGAACTTAAATTATTAAGCAGTCTTCATAATTAGGAAATGAGCTTGTATGACTCCAAAACATTATAATGCATGCCATTCAAAATATTCCAATTCAATTGTAGCCCATCTAATGATATGATTGACGTCCGAAAGTTTTGTTCTTGTCATCAGCATGGCGTGATGCATACAGGTTGGATATTAAACACATACCAAGTGGGCCCATAAGTCTTGAGTTTCATTTTTTAAAGAAAAAATAAATGAGAGCATTTTTATAATTTCATTTCTTAAGGAGCACCATTTAATTGTGGAGACATTATTTGGTAAAATATGGATTTCTTGTTAATTTTGTGCTAAAAAATTCTTTTTAATATTATAATATAAAAAATTAGAAACCCAAAAAAAAAAAAAAAAAAAAAAAAAAAAAAAAAAAAACATAGATGGATCCATCTTAAAGAAATGATCTAGTACTCAATGTTAAAATTGTGACACCAAAATCATTATGAGTTTATTCACATTTATGAGACCATATGACCCATGTTTCACATGGTAACAAGGCTCAAGTGTTAGTGGACCATTGCATGGGTATTTTTGACATTTCACTCTAAAAATGGTGACTTTTAGGGTTAATTATGTTAGGGTTAAGAGAGAGTTGTGATTATGGATTGTTTTTTAGTGTTTTAAGAGCCTCCAAGGGGAGAGAGAGCTAGTGTTTTTTGTTATAAGTTATTTACATTCTTGTAATCTTCTCTGAGTAGTAGATTGATCATCACTTTGTGCCATGGTTTTTTTTCACAAGGGTTTTCCATGTAAAAATCGTGTGTTCTATGTGTGGTTGCTTGGATGTTTCATTTTCTCCTGTTTTCTTCAATCCAGATTAATGTACTACCACAGGGTCAATTCTCCAACAAGTGATATTAGAGTCAGGTTAGTTTATTAGTTTAGATTTGAAATATGGAGTCAAGGGGATCAAATGTGAAGTTCGACATAGAAATTCATGAGTAAAAATAACTTTGAACTATGGATATTTAACATAAAAACTCTCCTAGTTCAACAAATGTTGCAGTATGCACTCTTTGAGAAAGTACATCATCCATAATTTGTAAATGAAGAAGATTGGGATGGACTAAATCAAAGGTCAATTAGTACAATTCAATTGTGATTAGCCGATGAAGTCATTTACAATGTCATAGATGAGACGACTACTGTAGGTTTATGAGCAAAGTTAGAGAATATTTACACGACGACATCTCTCACCAATTGTTTATTTCTGAAGAGACAGTTTTATACTTTGAAAATGACAAAAAGATCGGATCTATCTAAACATATTAGCATGTTTAACAAATTGGTTTACAAGTTGACAAGTGTTGAGGTGGAGATCGAGGAAGACAAAACCCTAATTTTGTTGACATCTCTCCCAAAGTCGTTCAAGTATCTGGTTGATACTCTTTGCTATCTTAAGAATACTTTAGACATTGAGATCATTATTGCAACCCCTCAGTCAAAGCAATTATGACAGCAAAGCGGCGGTGAATGTATCTCTACGGATGAGTTGTTTGCTCAGGGAAGACTGTCTAAGCGAGAGAAGGAAAAATCGTGATCTAGATCCAAGTCAAAGGTAAAGGAAATTTGAAGTGTTTGAATTGTCAATGATGAGACAATTAAAAAAGGATTGTTAGTTTCTCAAAACCCGGAAGGATGAGAATTCAAATGATCCATTGAAGGAAGTTAATTCAGTCGAATCTGATAAAGGCTCAGATGGCTGTGATATATTATCGGTGACCAAGATCAAAATTTTTATCAAGATTAGATCTTGGATATGGGGGCATCGTACCATATGTATCCTCATCGGAGTTGCTTTACCATATATAATAAGTATAATGGTGGATTGATTCTTACGGGCAATAATCATGGATGCAAGATGATTGGAATTGGTTCGGTTTACATCAAGATATTTGATAGGATGAAGCATACTCCGACAGATGTGAGCACGTTTTGGACTTGAAGAAGAATCTGATATATCTAGGAACTCTAGATGCAATTGGTTGCAAGTTTTCCAGTTATGATAGTATCCTGAAGGTTTCAAATTGAGCTATTATAGTAATGAAGGTACAATAGAGCGATAATCTTTACCAGTTGATCACAAATACTATATCTAGTAGAGCTTCAGAGTCTGTAGTGGATTCTATATCCGCACATTTGTAGCATGCATGACTTTGCCACATGAGCGAGCTGGGTATGAAAGTACTTCTTAATCATAAGTTAATTCATATTTTTAAAAGCTTTGATTTAGATCTATGTGAGCATTGCATATATGAGAAACAGTTGATGTTGCATTTTAAAACCGAGAAACATGTGAGTAAAGGGCAATTTGATTACATGCATTATGATATGTGAGGGTTGTCACCCATTTTTCCTAGAGGAGGATCGTCTTACTTTGTCACATTTATAGACGACTTCTGTAGGAAGATTTGAGTTTATATTTTGAAACATAAATATGATGTACTTCCACTTTCAATATATGAAAAGCGATGGTTGAAAAAAAAAAACAAGGTAGAAAGTGAAAGTTCCAAGGATAGATAACAACGAAGAATTTACTTCAAGAGAATTTGATCAATATTGCAAAAATAAGGGAATAGTTAGGTACAACATAGTGAGGCAAGCGCTAGAGTAGAATGGTGTGGTATAACATATGAACTAGACTCTTTTGGAACTGGCTTGGATTATGTTGAGCGATTCTAAGTTTGGAAAAGAGCTTTGGGTTTAAGCTATCTCTACAGCTTATTATTTGGTGAATAAGTCTCCATATATATTTATTGATTGTAAAATTCCTGAGGAAGTATGGAATGGTCAAGCGGTTGATTACTCGAGTTTGAGGTTTTTTTGTTGTGATGCTTATTCTCATTATTGTCTATTGAGAGAGATAAATATAATAAAGAGCAAAAAAATGCACCTTTGTTAGGTATAGTGATGGGGTAAAAGGTTATAGATTGTTAGATTGTGCTTCATGGAAAATCATTATTAGTTGGGACGTCAAATTTTGTTTCAAAAATATAAGCAAAATGAAATATAAAAGTTAGTTGTTGATGTGGAATTAAACAAGGGTGAGATACTTGAGGAACCTGAGCTACAAGTTAAGGTAAAGGAAGATGTGGATCCACCACCTATTAGGAGAAATCCACCAAGGGATCGTAAGCTACCATTGAGATATAGGGATGACTCTAATGTTGTATTTGTTCTCATTACAAATAAGTGAGATTCATCTACTTTTCAATATGTATTAGAAGATAAAGAAACAGAAAAGTAGATGACAATTATGCATGAAGAGATGTATTATTTGTATAAAAATCAAATGTGGGAGCTAGTTGAGTTTCCCATTAGGAAGAAGGCGATTGGGTGTAAGTGGATATTATAGAAGAATCTGGTTAAGTACAATGCCAGATTGGTAGCAAAGGGATATGCTCGAAATAAAGGTGTCGATTTTAGTAAAATTTTCGTGCCAGTGGTAAAGCAAGTATCAATCAAATTTGTATTAGCCCTAGTTGCCTAATACAATCTCGAATTGGAACAACTCAATGATAAAACCGCGTTTCTACATGGTGAATTAGAATAACAGATTATATGAAGTAATCGGAAGGGTTCGAGGTGCAAGGAAAGAAAAATCTTATTTATAAGTTGAAGAGGTCATTGTATGGCCTGGATCTTGTTTACAGGTTAAAGAGGTCGTTGTATGGCCTAGATCTTGTCTACAGGTTGAAAAGGTCGTTGTATGGCTTGAAACAGTTGCCTAGACAATAGTATGAGAAATTTAATTCTTTCATATTAAGCCAGAGTTTTAGTAGAAGAGAATTTGATCATTGTGATCATTTTTTAGTATTGAGCGACAGGAAATTCATCATTTTAGTGTTATATTTTGATGATATGCTTATTGCCAACTATAACATATCTAAAATCAATATATTGACTGCTCAGTTATCTATAACGTTTGAAATAAAAGATTTTAGGGCTACAAAGAGGATTCTTGGTATTGATATATACAAGGACAATAAGAGAAGCAATCTATGGTTGTCTCAAGAAGAATATCTTTAGAAGGTTCTAGTCAAGTTTGGACTGAAAAAGGCAAAATCAGTTAGCACTCCCCACGCTGCTTACTTTCAGCTTTATGAAGAAAAGCAATGTCTCATGTGTCCTATTCGAGTTCAGTTGGCAGTCTTATGTATGTCACGGTATGTACGAGACTAGATATTACATATGTAGTTGGTGTTGTGAGCAAATATATATCAAACCTCGGTAAGCAACATTAGGAAGCAGTGAAATGGTTACTTCGGTATATATGAGGTACAACAAACTACGTCTTGTGTTTCAGAGATTCAAAGGAGAGACTTGTAAGGTATATTGATTCAAATTATGTAGAGAATGTGGACAATAGAATGTCTACTACCGATTACTCGTTTTTGCTAGCAGGTAGAGTTATCACTTAGATGTGTAAGCTTCAATTTGTGTTTGCACTTTCCACTACTGAAACTAAATACATGATAGTGATGGAGGCATTCAAGGAAAATGTTTAGTTGAAAGAGATGATGAATGAGTTGGGGCTTCAGTAGGAAGTTGTGCTTATGCATTGTGACAGCGAGAGCATGATTAATTTGGTGAATAACTCGGTATATCACTCTCGGACTAAGCACATTGATATTCGTCATCACTTTATCCATCAAATGCTAGAAGAATGAGATGTTATTCTTGAAAAGATTCACACTAGTGAGAATCCGACAGACATGCTTCCAAAGTTCGTTTCTGCAGAGAAGTTCAAGTTTTGCTCAACTTCTTTGGACTTGGTAAGAAAAGACTAAAGATGTGTGCACAAAATGATGATGGTGATGCTTAGAAGAAGATTAGTAAGACAAGAAAGGGATTTTATTACCAAGATGGAGATTGTTAAAATTGTGACACCAAAATCACTACGTGTTTATTCACTTTTTTGAGCTCATATGACTAGAACTGGGCATCGAGTCGAGTCAAACGGAGTTAGGGCTGATTCGACTTGATCCAGTTTTAAAATAGGCATGACACGAACTCGATCTAACTCAATATTGAGTCCATCATGCTTGACTCGATCCAAGTTTAGTCTAGCCTGGACTGATCCGAACCGAGTCCAATCCAGTCAAAAGTACCGAGTCGGGTCGAGTTGGCACCGAGTTAGATTGAGAGATGAGGGAAAGAGGGAGTGGAGAGGAGAGAGAGGAGGAGGAGGAGGAGGAGGGTGATGGTGGTGGGTTGTTGTTGTTCACACCCCAAGTATAGGGTTGCGATATAGTAATAATCTCGGTAAGACCGAGGTCGAATCCACAGGACTGAACCCTGTACATAATCTAAAAGTACCTAGAACTAAAACTAGACAAAGATATAACTAAATCAGGTAAATTTAAGAAAATAATGGTAAACTAATTAACTAAATTTTGTAAAATTCAAAGGTGGGAAATTAGGGTGCCAAGGATCTACTTGTAAAGATCAGAGAGATCTATGCTTAATTCAAAAACACAACTAGAATCAGAGTCCTATCTTCATCCAGTTGGAAGATATTTCATTAAAAACAAATCTGAACTACCTTTGACCTAGTTTTCAAGAAATGAGAGGTATGAGAATTAGAATTGATTCCATCACAAGGCCATGCCCATGAGACAAAGCAAACAACAGAATTTAACTAATCCACAACCAATCTGAGAGAGTTATGAACGTTAGGAAGGATTCCATCATTCAACCATGTCCATGAGATGATGGTGAACAACAGGGCTTCTTAACTTCATAATCACAATAATGAAAAGAACATGCTCAAAGATATCACAGATCTATTGTAATTTAAGTCACAACAAACCATTAAAAACTAAAAGCATTCCTTATAATCAAACTAGAATCAAAATCGGTTCAATTTAAACATGAATCAAAGGCATAAAGAAAAGTCACCCATCTCACTACAAGCTTCACCTCTTAGCCCTAGCTAAGAGGTTTAGCCTATCATCGACATGATGACGCTAAAATCTAAGAAAAGCATTAAATGAAAGAAGAAACCAAAGAAGGAAGAAGGAGACTCGATGTCGGCCTCTCTCTCTCTCTCTCTCTCTCTCTCTCTCTCTCTCTCTCTCTCTCTCTCTCTCTTCCCACGTCCAAAGATACCCTTCTAACGTCTTCTCTCTCTTTTATAGCAGCAGGAAATAGGTCGGTTGGATGGGTTATCACGCACAACAGGCGGTGCGTAAGGAGTTACGTAGCTATGCGCAACGAAAGACAATGCAAAACGACTTGCGTTTGGAGAACGGTGAAGTAGCGAGCGATCTTCACTTGAGATCTTTTCGAAAAACCTTCTCTGGGATGGTCAGTTTTGTCCTGGCTTCCATTTGGACAGTTCAGATCGGCTATCCGATCAGAGGTGGTGGGTCACAACATCCCGACGTGCATCCGTTGCGAATAGATCCGGTTCTTAGTCTTTTGCTAATGTCTATGGGGCCCATTTATGGTGATTTTCTGGGAGATCAAAGACGTTCATCTTATTAGTGGGGTCGAGTTAGGCCATAAGCCAAAATCTGGATTGGATCTGAGTCTTGGGTGGGCCACAATGTTGATCAACATGGTGTCGCCTTCTCCTATCTTGTGAGCTTGTTCTTGTGCATGGTTGTACAAGAATAATAGGTTTTGGTCAGCGGCCCCCCTAAACACAATGAGCGGCTCGGATCATCATTTGGATGATCGTGGTGGGCCATCGCTAGTCCCAGTGGATGTACATGCGTATGGAGGGGAGAGCTCGGCCTTGGAAAGTCGAGTCAAACCGACTTTGACCAAAGCTCTGGTCCGGTGCATCGTGAGCACACCCCTGTGACGCACTTGTGCACGCGTGTGTGCTCCACAGTGATATTCTCGATTAATCCGCTTTGTCTATTCCTTTTATCTCTCCAATTCAAAGGTTGAGCCCAAAGTTGAGGCATATTCAGAGATCAGGTGGGCCCCAAATCAGTGTTTTATAGGTTGATCTATCCGTTGGGCCACTTTTATTGGGATTGAAGGACTGAATTTCAACGTGTATGGTTAATTTAGGGTCCTCAGGCCAGATATAAAGTTTCGAGCCAAACAGATGGTGAGAAACTTGTGATCTTGCATTCAGGACGACTTTCGGGCCCCTTTAATTTCAATCACTTAATTTTCTCTGATCTTGGGCGTGTAAATTCTTTGATCTCGGTACCCTAAGATCCGTCCCTTGCCTTGGTGATTTGTGAGCCTCAAATCCACGCCTTTAGTACCATTTTTCAGTCCAAGCTCCTAAATTCACCTTGCAACATAAACACGATTAAAATAGAACATTAAACATTATCATGTTCGTAAAATCAGGTAATAACTAGGTCTAATATGCAATATTTGACCCTTAACACAATCCCCTACCAGCATTTTGCTATTCTCGAGCAAAGTATGCAAAAAAATATTTTAAGAATTACGGGACAATTTCTATATGCCCAAGTGATTTTTGAAAAACAATCCAGTTAATAGAATTCTAAGGTTCATGAATGTTGGACAATACTTTCTCTTAAACTCAAGCGCACAGTAAACTTCATAGTCAAGTTTAAAGTATTAATCCATCGATTAGAACAATTCTAAACATTGAGTTCTATAGGTGTATAGTGTAACCTTGACTTACATAATTAAATGTCCAATCGTCAATTTTCATGATATCATTGGTAATCAAAAAGAGTATTTCAAAATAACCCAACCTAAACCGAAACTGGCCTTACAGTTCAGCCTTTTTATTCTTCCAGCTTTTGATTTTTCCATCGATGGCTTCACATTGTATCAACTTTTTTAAATATCTTTAACAGGTAGTCGTTTTCGAACACAACTATTTTTTAGCTAGGTATTCTCACTTTTTTTTTTTTGAAAAATATGATGGACAAATTCCCTAGTTTGGTTCCTTCCATGCTTAGTAATTATCAGGTTAATAATTCAATATCGAACTGAAACCTTCATGTGTAAGCTAGATGTAACATGTGAAATCATGACTCAATCAATGTTAAAAACTTCTAATCATGGATTAATAATTTGAACTTAACTACGAAATCTAATTGGTACTGAGTCCAAGAGTCATAATTCACCAACATTACGTATCTTATACTTCTTAAATCAATGATGGCCTTCAAAATCACTTCGACTTCATAAGAATTTTCAGAAAAAATTTTAAAAAAATATCACAATTTTTGTTCAAGACTAAGAAAACACTGATTAAGTAACCTAATCTCCCATCCCCAACCTAAAATCTACATTGTCCTCAATGCAAAAGATATACGCATACAATGCACGTGAAACAATGAAATTGAAGGAGAAGTGATAGAAAGATAATACCTGATGAAAGAGTTGTATGGTTTTTTCCAAAGAGATCTTAGCGTGAAGGTGGCTCGGCACAAGAGTTAAACCAACAAAAGCAAACTATCCTAAAATAAATGGAAAGTAAACTAACCTAACGGCATAAAGTCGACTATCCTAAAATGACAAAAAGAAAACTACCCTAGTCCTATGAAAGCAGTAAACCTACCTATACCTCCATCAGACTAGGAGATCAATCCTAATAAACAGGATCATTTAGAGCCATAGACATGTCCTCTGAATCAAATTTCTCAACAAATGGCTTTAATCGATGTCCATTTACTTTAAACTCATTGTCATTGTCTGGATTCCTAATCTCGACAACCCTATGAGGATAAACATTAATAACAGTGAAAGGGTCAGTCCAACGAGATCGGAGCTTACCCGGAAAAAGATGTAATCAAGAATTATACAAAAGGACTTTTTGACCTGGTGTGAATGATTTTCGAAGAATGTGTTGGTCATGAAACGCCTTCATCCTGTCCTTGTAAATTCTCGAGTTCTCGTACGCATTGTTCTAAATTTCTTCGAGTTCATTTAACTGAAATTTGCATAGCAAGCCAGTGTTGTCCAGATTGAAATTCAGATTTTTTTTTATTGCCCAGTAGGCTCTATGTTCCAACTCCACAGGCAAGTGGCAGGCCTTCCCATAGACAAGTCTAAAGGGAGACATTCCAATAGGGGTTTTTAATGTAGTACGATGAGCCCATAAGGCATCAGTCAATCGAATTGACCAATTCTCACGGTCAGGGTTAACCGTCTTTTCCAAAATGTGTATAATTTTTCTATTAGAAATCTCAGCTTGCCCACTTGTCTGTGGGTTGTATGGAGTGCTCACCTTATAAGAGATATCATATTTCTCTTACAAAAATATGAGCCCGCATCACTAATGATGGCTCAAGGTGTTCCGAACCAGGAAAGGATATTCTCTTTTAAAAACTTAATGACCGTTCGATGGTCATTATTCCGGCACGGAATCGATTCGACCCATTTAGTGACATAGTCTACAACGAGTATAATATATATATATATATATATATATATATATATATATATATATATATATATATATGTTTCCAAAGGATTAGGGCAATGATCTCATGAAATCGATGCCCTAGCAATCAAATGCTTCTATGATAAGGATGGGGTTCAAGGGCATCATATTTCGACGGGACAATGCTCTCAACTTCTAACAATGCTCACAAGCTTTGCAAAATTCATAAGTGTCCTTGAACATAGTGGGCCAGTAAAAGCCACACTGCAGAATCTTAGCCGTGTCTTTTTGCAGAAAAGTGACCACCACAGGCCTGAGGGTGATAGAAGGAGATGACACTCTGATGCTCATCGTCTGGCACACATCTCCTTAGGATTTGGTCAGGGCAATATTGAAACAAATATGAATCGTCTCAGAAGAATATGCACACCTCGGTGAAAATTTTCTTCTTATCTTGCACAATCCAATGTGTTGGTGTGAAAGTTGTGTCAAGATAATTGACAATATCAGCGAACCAATGTGAATGGGAGACTTTGAACGATTATTCATTAAGTAATATGTCATTAATATGTGTCGTCTCAAGGGGATCAGAGGAATTAAGGCGGGAAAGACAGTCAACCACTACGTTCTCTACTCCCTTTTATCCTTTATTTCTAAATCAAATTCTTGGAATAGGAGGATCCATCTTATCAAGCAGGGCTTAGCATTGTTCTTAGAAAGAAGATACTTGAACGCCACATGATCTGTGTAAACGATTATCTTGGATCCGATCAAGTAGAACCTAAATTTGTCCAAAGCAAACACTACAGCCAAGAGTTCCTTTTCCGTAGTCAAGTAGTTCACTTGAGCAAGATTTAGAGTTCTACTTGCGTAATAGATAACGTAAGGCTTCTTTTTTTTTCTCTGGCCTAAAACCACCCCAAGAGCATAATCAGACGCATCGCACATAAGTTCAAAAGGAAGGATCCAGTCGGGTGGCTGCATGATAGGTGTAGTGGTCAGCATGCCCTTAAGCTTCGTGAAAGCTTCCTGGCATTGCTCAGTCCACTCATATGGTGCATCTTTTTGAAGTAGATTACATAAATGACAAGAGAGAAGACTAAAGTCCTTTATGAATGTTCTATAAAACCCGGCGTGTCTTAAAAAGGATCACACATTTTGTATGTTCTTGGGTGGAGGTAGGTTAGAGATAAGATCAATTTTTACCTTATCTACCTCGATTCCTTTAGATGAGATGATTGTCCAAGGACAATTCCCTTATGAACCATGAAATGACACTTCTCTCAATTGAGTACTAAATTCTTTTCTTCACATCTTTTTAGCACATATTTAAGACTCTCTAAGCACTCACTAAAAGATGGACCGAAGACAGAAATCGTCCATGAAGACCTCTAGATATTGCCCCACCATATCAGAAAAAATACTCATCATGCATCGTTGAAAAGTGGCGGGCGCATTACATAGTCCAAATGGCATCCTTCAGTAAGCAAATGTGTCGTAAGGACATGTAAATATAGTCTTTTCGTGATCTTCAAGGGCTATCTATCTCTATCTGATTGTAACCTGAATACCCATCAAGGAAATTGTAATAGGAATGACCAACTAACTTTTCCAAAATTTGATCGATGAAGGGCAAAGGAAAGTGGTCCTTCCTCGTGATGGTATTCAACTTCTTGTAGTCAATGCACATTCTCCAACTAGTAGTAACTTTAGTTGGCATGAGTTCATTATTGGCATTGCCTACGATGTTGATTCTGAACTTCTTAGGAACCACCTGAGTTGGACTCACCCATTGACTATCGGATATAGGGTATATGATACCTACATCTAATAGTTTAAGAACCTCGGCTTTAACCACTTCCTTCATATTTGGATTTAATCTACGTTGTGATTGCCGAGAGGTCTTTACATTATCCTCAAGATAAATACGGTGAGTATAAATCGAATGGTCAATTCCCTTGAGGTCCACAATCGTCCATCTAAGGGCTCCCTTATGCTCAATGAGAGTAGATATGAGCATACTCTCCTATTCTTACTCAAGGTGAGATGAAATCACACCGGGTATGTCTCATCATGACCTAAATAAACATATTTCAAGTCAAAGAGCAAATGTTTTAGGTCAAGCTTCGATGCTTTGAGATTAGACGGCAAAGACACTTCTTTAGTTTGGGATAATTCTTCAAATTGTGGCCTCCATCGGTTAACTTCAAGTATCGGCGCAGTATCAAGCATGACAACCATCTCCCTAATCAGGTCATCATCAAAATCATGGGAGTGGGCCAGGCATGTCTCTAGAGGGTCAGAGGATAAGGTCAGATGTGTTATATCTTCCACAAAAAGTCAATCATGTTAATGTCGTAGAAATCGTCATCATCCTCTAACTGTCTGCTCATGCTGAAAAAGATGTTTAACTCCAATGTCATATTCCCAAAGGACATGCTCATGACACTATTCCTGCAATTGATGATTGCATTTAAAGTGGCAAGGAATGGGCAACCAAGAATGACAGGAATCTGAGTGCTCATGTTACCGATGAGTTCGGTATCTAGGACAATAAAATCTACAGGGTAGTAGAATCTGTCAACCAAGACCAACACATCCTCAATTATCCATCTCGGTACACGAACAGAGCAATCAACAAGTTGTAGTGTGGTTAAGATGGGTTTTAATTCACCGAAACCTAACTATTTGTAAACCGAGTAAGGAATCAGATTTACGCTCACTCCTAAATCAAGAAGTGTGTGCTGAATGCGTTAATTTCCAATTACACAAGCAATGGTTGGGCTACCAGGATCTTTGAATTTCTGTGGCACACGTTGCTTTAGGATGGCACTCATTTTCTCAGTTAAGAAGACTTTGTTTTGAATATTTTGCTGTCTTTTAGTCGTACACAAGTCTTTCAGAAATTTAGCATATGAAGGTATTTGTTTTACGGCATCAAGTAGAGGAATATTGACATTCACTTATTTCAACACCTCTAGAATGTCCTGAGAGTTAGAGAGAGGTTTTGGTGCAACCAACCATTGGGGAAATGGAGCAACCAGCTTCCCTTGAGGTTCCGGTGTTAATTCTTGTGGGGCATGGCTAGATCCATCCTTGTTGTCCTCTTCCGGTTCCTTGGGCTTTTCAGCCCTAACCGGAATGGTTTTGTTAATGGTCTTCACACTCCTAAGAGTGGTGATAGATTTATCTTGCTTCATCTGATTTGAAGAGCTTGGGTCGCTAACTTCGTATTGTAATTTTAGATTGGGAAGAGGTTGAACTGGAAGGCTCACCTTATTCCCAATCGCACTTTTAGTATCAAGTCCTTGTATGGCCTTTGTGAGGTCTTGAAAGTCTTGTAGCATACCCTGATTAAAAAGCTCTTGCTTTTGAAGATGTTTTAGAATCGGGTCCTCTTGAGGTTTCTCTTGATGTGGAATTTGATTAAAGAAACCTTGAGGGGTAGCAGTTTGTCCATTCCTGCAACTGAAGTTTGGATGATTTCTCCAACTAGGATTGAATGTATTGGAGGTAGGTCCATTGAAAGGTCTTTGGTAATTGTTCACGGCATTAGATTGCTCATTCAACACCTCTTGAAAGGTAGGTATTGTTGGACAATTTTCATTTGTGTGAATGTTGCAAGCACAAATCCCACAAACAGTTTCCTTAACCTTATCCTTCTTTAATTCTATGGCCTCGAGTTTTTTGGTGAGATTAGCCAGTTTAGCACTGATATCATCATCCTCTTTCAGGAGATACATTCTACCCCTCTCCTCTGAGTCAGCCTAGACATGGTGCTTGGTTTAAAGGAGATCTCCCATGATTGTGTGTTTTCAGCAAGCTTATCAAAGTAGTCCCACACCTCATCGACACCTTTATTCATAAACTCCCCATTACACATTGTCTCGACTAATTAGCGCATGGGAGATGTCAGTCCATCATAGAAAAAGTTCGTAATGTGCCACATTTCAAAACTGCGCTGTGGGCATGAACTGACAATATCTTTAAACCGCTTCCAACATTGGAAGAATGTTTCATCTTCCCTTTGGACGAAGTTCATGATCGACTTTCTAATGGTGTTCGTCTTATGGTATGAAAAAATTTTCTTTATGAACTCCCTTGTCATGTCATTCCATCTACCAATAGATCGAGGACGTAATGAATGTAACCACGTCTTAGCTTTCTCTTTCAAAGAAAACGGGAAAGAGTTTCGGCCTGACCGTGTCATCAAACACGTTAGGAAAGTATAGTGTGGCTATGATCTCATCAAACTCTTTCAGATGTAAATATGGATTTTCTAACGTAAGCCCATGAAATTTAGGAAGGAGTTGGATCACCCCTGGCTTGATATCCATGTGTCTCGTATTCTCTGGAAAAAACATGCATGAGGGCATGCTCACCCCCGCCGGTTGTAAATAATCTCGTAAAGTATGAGGCAAGGGTGCTTGATGCACCTCATTCTCATCCTGGACTTCCCCAACCCGAGGTTGAGGTTGTCCTTCTGGTTGATTGGCTAGTTGATTTGTGGTCATTACCTCAATTAACTCTGGGGATCTCAAGCGGTGTCTAGTCTTACGATGAATAGTTAACCCCTCAACCAATCCTCCTTCAGTCATGTCGAGTGTTATCATGGACCCACTTAGGCATGAAACACTTGCAGCCCTCAATTCAGATTCTAAACCTAAACCTAAAAGAAAGAAAGGAAATAAAAATCTAAAAAGAAAGAAAAGAGTTAGAAGAGGTTACTAAATCAGAAGTTCTTAAATTAAGATTCTGCAAAACAAAACAAACAAGTCAGTTTCTAAAAATAGAAAGTCTAAAATTAAAAAATTCTATATATATATATATATATATATATATATATATATATATAGGGAAAAGGTACTATGCGCTCGACCTCACGATAAGCTCCCGTGACGTCGAGCTGTGTGGGCCCCACCGTGATGTGTTTCGACCATCAACACCGTGCATTTGATGGGTCCCCTTTACATTATGAGATATCCGAAAAATCAGCTGTATATGGAACTCAAGTGGGCCATACCATCTAAAATTATGTAAAACCACCATTAAAACATATAAAAAGCACTTGGTGGGGCCCACTTGAGTTTTTCATGCACCTGAAACTTGGTCTGAACCCTCATTCAAGTGGGACACACATAATAGATGGGCTAAATTTTCAAACCACATCTCAGTGGGCCCTCAAAAATGGTTATGAATGTTTTAATGGTGCACGACCCCTCTCCACTTCTGTATGTGGTGTAGCCCACACAAGTCACGGATTGACTTGATTTTTGAGACCTAGGCCCACGATGGAATGATGCATCTAGCTGATGGGGTAGATGTTCGAAACGCATCACGGTGGGGCCCACACAGCTCGACCTCATGGGACGGACTCATGAGGTAGAGCGCATAGTACCTTTTCCCATATATATATATATATATATATATATATATATATATATATATATATATAAAGTAAACTAGTTTCTAAAAAGGGGAAATTCTTAAAAAAGGAAAATAGAAAGTTTCTAAAAATAGAAAATAAAACCCTAATCCTAAAAATAGAAAAATAGAAAAAATTAGAAAGAGATTACCAATTTAGAAAGCCTATATCAGGGTCCTGCAAAACAGGAAAGTTAGGTTAGTTTCTAGAAATCAAATAGAAAAACCTAAACCTAGAATTAAAAACTAGAAAAATTGTAATCTTAACCTAATTCTTAAACTAGTTAATCTCAGAAAAACGTAACCGTCAATCCCCGGCAACGGCGCCAAAAACTTGTTCACACCGCAAGTATAGGATTGCGATGTAGTAATAATCTCGATAAGATCAAGGTCGAATCCATAGGACTGAACCCTGTACATAATCTGAAAGTAACTAGAACTAAACGAAAACGTAATATAAATCAAGTAAATTTAAGAGAATAATGGTGAACTAATTAACTAAATTTTGTAAAATTCAATAGTGGGAAACTAGGGTGCCAAGGATCCACTTGTAGAGATCAGAGAGATCTATGCTTGATTCAAGAACATAACTAGAATCAAAGTCCTATCTTCATCCAGTTGGAAGATATTTCATTAAAAACCAATATAAACTTCCTTTGATCCAGTTCTCAAGAGATGAGAGGTATGAGAATTAGAATTGATTCCATCACAAGGCCATGCCCATGAGACAAAGCAAACAACAGAATTTAACTAATCCACAACCAATCTGAGAGAGTTATAAATGTTAGGAAGGATTCCATCATCCAACCATGTTCATGAGACGATAGAGAACAACAGGGCTTCCTAACTTCATAATCACAATAATGAAAAGAACATGCTCAAAGCTATTGCAAATCTATTGTAATTTAAGTCACAACAAACCATAAAAAACTAAAAGCATTCCTTATAATCAAACTAGAATCAAAATCAATTCAATTTAAGCATGAATCAAAGGCATAAAGAAAAGTCACCCATCTCACTACAAGCTTCACCTCTTATCCCTAGCTAAGAGGTTTAGCCTCTCATCAACATGATGACGCTAAAATCTCAAAAAAAAAAAAACATTAAAGGAAAGAAGAAACCAAAGGTGAAAGAAGGAGACTCAATGCTAGCCACGATCTCTCTCTCTCTCTCTCTCTCTCTCTCTCTCTCTCTCTCTCTCTCTCTCTCTTCCCACATCCAAAGATACCCTTCTCACGTCTTCTCTCTCTCTTTTATAGCAGTAAGAAATAGGTCGGTGGGATGGGTTTCACGCACAAGAGGCGATGCGTAAGGAATTATGCAGCTATGCGCAGCGAAAGAAAACGCAAAACGGCTGAGCGGTCTTCACTTGAGATCTTTTCAAAAAACCTTCTCTGAGACGGTCGGTTTTGTCCTGGCTTCCATATGGATGGTTCAAATCGGCCATCCGATCAGAGGTGGTGGGTCACAACATCCCGATGTGCGTCGGTTGTGAATGGATTCGGTTCTTGGTCTTTTTCTGATGTCTATGGGGCCCACTTATGGTGATTTTTTAGGAGATCAGAGACGTTCCTCTGATTAGTGGGGTCGAGTTAAGCCATGAGCCAAAATTTGGATTGGATCCGAGTCTTAGGTGGACCACAATGTTGATCAACGTGGTGTCACCTTCTCCTATCTTGCGAGCTTGTTCTTGTGCATGGTTGCACAAGAACAATAGGGTTTTGGTCGGCGCCCTCCCCTGGACACAATGAGCGGCTTGGATCATCATTTGGATGATCGTGGTGGGCCAACGCTAGTCCTAACGAACGTACATGCGCATGAAGGGGAGAGCTCGGCTTTAGAAAGTTGGGTCAAACCGACTTTGACCAAAGCTCTGTTCTAGTGCATCACGAGCACACCCCTGTGATGCACTTGCAGCACGCGTATAGGCTCCACAGTGATATTCTCGATCAATCCACTTCGTCCATACCTTTTATCTCTCCAATTCAAGGGTTGAGCCCAAAGTTGAGGCATATCCAGAGATCAAGTGCGCCCCAAATTAGTGTTTTATGGGCTGATCTGTCCGTTGGGCCACTTCCATAGGGAACCAAGGGTTAAATTTCGACATGTACGGTTAATTTAGGGTCTTGAGGCCAAATATAAAGTTTCGAGCCAAACGGATGGTGGGAACCCTATAATCTTGCATTGAGGACGACTTTCGGGCCCCTTTAACTTTAATCACTTAATTTTCTCTGATCTTGGGCATGTAAATTCTTTGATCTCGGTCTCCTAAGATCCGTCCCTTGCATTGGTGATTTGTGAGCATCAAATACATGCCTTTAGTATCCTTTTTGAGTCTAAGCTCCTAAATTCACCTTGCAACATAAACACGATTAAAATAGAACATTAAACATTATCATGTTCATAAAATGTAAGACCCGTATCCTAGTTTGTACTGTTCCGATGAATCTTCGATCTTTTTCATCGAAGTCCGACAATCCACGACTGATAATCGACATTGCGCACGACCGTAAGTCGTATCCTTTATATTTGAGTCGGTTTAATCCGAGACCTGTATCATTGCAACCGCACCGTCACCACGGTTCCAACGCCGTGACTCGCGCACCGATCCGATACCCTGATCAGAAGATGCGGGCGACGTTTATTTCAAAGAAACGTCGCGCTTTTACGATCACGAAAGAATCTCTACACAATGTCAAATCAATCCCATCAATCAATCAATCACTTCAATGTCAAGTACAAGCAACCCATGCTACCTTTCTCCACAAGTAAAGTAACCACTAAAGTCAACCAATCCATCACCTCACCCATCACTCACATCCATCATTCATCTCCCATCACCTCTCCTTTCAACCCTCTCTCTCTTTCTCATTTCTCACCACAATCCCGAGCAACCAAGAGCACCCACGTACAAGCTTTCCATGAGAGAAAAAATGCATGTGTGAGGCCCACCTTTCCCATTCCAAAACCCATCATCCTAGCCATCCACGTCTCATCTCCACCATCAAAGTGAAGCACAAGGAGGGTGGCGTTCCAACAGACCGAAGAGATCAACCAGTGGGTGCTTTATAGGATAGTTTTTTTCATGTTTTTATGATGGGCCAAGTGGGGCCTACCGATCAACGGTGTGGATCTCACTTTGGACCCTAAGATGTGGTCGATGACCCACCTTGATTATCATTTGATGTATGATTGGATGCAAGGGAGGGCCCATAGTGTCGGGGTCCCTCCATCACACGCGTGTCCCACCTTCTCTCTCTCTCTCTCTCTCTCTCTCTCTCTCTCTCTCTCTCTCTCTCTTTCTCTCTCTCTCTCTCTTTCATTTTCCTTTTTCTTGAGATGATAGGATTATGTGGCCCACTTGAATGGACCCCACCATGAAGTAAGTAGTTTATTCGAGCCGCCTATGAGTGGGGACCACCTTATATGTATTGCACCCATACCATCCTCTATGTGGTGGCCCACCTAAACCGGGCCCACCTCTAATGCATGTGTTGAGTCCAACCGTCCAGGGACGCTGGACGTGGAAAGCAAAACACAAATATTGGCTTGATTCTCAAGCCTTGGAGAATGGCCACTTGTTTAGGCCCCACCTTGATGATTAGACTTAATCCACGCCGTCCATCCTTTTACTCGTATCATTTTAGGAACTGAACCGAAAAGTAAAGTCAATCCGGGGTTCCAGCAGGCCATAGTATAGCAAAGGATGGTTTTCACCGTTGAAATCTTCCCTAATATTTCTGTGCACCGAAAAATATTTAATATTGGGCTCGTTTGGCTTGTGTTGAACCATGGGGACCAATGACAGGGTCAGATTCAGCTGATGCGGGCCCCACGTATAAAAATCTTCAAGGAATCAAATTTTTCAAAGGAATGAAAAAAAATAGGCAGCAGCTTCTGCTGCTGCCGCTAACACCGACAGAAGGCAGGACGCCTGGCGCCTTGCACTGGGCAGACGGGCAGGCCACCCACGGCCCAGCCGTGGGCCCCACCATGATGTATATTTTGTATCCACACCGTCCATGAGGTGGACCACCCCCTGAGGCGGGTCCCCTCCAAAAATCAGCCTAATCCAGATCTCAAGCGGCCCACACCATACGAAACAACAGTGATTGAACTCTACCATTGAAAGCCCTTTTGGGCATCAAAGAAGTTTCGGATCAAGGTGAAAATTGTTTTCACCCTTCATCCAAGTCCACGTGACCTTATGAACAGGTTACATTACAGTGGGCCCCACATGGGACCCACACAAATGTATTTATTTTATATGCTCACCGTCCAGGCGGACGGTGGCACCCACCAACATGTATGTGTTTCATTCACGCCGTCCAGCAGGTTGCTGGACGGCCAGTAGGCCCCACGTGGGAGCCCATTGTAATGTATGTGTTTCACACCGTCCACTGCCGTGGACGGTGGACCCCACCTGGAAATTTGCATGCACCTGAAACTTGGTCTGAACCCTCATATAAGTGGGACACACATGATGGATGGGCTGGATTTGCTGACCACATCTTGGTGGGCCCAAGGAAATGATTATGGATGTTTTTATGGTGCACGGCACCTCTCAAATTTTGCACGTGGTATGGCTCACACAAGTCACGGATTGACTTGATTTTTTTGAGGCCTAGGCCCACGACGGCCTGGTGCATCTGGCTGATGAGGTAGATGATCGAAAACGCATCACAGTGGGGCCCACTTAGCTCAACCTTATGGGACGTTAAAAATCAGCAGGTGCGCATTATGCCTTTTTCCATATATATATATATATATATATATATATATATATATATATATATATATATATATTATGGTGGGCTTTATGGGCCCTACCATGATGCATTTGTTGCATCCAACCTGTCCATCCAATTTTGAAAGCCCATGTTATTGCATGAGCTAAAGAATGAGGCAGATCTAACAGCTCAAGTGGACCCCACCATTTGTTATTCATATGGTCCACATGATCGGTCCCATTTTGACGTACTATGGGGCCCAATTAGTGTGGCCCATTTGGTATATACAAGGCCCATGGGTGATGGCCCATTGCAATGTACCTAAGGCCCATTGGTGAGGCTCATTGAGGTGGCCCACTTGATGAATATAAGGCCCATGAGATACGGCCCATTTGATGCATTTGAGGCCCGGTGGGATGTACCTAAGGCACATTGCAATGTGTGATTCCACCATGATTTATTTAATGGTATTTAAGGCGAGCCGGGCCTTGGGGACAATGTTGGTTTGACGTCCACATTGTAGGTGACGACGGTTAAATGTCCGCATTGTCACTCTTCCTAAGGCCCACTGATAGGTCCATACTTGTACTCTACAGTCCGTTTAGGCCCATCTTCACTTTGAGCAACCCTCATTATCATACCATAAGTATAGTGATGCCCCATGATTCATGATCATACGCATCATATGCATGCTTAAGATGAGGGGTGACTGATCATAGCATATGCCTTCGGGCAGACTGTTACGGGCTCCCTGATAGTAGGAGTTGCCCTGCATAACCGCATGGTTTACGCAGGACTGTTGCATGACCGGTAGTGTGACTCATGCACTTGCATTGTGTGATTGTAGTTACTGTATGCCCTAGCGACACCAGGGCCATAACCTCCACAGACACATCGTGGGTGGCTGAATTGGATACCGAAAATGTTTGGTTCTAGCATACGGGCGTCATAGATGTCCCTGGGTGAAAATCTCTAAATCCGATGGTACCAAAGGATGACTTCAACATCGAGACTGAGTGGATGTACGAGCGCATGAGGGCCGAATACCAAGAGGCCGCGTCTCACACTGTGTCGTGGTCGGTTGGAAAGGGGTGTGACCTTATCCGCCTGAGTGAGGGGGCAATTTCTAGGTTGAGTTTAACCAGCTTGAGGAATCCGTCCGCTATCGACGAGCCAGGCCCGATATTGGCAGGTGGATAGTGAGGTCTCTTTCACTCTTCCAGTTATGCGTCCAGATAGGGACGGCAAGCTGGCGTAGAATTTACTAGACCCCGGTGATTGTCTAGACTGAGAACCATACTAATTGACGCTCTAGTGAGGAGCTGTATTAATATGAGGGTTGACATGCTTGAGCTGCATTATGCATCGCATGGCCTTGATATGGCCGATATCATTTATATTCTGTACCGCATAGCCTTGGTACGGCTAACTGCATTCATGTACTCATTGGCACGATTTCGCATTACTCTGACCTGGCATTCTGAGCACGCTCATATTGCGCACACACTTACACCACCCTCTAAGCTTTCTATAAGCTTATGCACGATTGATGCGTGCAGGTAACACCAGGACGCAGCCGTAGTCTCGCCACAGTTGGAGCGTGCAGCCGAGCTTTTGGAGTTTCTACTATTATCATTATCTTGTATTTCCCTTCTACGCTCTGTACTCAAAGTTTTTGATCATAGTGGATTTTCTGATGGTGTTCTTGTGGTTATTGTTCGTGAGTTATGCTTGTGGTTATGCTCATTACGAATTAAATTGATTATTAGAAATCCTCCTTATAGCATCCCAGGATCGGAACCTGGCGTATGGGCGCTAGGAGCCGAGAATGGGATTTTACGGAGGCTGTCGGCACCAGATTCGGCGATCGAGAATTTTGTGAGCCCGGTTTCTGAGTTTGGGGCGTGACATAAAATTAAGTAATTACTGGGGTCTAATATGCAGTATTTGACCCTCAACAATTGTCGGCTTGGAAGAGGAGGATGATGAGGGAGGGAGGGAGTGGAGAGGAGAGAGAGGAGAAGGATGAGGAGGGTGATGGAGGTGGGTGATTGTTGGGCTTGAAAGAGGAGGATGAGGGAGAGAGGGGAGAGAGAGAGAGAGAGAGAGAGAGAGAGAGAGAGTGTTGGGATCAGGTCGGGGTAGGGTTGAAGAGTCGGGTCGAATCAGGTTTTGAATCGAGTCGAGTCTAACCGGATCGAGTTTCGGGTCGAGTTACTACATAACTCGAACTCGACTCGATTTGAGTTCGGATTGGGCGAAGCTTACTCGGTTCGGACCGACTCACCCATTCGGCTCAGGTCAAGTTGGACGAGTCAAGTTAGTTGAATGGGTCGTCTCGTGCCCACCTTTACATATGACTCATGTTTCACATGCTAACAAGGCACAAGTGTTAATGGACTCTCAGAGGTGTATTTTGACATTTTCCTTCGGAATGGTAACTTTTAAGGTTAGTTATATTAGGGTTAAGAGATAGTTATAATTTTGGATTATTTTTTGGTATTTTGAAAGCCTTCAAGGGGAGAGAGGATTTTTTTTTACTGTAAGTTCTTTTTATCCTTGTAATCTTCTCTAAATAGTAAATTATCACCACTTTGTATCGTGGCTTTTCCCTTCTAAACATCCATGTAAAAATTATGTGTTCCATGTAGTTGCTTGAACTTTTCATTTTCTCTTATTTATTTCAATCCAAATTAAGGTGCTTCCACAGGGCCAATTCTCCAACCCTCGGTAGGGCAAAACCACACCATCATGACAAGTTACATTGAAAAAACCACTCAAAGAGATGGTTCGGTCCATCACCTTCATCGATGGTTAGAATTGCCTAACAATAGAGATGCTTTACAACAACAACCGATCATGGTAGTCCCCGGCAAATCAAAATGGCCAGTGGCTCCCCGAAGCCATAGGCACCCAATGGACCTGACCCAGTTTTTACAAGGCCAGGTCCCATTTTTGAGACCGTTAATAAATCTGGTTGAGTATGGGTCTTATTTTCTTGAACCCATTTAAAAGTTCGATCTAGTGGGGTTCGGGTCAGGTCTATCAACTTAGATTCAATTAAAATTGAATATGCTCAAGTTAATACGGTTCAGATTAGACCCATTTATTCCTAATGTGACTATTATATTTATATATATATATATATATATATATATTAATTACGTTGATTATTATAGTAATAAAATTGGATTTCTTAAGCCACACGCATGTGAAAGAGCTCGTTAATTTATGGATGTAGAGAGGGTCGCGGACAATTACATGGCCAAGATGGATCAGAAAAGACTCGGTTGACGACAGAAGTGATCCAGACCATCGGACCTTAAATCAGGCGTATCTTACAATCCGAAATGAGTTATCTGACGTAAAATATATGATTTTGGGGTAGAACGAGCTACTTTAGCCAACCAACCCTGCTATGCTGGGTTGCGCAACCCGAATTTGTGAAATACCCCTGGATCGATGTTCGTTTCCCTGTTTTAATTTCATTTTTACTATAAATAGTAAGCTTTAGTTTGATTATAACTCTTCATCTGTTTGGCTTTAGGAGTTGCGTCCAACATGAAAGAGCTTAGAAAAATTAGGAGCCAAATAGGGCACTTACTATTTTTGGCCGAAAACTTTGCACACTAGTAGACATCACGACTAGGGGTGTACACAAACTGAGCTAACCCAGTTAGCTCGCTCGACCTGGCCCGAAAAAGCCCGACTCGGCCTGACCCGGAACTGAGTTCGGGTCAGGACGGGCCAATTTTCTAGGCCTAAAAGTGAGTTCAGGCCGAGTTCAGATACCTCCTAGTTCGACCCGACTCGCCCCAGCCCGACCTGACCCGACCCGGCCCGGCCCGACCCGTGTATGACTGTATTTAATTTGTATAAAATATTTTATTTTATGCTTTGTCAAATGTATATAAATGTCCTGACTAGTTAGATTTTTTGTGGAGTCTATAGTTCAACTATCTAAACCGTTGATCGAGGGCCTTGTAATGGGACGCAGATTACCTGTCAAAGCCCTTCCCATGAACTTGCTGTAAGGTTCGAAATTGGCCCGAACTCAGGTTCAAAACTGGCCTGAACTCGAAGGTTCGAAACTGGCCCGAACTCGGCCCGAACTCACGCCGGGCCCGGTTCGAGCTGAAGATGTTGGCCCGGTGACCAGGCCCGATCGGGTTCGGGCCTTGTGTGGTTGTTGAACGGGCCTAGACAGGCTGAGGCCAGTTCGACTCGGCCCGACCCGTGTACACCCCTAATCACGACCGTCTATAAATAGTAAGTTTACTATTTATAGTAAGTCGCGAATTCTAGTCGTTTTAGTTGTAGTTTGATTCTGATTTCTTTCTCATTGCTTGGTACCCTTATTTAAAGGGTTTTGATCTCATTTTTATTCATTCATTAATCAATTTCGAATTTATTAGAATTTATTTCTATTTCTCGCTTTCTTTCCTGGTGGATTCGAGAAGTCTCTGTGAGGAGTCCAGAGAAGTTCCGTGGATTCGGAATAGTTATCCTCTCGAGGAAGACAGTGCTCGACCTCACGTCCTCCCCTGCGTCATTTACTTTCATGTGCCTGCGATCTAATCCATTCATAGGATAGGACCCACTATGTAAACCCTATTATTTGTCCTCGACCCAACTTGAAACCTAAATCCAAAGATATGTTGGATTCAACCAGATCTGATTCAATTCCAAAGTCTTCAAGTGTGACTTGAACATGGCAAGAAGGTACGACAGAATGTGACCTAAACCCAACCGTTGACAGCCCTACACCAAATGGATGGCTCAGATCGTTGATTTGACTTATTTTTACATAAACAATCATGGCCATTCATTTTATAGGTGATCAGCTCACACCCGCCTCACCCAAGATTGTGCGGCCCTTACCGTGGGGCCCACCTTGATGAATCTATTCTGTATTCACACCGTCCATCCTTTTTTCCAGATCATTTTAGTGCATGATCCCAAAAAATGAAGCAGATCCAATTATCAGGTGGACCATACCATGAGAAACAGTGGTGATTGACCATTAATGAGCCATAAAAGTTTTGGATCAAGCTGATTTTTTTTTCTCCTTCATCCAGGCTCACGTGACCTTATCAATTGATTGGATGGCAAATAAACACAGCGGAAACATTAAGGTGGACCCAGAAGTTTTTAATGGTAGGGAGCTTTCAATCACCACTGTTTCCTAGAGTATGGGCCACCTGAGAATTAAATTTTCTTCATTTTTTGGATCACGCCCTAAAATCATATGGAAAAACGGGTGGATGGCATGGATACAGAATAGATACATCGAAGTGGGCCCCACGATAAGAGATGCACAGTCTTGGGTGAGGCCTGGGTGTCACCTAATCCGCTCCCTGCCATGGCATGTATTCCAGACCTAGTGGACAGCCTAGATTTATTAATTTGACTGTCCAAGTTTCACAATGCAACAAGGAAGACTATCATTTTTATATAATCATAGTAAGCCTGCTTGGATGTATAAGAATTCTCTCAGTAATGGACGCCATACATTTGTTTTGTTCGGCCATATTCGTTGAATATCCACTGAAATTCGGGTCCCAAAAT
Organism: Magnolia changhungtana; assembly: GCA_030180095.1. Lineage (NCBI taxonomy): Eukaryota > Viridiplantae > Streptophyta > Magnoliopsida > Magnoliales > Magnoliaceae > Magnolia > Magnolia changhungtana. The sequence continues at coordinate 1,616,998 of JASAUF010000480.1, read as the reverse complement.
GGCTTTTAAAAATGTAGGATTTGCAAGCATACAGTCGAAATATGTATTTCTCTTAGTCAATAGCAGGGAAGATGGAGAATGGGAATAAGAATCCTCTATGGCTTTCTAGAAATGTGTTTGGATCAACCACCACTTCTAATATCTACAAAAATATGTTAAAATATCATAACTAATCACCAACTGGTCCACTTGAGTTTTGGATTCTCAGCTGGTGAAAATGATGAATGGAGTATGAATATCGTGGTGGGCCCAAAGAGCTTTTGGTGACGCTGGCTGCCTATCACAGTCAAACGGGGTTGTAGGAAATTCAGTCATCTGTAAGCCGCCGAACCCAGCTGGTTCCACCTCTTGTTTTGGTAAACCAGCTGGCTCCACTTCACATGAAGGTGGAAAGCTTTGATACTCAGGCAGATGTGATGGATTAACTTAGTAATTATTTAAAAATTGCATGTGCAACATACAAGTTGAACTAAACCACCCAGATTATGTGTCGTCCAAATTTAGATGTCCTTCGACGGTCATGATCGAGACTGTCAGATTGTGGCTTAGTGATAGCGCAAATGGCTGAAACTTGGGTTCAGGTCAACTTAAACCCGATTGACTCAATTTGAGTTCAGGTTGAGTTGAGTCAGGTTGTCAAGGTCCTCGGGTTAGGGTGAGATTTAGTTTAGGTAGAGCATATTTGGTTCGTGTTAGGTTAGGATAGGAATAATCAAATGTATTTGGATGAGGTTAGGTTGAATGTGAAGGACTTTGGGTTGGGCACCTAAAGTTGGGATTCGAGTCAGGTTGGATTTGCGGTTGGGTCTTCTTGAGGTTCGGTTGGGCTTGTGTTGACCCCAAGTTTAATTTAGAATATTACTTATACTATGCCATGTCTATAAGTTTCAAGTACATGTGTATCATGTATCATTGGATGCGCAAATGAATTAAATACCTTCATTAAAGAGTGCAAATGGGTCATGTCGGATTGGGATGGCAAATGAGGACCTGAATCCAACCCATTTAAGAAGTGGGTTAAAATTTTGGACCTAGACTCGACCCATTGTATAATGAGTCAAGTTGGGGTTAGGTTCTAAGTCAAAAATTGTTGACTCATTGATTTAATGGATTGTGTCTAGGTCTTGGACCTCGATCAACCCATTTATCACATGGGTCAAGTTTGTTTGAAATATGTATAAAAATTACAATTGGGTTTTCACACAAATAATTGTCCATATCATCGTATTAGTGGTGCAAGAGGTAGAATCACCAATGACCTATATTCAATAGGTAAAGTCAAATTTTCATAGTTAAATTAGTGTGATTTTTTGTTTATTGTTCTTTGACAATGAGGCGTATTATTTGCACGGTATAAGAAGTTAGCAGTGGATGGGTAACCATGTTTTATAACAATAAGGTAAACTATTGCTAAAGCAAAAACTCACATGCTTTAACTACCTACCTTTTCTTAGGCGTGGGTTGAATTTAAATCTAGGTCAGTTCTACTTTTGTATAATTGAAAATAACCATTTTGTAAGAAAAATTAGATTTAAAAACATAGAAAAAAAAAAATATCATGTTTTTATCATATATTTTTATGAAGTGATTGTCTCACATCGAATAAAAAGATAACTATAAAAATATTTATATTAAGCTTCTCTCGTAATAATTTGTATTAATGAAAACTAAGAAAATGCCTTGCAAGCATGACGTTCTCTTTAAAATAATGTCTGCTAATAGGTGTCGCCTTGCATCGACTTACGGTGTCTAAAAAACAATAAAATAAAGTCGTCTCCTTAATGCTTTGTTTAGAAGGATTTTTGTCTTATAAGTTCATGTCTACAAAAACAATAACATTTTCAGTCTTCTTTTGATCTTTTTTTACTTATTTTCTATGTAAGATTGTGCGTGCACTTGATCTAAGTCATCCATCATCGAAAAGAATTATTGTATTCTAGAGACAGAATTGTTGAAACCTAGTGCATTGAGGATTTGGTGCCTGCATAAGTAAATCTATCTTTAACACAACTACAATCATATGCCTCAACTCTTCCTATTTTATTTTCATTTTTATTTATTACTAAAATTTTCATTTTCTATTATATCTCTATCATTAGAACAAACTCTATTTACAAAGTCGGTCCATATCAAGTAGGGTTGATTTTAAGAGGACCTAGACCCAACCCATTTAATAGTTCACATTCAACGTTGGGACGCAGAGGTGCCCTACGAGTCTCAATTATGAACCTAGATCACCTATCAGGTTGACCCAACCCATTTGCACCCACACCTCCAATTGTACCTCCTGGTCTCCCTAGCAAGACATGCAGAGAGTGACAAGTACTCGAACTGGGTCAACTCGACCAGATTCATTGACTCATCCAAATCTAGCTACCCAAGTCACCACTTCAAAAATTCCATGACTTGTAGTGTGGGATCTAACTAGATCGGGGCCTACTAGTCTACTCCAAGTCAACGAGAACAAGTCCTAAAACCAGGCTGGCAGAACCTTCCTCTCCACGTGTATTGCACTTGCGTTACCCACCGGCGACCACAACGATGTGGATATTCAAGCATGAGATTCTGACTGAGGTGCACGTAATTCACGGAGCCAACTTATGCAATATCATGCCATTCATCGGGTGGGGTCCACTTTGATTATTCTGTGGCTGGAAAAGTCAAGTAACTCCACTCATCAAGTGGGCCACATGCAAGTAGAACATGAACTACTCTTATCTCTTTTTTTCTTCTTCTTCTTTTTTTGCCCGTTTTGCAAGACTTGTGGCTAGCCATATGAGTGGATTGGACCAGCCTGACTTTTGGCCTGCATAATAGTAGTAGGCCCCAGTTGATGAGTGGCTTGGTCTCGTTTTCACTTGTGCCTAGAATCACCCTCTTCAAGGATGCTTTCATGGGAAAGAGTTAATTTTTCCCTATTGGGGCCCACCTATTGAGATTGATGATTTGAACCGTCTATATTCTTCTTGCTAAATTTAGCTAGCATAATAGATGGACAGTGTGGATAAGCCACATACATCACAGTGGCCCCCACATATATTTGGCATCTTCTCAATTTTAGTGTTTACGAAGTAGCTGATCAAGAAAATAATCATTCTCCATCTACAAGATATTTGTAGGGGATTTAGAAAATCAAGTTACCTTTTCTTTCATCGTATAGTAAGTAGATAAGTAACTTATTTCATATAAGTATGTTCGGCTTATCATTAATAATAAGTTTTTTTTTTTTTTGACTTAAAAGTACTTAATCAATTTAGTTAATGTTTTTTAGCTTTTTTACCTTTCATAAGTTCTCAAGAGAATCATGTGAAAGAGATTAGAAGTTGATAAGTAAATTATTTACTAAGTATACTTATCTTCTTAATATGATTTAGGAGAGAATTTTGGGTCACAGGAACTGGCGTCCAGAAATAAGCTCTTGTCCCTAAGTTACCCTTTATCGGCGATTGTAACGACTCTGGCTTTAGAGATGAGATCCAACCATAGGAAATTTTCTTTCATTGTTCTAAGTTCATACACAGATTGTGATGGTCACAATCATCCGTCCAGCGTAAGAATCTTATAATAGTCCGTACAGAATAGAGGTTACAGCATGGACGGTTCTGATCATCGAAAAACTGAGCATGTGGGCCCCATTGCCCCAGTGATCGGTGACGTGCTGGATGGTGAGTCGCGACGGAGGGAAAACAAACTCGACGTTAAATAGTCTTTATCTTTCATTTCACACGCACGATCTGGTTTGACCCGTTTGGACGGCCAAAGCGCATGGTTTGGAAGTGCGACTCCCACGCGTTTTCTTCGCAGATTCGTCTCCGTTGACACTCATTTCTTTTCCAGTCGTGCCCTCATTTGCTATTTTTCGCGGCATGCTAGTTCCAGACAACCCATCTTCAAGCGCCTTACACGTGCCAAAGTGGCACGATTGAATGATCCCGGGCGTTCACAAGGTTGTCCCCACAGCGAGCTTTTTTGGTTCAGGTGGACCGCACGTGTACCAAGAAATGGGTGGTTAAGAAAATGATAGGCAGCGATCTACATTCAACGTATGAATGGGACTCACAGGATCTTGCACTGAGGTACCATCTGATGGACGGACCGGATCCCTCACATATAAGCCTAATTGGGATGTTTATGTATGGCGCTTGATGATGGTGCGTGGCGTCTGGAATAAACATTTGTTTGTTTAAGTAAAGGGTATATTGGTAATTTAAACATCGCCATTGAACGGCTTTGGTCGGCCATATTTGCCTTTTTCTGGCAATTGTTTTACACGTGGGAACTGCGCCAAAAGCGGAGAAAATTTTCTTGGTCTCTAATTCCACGCGCGTGAAAAACCTTACACATCCACACACGGTTACACGTGCAAGTATGAAACACACGTGAAAGATATAAGCTTTCGATAAGGATAGAAATAATGATTAGATCTGACAAATCAGACAATTTCATTACGAGTTAATTTTTTTTTTCTCCTGGCCATTCATTTGTTTTCATATGCTGACGTCCACCTGAGTTATGAAATGACCTGATTTTTTATGCCACAATATCCAAATATTATAGATCACCTAATGGAGCGCTCAGATCTCACACATGTATCACATTATGACACATGCAACTGTTTGCGGATATGTAAAGTCCCACGCGTGTGAAATTTATCAAACCTCATGATCTTTAAGGGCTGTATCAGTCAGGTACGAATTGCCTGGCTCCGGACGTTACTGTAGCTATGTGGGCCCATAGAGATGCCCGTGATAAATCCATTCCGTCTATCACTTTCTCAAGATCATAATAAGGCAGAAAATCTCAACGACTCAAAACTCAAGTGAACCACAAAAAGTGAAACAGTTAAAACAGAAATGTCCACCGTTGAAACCTTCCTAGAGCCGATCATAATGTTTACATTCCATCCAAACCGTTCATAGGGTTACTACCACTCAGATAAAACGTAGGCACACATATCATCCTGATATAAAGCTTCTGTGACCCCACAAAGTTCCAAATGATGGGCGTCTTCCCGCTTTTTCGCGTGGCGGGGCCCACCTAAGTTTTGGATCTGCCTGACTTTTGGGTTCCTGTTCTCTTGTGGTCTCGAGAAACTGACGTTCGTCACGGGCATCTCTGTGGGCCCCACATAGCTTCCTCCCATCCATGAGACTTGTGCGATTCGTTGGGCCCCCATTAAATATTGCTTATCGGACGGTCACCATCGAATGGAGGTTTTGATTGTGGTAGTTGATTGATTCTCTTGTGACCGTCCATGAGCGGGCCGGAGATCAAACTATTTTAGGATAAGTCAACGAGTTTGAATTATTACTCAACACCATATCCGGACTAGAGGATCTTCGATTGACATTTCAGATTTAGCTATCATCACTTGGGTGGGCCCACTCCAGTGGTTCACGAGTGTCACATGGATGTACCACCAGGGCTGTACATCCAGCTGAGCCGAGTCGAGGTGGGCCAAGCTCGGCTTGACTTGTCCATAGAGTTGTACACGAGTCGAGTCGAGCCGAATATCGCCGTACCCGTACTCGGCTCTTAACGCCCGAATCCTGCTCATACTCGGCCCTACTCGGCCAACGAGCATAGACTCCCTACTCGTACTCTACTTGCTCGAGTCAGTAATAAGGCAGTCGAGTCGAAAAAGTCCGAACGATTCAAAACATTGTGTGAACCACAATACACCGAGATTTGAAATTATTATTATTATTATTATTATTTTCTGGTTAGCCCATTAGTACACCCACTGTCAGTTCACACTTCACTGTTAGGTTGTTAGCCACCCCCTCTAGGGAATCCATAGTAAAACGAATATTCAGGTAAAACATAAATATCAGGTTAATCCCGAAACTATATTAAATAATTTCTAAAAATAAAAAATCAAAAATCAAACCCACATATTGTCCAATGGTGGGCGAAACGACCGTGCCGTTTTGCGCGGGCGATGGCGACGAACCTGGCAACCTTTTGGAGATCTGCCTGCGGCTTTTGGGTTCGAGTGGCGAGAAGCTCCGTCACGGGCACTAAACAAGCCGTAGGGGCGACATCTAGCACCACCGAACCATGAGAGAGAGAGAGAGAGAGAGAGAGAGGGGGGGAAGAAGAGAGACGGTACTGATGGGCGTGGGGAAAGGAGGGAGAAAAGAGAGAGAGAGAGAGAGAGAGAGAGAGAGAGAGGGTTTTTTTTCGAACACCGGAGAAGAAGGGTTTCAAACGGGTGCTGCTTGAAAATGACAGATAACTGGGTGAGTAGGGTTTTTTTTTTTTCTAGGGGGGCGGGCTTATATATATGGGTACGAATCGAGTACAATTTAAGTACCGAGTCGAGCACACGAGTCGAATATCTCTTAACTCGTAATCTAAACGAGTCTTAGAAACCCACTTGTACTTGGTTCTGACTCACACGAGTCGTGTATCGAGTCGGTATTCAGAGTGTCACATGGATGCACCACTAGGGCTTAGTCTCACTCGAGTGTCTACTCGATTCTACTTGTCCATACTATACTTGAGTTCGAGCTCGCCCTCGAGCTCAACATTAAAGCTTGGCTTGTTTGCCGAAGCTTTCGAGTCGAGTCGAGTTTACCTTGGTAGAGTAAGGGAAAGAAAAAGAGGGAATGGAGACAGGTAGGGTTGGGTAGGATTCTTTACTAAAAATTTTTAAGTTTTAACTTCTTAAAAAAAAAAAAAAACTTAAATATATATATTATATATGTAACATTAACATAATATATATTATTAAAATATATTACTCGAGCTGAGTCGAGCTCGAGCTTCGAGTCGAGTCAAGTTGAAATACACCATGGTTGAACTTGGCTTGAACTCAACTCGAGCTTTAGTAAACAAGCATGACTCGCCTTAAGTCGGCCTTTCAAGCTGAGTCAATCTGAGCCGAGTCGAGTGAGCTTTTCGTGCTAGCTTGACTCGAGTGCAGCCCTATGTACCACCCAGCTCATTTTTTTTCTTCTTCTTCTTTTAAAAGGAGTCATTACTAATAACATTTAAGTTGATTTTTTTTACCGGTTGGGTCGTCTTTAAGGAAATACAGAAACCCACATAGACTATCCATAGTAGGCCCAACCTCCTCTTTGGGTGCGGGTTGGATACTACCCTCTACCAGAACCTAAATGTCCTCTCAGGGGATCTGTGGGGTCTACTGTGACGTATATGTTTTATCGATGCCGTCCATCCATTTTGACAAATCTTTTTTAAGGCATGAGTTCAAAAATGAGATAGATTAAAGGCTTAAGTGGACCACACCACAGTAACTTTCAATCCCCCACTACTTCTTGTGGAGTAGTTCACTTCAGCCTTCCGACTCCTTTTATGGCTCATGTCCTCATCCACGAAAATAGTTACCTACCCTTATTGTGGGGCTCACCTTTATGATATTTTGTATGTCTGTGCCGTCCATCCGTTTTTACATCCTACTTTAAGGTGTGGCACCAAAAATTAAATATATCCAAATCTCAGGTGGACCACACCATAGGAAACAGTGCTGATTGAACACCTACCATTAAAAACTTTCAAGGGCTCACTGCAAGCATATCTGGAAAGTTTAATTTTCCATCCAACCCGTTGATAAGGTCAAACAGGCCTGGATGAAGGGAAAATATAAATATAAGCTTGATCCAAAACTTTTATGGCATACAAAAAACTTTAAATTTCCATTCGAGTTTTGAATCTGGTTAAGTATTTGTATAACGTCCTGAAATGATCTGTAAAAGCGGATGAACGGCGTGGATATTCAATAAGTCCATCGAGGTAGACCCCACACAGTAAGGGTAATACCCACTGAGGTGTTACCCGGGTAACAGCTAATCCACGGGGGTAGTACCCAACCGCGCCCCTCCAACGCGAATTGCCTACTGACGCTGTGAGTAGCCACTACCTGCTGGACTGTGCACTGTGGGCCTCACCATGATGTATATGTTTCATTCATTCCGTCCGTCCATTTTTTTCACATAATTTTAGGACATGACCCTAAAAATAAACCAGAAACAAATCTCATGTGGACCACAATAAAGAAACAGTGGTGATCGAACGCTCACAATTAAAAAATAAAATAAATTTGGAGGGCCAAAAAAGTTTTGGATGAAGCTGATGTTTATATTTTACCATGATTCATGTCTTTGTGACACCGGTTGGATACCAGTTAAACATTATAGTGGGCTCTAGGAAGTTTTTAATGGTGATCATTTAATCACCATATTTTGGTGTGGTCCACTTGAAATTTGGATGTCTCATTTTTTATATCATGCATTATAATGATCTGAAAAAATAGATGAATTGCGTGATAAAAACACATACATTGTGGTGGGGCCACATAGCACTGTCCAGTAGGCACTTCACCACTGGCACCGTCAGGCAATCAGCGTCCCTCTTTACACAGATCTGGACTTGGTTTCGGTAGTGACCCCTCCAGCTGGGTACTCGGGGTTGGGGCTGTACACGAGAGGAGTTAGCTCGGTTAGCTCGCTGGACTCGGCTCGTAAAAGCTTGAATTGGCTCGGCTTGAAATTAAGTTTGAGCTGAACCGAGCCAATCTTTCAAGCTCGAAAAAATTCAAATTGAGTTCGAGCTTTCCCGTGCTCGACTCAACTTAGATCGAACCCAACTCGAATGGAACTCCGATCAAACCAGTTCAGTGACTTGGTTACTTTGATATTGTTGTTGCTCATCAAGTGTTTGATGAAATGACTCAATGAAGTGTACTGGGTGGTAAGGAAAGTACATATATGAAATGATGGAAAAGGTGAGCCTATGAAATAATGGAAAAGGTGAGCCCGAGAAATGATGGACGGATTGATTGCAGTGTGAATTTATCACGGCCATTTCTTTTAGGTCCCACAAAGCTTCTGGCCACGAGAACTTGTTGTAGACAAGTTGCAAGGTAATTGGCACTTCACGTCCTCATTTCAGCCATTAAAATTTTTCTTCCCATGGATCCGGATCCATACAAATACCTTTTTGTTTTTTATTTTTTATGTTGCTTACAAGGTGTTTGATGAAATACCTGTAAAATCATTGCTACTGTTTTACACATAGTGAGATTTTAAAGGTGTAGTCCATGTGTTTGTGAAAATGCTCCACAAGCGAACTTGGCTCGATCATGGCTCGAACTCAGCTCGGACTGGCCCGAGCTACTGACCGAACTGAGTCGAGCTCGCCAGTCAGGCTCGAGGACCGAGCCGAGCCAAGTTCAAGTTGGGGTCAGCAAGTGGCCAAGCTGAATTGAGCTGTGCCAAGCTCGACTCGGTTCGACTGGTGTACACCTCTACTCGTGGTTGCTAGAAAAAGGTCTGTTGGCCCCATCATGATTGTGTTGCTTTATCCATGTTGTCTATCCATTCTTTCATATCTATCCAGGCCATGTTCTAAAAAAAAAATGAGGCAGATCCAAATCTCAGGTAAGCCATACCAAAGGAAACAGTGTTGATTCAATGCCTACCATTAAAAATATTCTTTGGGGTGACAAAAGTTTTTAGTCAAGATGATATTTGCATTTTCCCTTGATCCAGGTTTGAGGGACCTACCAATAATAAGTTGGATGACAAATAAACATTACAGTGTGCCCTAAAAAGTTTTTAATGGTATGCATTTGATCACCACTGTTTTTGTGTGGCTCACCCATGACTTGGATCTACCTCATTTTGGGCCTAAGCCCTGCAATGAGCTGGGAAAAATGGATGGATGGAGAGGATAAGACACATACATTATGGTGGAGCCCACATAGCTTTTCCAAACGCGGGCCATTACTGAGCTGAGTGCTGAGACAGAGAGGGGCACTGCCCAGGCCGAGTCCCACTGATCCACACACCCCCCGGGCATCCGGAGCAGATAGGGTGTTACCTTTACCATGGGCCCACCTTGATGATGTGTTGTATATCCATGCTCTCTTCATTTCCTCCTCAGCCCATTTTAAGATATGGTCCTAAAAATTAAATAAATCAAAATCTCAATTGGACCATGGAAAATGTTTTAAATGCCCACCATTAAAAACTTCCTAAGGCCCATTATAATGTTTATTTACCTTCCTGTTTGTTTTCATCTCATTTTAGAGCATTAGCCCAAAAATGAGACATCCAAATTTCAAGCAGACCACACCATAGGAAACAGTGATAAATCAAAACCCACCGTTAAAATCTCCGTAGACCCCACTGTAATGTTTATTTATCATCCAACCTGTTGACCAGGTCACACACACCTGGACAAAGGGAAAACACAAATAACAGTTGGATCCAAAACTTTTGTTACCCAACTTTTTAATGGTGGTCGTTCAATCACAATGTTTCTTATGGTTTTGTCCACTTGAGATTTGGATGTGCCTCATTTTTAAAATGAGCTGGAAAAATAGGTGGATAAAACACACATATCACAGATGGGCCACAAACTTTTCCAATAGCACACAGTACCAACATAGGTGCCTGTGCTACACAAGCCAATCCGAGTCCATGAGAACCGTGCTTTTCATCAGGTGGGCCTTGTTGTTTATAAATTTTGGCTAAGTCAAGCGTTTGGCTGTCCAGGTAGACCACAACGTATGACACATTAGTGGTTGGCTGAACAAAGTTTGAACGCAGTTATTTAAAAGCTGTCCGTGAATGACGCTTGAGGCACACGCACTTGAATTCACACGGTATACATTGACTCCAATTAAACGAAATAAGTATGACATCCAATGTCACTAACTGACAATTATCAAAATAAGGACAGTTGAACAATCCAACTTCTGATTGGAGGATACTTGCTTGTAAACCTTGCATGCAATTTCTAAGTGCATGCATATCATCATGGCGCTCTAAGCAGAGTATCAATGATTTTTTCTCTCTCTGTTTTTTTTTTTAAAAAAAAATTTTAATTATTGTTATTATTTTATTTTTTTTACACCGTGGCCCATCAGAAGGTGGAACGATCTGATTTTCCAGGCAGAAGAGTTGGGGCGAGGATTGCCAGGGATTGCGTCTGACCCCTGCCAGGCTTAGCAAGGACCAGCAAAATGTGTGGGAGGGCCTACCGAGATGTATCTATTTATTCACGCCGTTTATCCCTTTTCTCAGATTATGCTATGGTATGAGTTCAAAAATGAGTCAACTCCAACACTTTAGTGGACCATATTAGAGATGACTCTTGCATTTAATGCTTTATGCATTTAACATTTAATGTAATTAGCTTATAATTTGGTGAGCTCCATCTGAGCATAGGATTTGAGTCATTTTTGGATTGATACCATAGGGATGGACAACGTGGATAAATAGATATATCATAGTGGGACCTGCAAAGATCTGGCCGGTTCTTACTAAGTTTGGGCAAGGCTAGCAGCAATCCACTTCCCTAGAGATGATGGTCATATTAGAGGCTATGTGGGGACACTATGGTAAATCTGTTTTTATCTAAGCTGTCCATCTATTTTGAAAGATTATTTTAAGGCATGAGCCAAAAAGGAGGTAGATATAAGGCTCGAGTGAATCACACCACCAGAAGCTGGAACTCCCTAGATTTGAACGTGTTTGGCACCATGGATTGATAATCAACTTTAATCCAATATGTATGGTATAATTAACTTCTTTTTTTTGTTAGCTTGTTAGTACACCCACTTTCAGTTCACACTTCACTGTTAGCCACCCCCACTAGGGATGATATCAAGACCTTCCACACAAGGTATCCTTCACTCATTCTACCACTTGAGCTATGGATAGCTATGTATGGTATATTTACGGGGGTTTGAATTTAATTATTAAATTAACTTTAATATCTCTAATTAGTGACATATGTAATTTTTGACACAATGGTTGTAATAAGCTCACTGAAATCTATGCTTTGCCCAAAAATGATGAAATTCCAAGTCTCAGATGGGGCCACAAGCACAAGATCACGTCCGAGTGACTAACCAACAATTTTTGGTGGTTGATTTACATGGACAATGTTTCGACGGCGCTGATCATCATATAAAAGTAATTATAGTGATGCAATTGATAATCTAATTGTTTTTTAATATCATTAGTGGGCCATGTGCCCAATAGAATAATAGTATGGTGACACGCATATTACACATGCAATTATTGAAAGGATTTTAGGTGTAATCCAAGCTCTCACCTTGATTCCAAAGGAGGGGGAACTCCTGTTGCTTTATGCTGCCAAACAACTAGGGGATTTGAAATCCCCTCAAACCCCCTAAATCCATGGTGCCAAACGACCCCTAAATATCAGCTAGATCCAAAACTTCTCTCGCCCTGTGGTGTGGTTCACTTGTGTTTCTGTGGACACTGGAAAATCGGGGCCCACGTTGGTTTAAATGTTGGGAATTGGTAGTGGGGGTGATTGGGCTGATTTACAGATGTTGGAGTCACCACTAGCCAATTAATCTCAAAATCCCGCGGTCGGCTAGAACCTACGGAATACGTAAGGTTGCAGAGGTCAGAAAATTCTCCTGCCTTAGACTGACTCCTAATCTGCGATTCGGGATTTCGGGTAAGGAATCTCAGTTACAAAGAGGGAAGGTGTTAGGCACCCTCTTTGACCATACTAACGTACAATCTCTACTTTGTGTGGTAGAACAATCTCAAGGGAATGATGGATGTTGTGGTCGTGATGGGACTAGGCATACATGAATTTCTGATGCGGCGAGATTCAAGATTTCAGCAAGCCACAGAGCATACATCCAATAATGTTCCTAGAAGGCGGATGCTTATATAAAAAAGTAAGAAACATAGACTAGATCACTAGGAATTTCTGATGTGACAGAATCCGACATACGGCAAGCCACAGAGCATACGTTCACAAGAGATCTAGAGAAGAAAGGGGGTTGACAAGAAAATAGATGTCATGATGAATGTTTGCAGGATGATGGACCCTCGGCTTGATAGGCTAAGAAATATACTGAACCATGACTAATCTGGGCTGAGTTGTATGGGTTGGAAAGGTTGAGAAGAAGGCTAATGATGGCTAAAAAAATCAGGATTTCGAAAAGCTTGGGAGCTTCTTCCCTTTCCCTTACTCTCTCCCTCACTCTCTTCCTCTCCTACTCTCCTTCTCTCTCACTCTCTCTCTCTCTCTCTTGGTTTCTTCCTCTGTTAAATGAGAAGAGGAGAGGGCTATTTATAGCCTTCTCCAATGGCATTTTAGTAAATATGGGGTCTAGGAAGGGTGAAAGCTGACATGGCAAGTGGTGATTGATAGACAAGAGAGAGACGTCATGTGGCGTGCTCCCATTGGCTATTGAGGCTCGTAAAACCGTAAATAGTAGAGATGGGAGGGGTAAATTCCCAGGAGAGTTGACTTTTGGGCACTAAGATAGCTGTTCACATGCAGGCCACGAGCAGCGGCACTCTAAGTACCGCCGGCGGTAGTCAGACTACCGCCCGAGCCCCGTTCGGGTAGGGCTCGTGCGTGCGGTCTTTGTTTGCCATGTTGGTTCGCCTGGTGGTCTTCTTTTGGGGTTTACGGCTCAAATAGGTAGGCTTAGGTTTGGGTGAAGGGATCCTAGTTAGGCTGTAGGGTGAAGAGAGGGTTGTATATAGATTGGATGGTCTAGATCAAGGTTTTGGGTCTCAGTGTGGGAGTTTGAGGTTTTTGGGTTGGGATTAGGTTTAGGCTGAGATTAAGGTCTGGTTCAAGATATGATCGTGGTTCTTGGACTGTCTTAGCCTTCTCGAGATGTTAGCCTGGGTGGGGTATCTACAGATGCCCCTCTTTAACCGAGGTTGAAAGCAACTGAAGGTCAAAGTAAGTGGACACCCCACCCTTCTAGTCAGAAAAAGGGGTAGTGATTCGAATTTGTTGTATGTCATTGTATTATTGTCAGTCGACTGTTTGGAGAAGGACGACTTGCACATATCACGAGGGTTGAGGAAAACATTGTGATCGCCTCCTGCGCATTCGTCGCGGCTTTACGGGTCACCGATCACAACCTTTTCACGTCAGATTGTTAATAGCATTGGAGGGTAAGTCTGAAAAGTAAGGGCCTCTGTGCATTCGTCGCGGCTTTACGAGGATTCCCGTACTGTTTGGTCTGTTGTTCATTTGCTACGTAATCACCCTAGAAGTATTCAGTTTGTTTGATTGTCAAAGTGGTTAGCTGTGTAAATGCTATGGTTTGATTCCTCTTTGGTTGTCAAATTTTGTGTGTCATAACCTCTATATGTGTCTTGTGTTTATATCTTCAAGCTACAATATAGAAGATATTAAAGAAGAGTTCAAGCTCAAGACTCAAGCTCAAGTTCACATGTAAGAACTCAAGCTCAAGTTCATGTGTACTCAAGGTCAAGACTCAACCATAGTTTGGGACTCAAAGTGCAACTCAAAATGACATTGATTTCAAAGCTTATGAAGTGATCAAGCTACATCAAGAAAAACTCAAGCTTCGTAATGTTCAAAGTCTAAGCAAATGAAGTTTTCAATGTCCATACTTCATGTCCCAGGTATGATAAACTTTAGATTGACCTTAGGGTAGGTCATTTTGGCTACATAATTCATTTGAACATTAATACATGAATTAGGTCTATTCTAAGACTAGTCCTAGACCTTGTTCGACCAGTCCTAGCACCGGTTCAACCAGTCTAAGAAGTTCCAGGACCAGTCCTAAAATTGTTGTAATTTATCGGATTTTCTGGTTCGGCTTCGACCAGTCCTGGAGTCTGCTCGACCGGTCGTGGGATGGTCTCGACTCGACCTTTGACCAGTCGTAGTGCTACGACTCAAACTCCAGTGACTAAATTAAGTGTCGCACGACCAGTTGTAGAGGGGCCTCGACCGATCGTGAATTGCCTTGCCTACGACCGGTCGTACAACGGTTTGATCCGATCGCGCTCAAAAATTCAAAAATCTGTTTATCCTTCGACCAGTCATGGTGTCCCTAGGACCAGTCGAAGACAAATTTCTACAGCTGTAAATAGCACACGAATTTCAGAGTTTTTCATTGAAAATTAAGTGAATACAAGGCTTCACTCTGAGATAAGTTTATGTTTGTTTTTAAGCTATACTGTGCATAATTCTATTTCCTTTTGTTAGCTTATTATTATTTAATTTTGATTTGTATTCTAATCTGATTAGAAAAAGGAGAAAATTCTTAATTCCTTCTTCACGGAATCAAAATCAAATACAGCTAGCCCTAGGTTGATTAAATCTAAAATCAATTAGAACTTAGAACCATTGTAAAGTGAGTAGTGGACATTGAACTTTCATATTTGAATTTCTACTCCGATTGGTTCTTCCGGGCTACTACAAGAGGAGAAATCCAGGTAATTTCCATTCTTTTGGTTTTTGTTTGGGATTCGTCAAAAAAATTTCATTTGCGTGGTTATCTGAGGAGAGCCAGAAAACTCAGAAAGAGTGGTTTTTGGATTGTGTAAGCCCAAGTTAAAAAGACACAATTGTAAAGGTTTTAGGTGAACCTGTGAGACCTATTTTGATAGTGAACGCTAATATCCCCTGTGTAAGGATATTAGAAGTGGAGTAGCATTCTGTGTAGCTATTATTTAACAGTTGGTGAACACATAGGCGAACCACTATAATTCTTTGTCTTGTGAATTGAATGCTTGCTTAATCTTTTACCTTTTATCATTCAAAGTTGTGGAATGTATGTGTGGTTGTGAATGTTGTAAATATTTACATTTCATCCAAGTGTGGGGAATGTTGTAATAGTTTAGATTTAAATTTCAGTAATTTATTTCTAGCTATTCATTTATTAAGTTTGAGCTTTAGTTTCTTTAATTGTTCTTGTAAGGTTGCCCTGCTATTTGTATGGTGCATGGTTGTCCTGAGAATAATCAATATTTGAAATTGCTTTTTATTCTTCCGTACAGTTTGAATTTATTTATTTCTTTACGGTTTGAGTTCTTGATACAAAGACCTTTCTAGAAATCAGGTTGTCCTACCATAAACTTTGGTTTTTGGTGTAAGGTTGTCCTTAGAACAACTTTTGTATCAATCTCTCAATGCTTGTTCATTGAGGGTGCTATTCATTTCAGCATTTGTGGATTGATTTACTTTATTTGGCTATCTTGTTATTTAATTCTGCTGTAATTATATTAAATTTGGCATAGACCTATTCACCCCCCCTCCCTAGGACATATAGCTTGGCCATTTCAAGTTGCCCTGTGCATTAGTGTGGCCTTACGGGGAACTCACTACGCCAACTTGGATTCAATTAAATTTTTCAATCATCCCGGACTAGGTATGTGCAGGTAATCCTTTGTCATACAGTCTGTTGATTCTGATACTTTGGTTACAATAGATTGTTGTCACTTTGAGTTTGATTATTCTTTCCAGAGATAGATCCACTTATTTCTACTAGCATTCATATGACAGTCTAGATATAAAGATCCGACCAATCGTATATGTATCATGTACGGATTCGATTATCCTCCGGGGAAACTGGGGGAGACCAAATCTTATTTAGCTATTTGCACTGACCGCAACTGGAGAATATGGAAGATTCCTCAGTGTATTGCAAGCCGCATGCGTTGTTTTTTTTTTTTTTTGAAAATTTTGTTTGAAAGCTATTCCCTTTGGAACTAGACTCCTTGTGGATTTTATTTGAAAATATTTTTGAATTTTTTGAAAAATATTCGTTCGATCTCACTGTGGGCGTTGTCGTCCGATTTTTATTTGCAGGAAAGCCAAATGGCCTCCATAAATTAATGGGGCTTGATGGTTTAGAAGAAGTGTCCTTTTTGATGCTATACTCCCTGAGGATTTATTATTTTACTTTATTTTGAAATTGCTGGCAGTTTTTTGGCATTTTTTAGTAAATTTTTTATTTATTTTATTATTATTTTTTTATTTTATTATTTTGTTTTTGTGATGTTGTGATTTTGGTAATTTTTAGGGTTTTTTAGGATTTTTTTGGGGATTTTTTAGATTTTTTGGGATTTTTGGGATTTTTTTTAGCTTTTATCTACTGGTCCAAAGGGAGGACAGGTTAATGCAAATTGCCATGGGGACAGCACGCTGCCCGAAGTGACAGGTAGTCGGCGACGACAGTCGTACTATCGCCAGCGATAGTTCGGCTACCGCCGGTCCATGGTGTGCACTGGTCCGACCGATGGCTCCTCTCCCTCTATTTGAAAACAGCCCATAGATGTCTTGGGACTCCATTGTAGTCCCTGGAAGCTATTCTTGGTGGAGTTTTTCTAATTTTTGGCTTATATTCTCCTGCAATATTCTTCCTTTTCCAGGTACTTTTCATCAATGGGTTCTTGATGGATCTTGTTGGGCCATCCATTAAAGAGCTTTTGATGGGCTGGATTTTTCCATGGGTTTTGGGAGGACCACGATCAGGACCGTTGGATCGTCGTAATTAGATAGATCTTGACCGTTGGAGTGGGCCTAACTTATCTTATTTTTGGGTCAAAGAGTTGGCTGATTTTTTTTATGGTGGAGTGGGGTGTGATAAGAAAGGGGCCCCACCCTATTATTTAAAGTTTTGGTTTGTTTGTTTTTGTGTGTTTTATTATTTTATTTTTTTTGGATGATCTGCACCGTTGGATGGATGATTTGGGGTCTGCTTGAGCGTATGGATGATGTAGACTTTGTTGGCTGGCCACTTTGTGGATAATGGATGGATGGGATTTTCCAAGTGGGTCCCACATCATGATCTTGATGTGTCTAAACGCATTTACTTGAACATGTGGAGATAAACTTGAGTTATGGTCATGTGGTTGATGGTTTTTGAAAACAGGCCCAAGAGATGACTCTTAGAAAATGGACCATTGAAAATGGGTTTTGAAATGGATCTTGGAAATGGGCTTTTCGAAATGGGCTTTGAAAGTGGGCCTGGACATGGGCTTTTGAAGTGGGCCTTGGAAATGGGCCAGGGCTTTTGTAGTGGGCCTGGGCTTTTTGAAGTGGGCCTTGGGGATGGGCCTGAGCTTTTTGAAGTGGGCATTAGGGACGGACCTAGGTTTTTTGAAATGGGCCTTAGGGATGCGCCTGGGTATGGGTTAAAGCCTACTGCTGTGAGGAAGATACTTACCTGTGAACCTTGCTTGTGCAGTATGCCTCGTCATGGGAGAAATGAGGCCGGTCCTTCTCGTCAATTGACCGATCCGTGTTATATACGACGAGAGGGTCGACACTTATCTGACATAGCTCGGGAGAGGGGGTGCACTGTAACGCCCTGAAAATCGAGGGTCAAGCATAAACTCAACTCCCGAGTTCCAACGCATCACTTATGCAACATAATGAATGATGATTGAATGTTGTCTGTATGAGTGCATTGAACATGAGTGAGATTAAGCCAAAACAGCATATCATACACCAGAGAGTTAAATTTGCAGGCAGAAGACTGTGATAGATATATAAAATATATAAACTGTGGTGAGTCTCCAGAGTGTGATAATGTTACCTGGTTAACTATTTACAAGTACAATTCTAAAATATACCAAATTGAGGAAGTGTAATGTCTTCTATCCCAAAATATCATAGCCCCGTCAATGCAATGCCAGGTCTTCATAGACCCGTCAGAGAGTTACATATAGGAGAACTCCTCCTCAACATCATAGTAGTAGTCCGGCTCTGCTTCATAAGCATAGCCATCACCTGCAACTAAGACAGTCTGGTTGGTATTGCAAGCACCGTCCCGTAACGTGGGAGTGAGTGATCAACTCAGTGGAACAATAAAGCATAAGTTAACATGTTATCAAAATAGTCACAATAATGATAAAGCAGTACAATCAACAATCCTAAGTACTCTTGTTAATGCAAGTATGAAATGCTGTCATGATGCATGCCCTCACCAACATACTCCCTCATGCGACACCATCTTACGTCCGCGGTATGCTTTCATCCCTCAGTGCTCCACATTTTCCAGGCACATGCAGTGCGATGATGAGCATGATTACCGAGTTGTTATTAGTCCTTTTCAAACAGCAGTATTGGGAAACTAAGGTACCTCCCTTGTATCATTCTCAAACATGATCCATTTTAGGGTCATCAAACCTAGATAATCTCATACGATAGTGTGGTTCTAGGGCACTGCAAAGGCTGCCAGGGCTGTTACATGCAATCATTATACCACTCCCCTATCACCTTTTTAACGGTTCATCACTAAATTGATACAGGCCTGGTTCATACTCTATTCACCGTGGCAAAACTCGTCTCCTCACCGCAAATTCAGAGTATGCTCGAGGTCACTATAAAGGGTTGTCAGGGCTGTTACACGCAATCGTTGCACCACTCCCCCATCACCTTATCAATGTAGGCCGACAGCACGAATATAGTGTCTCATACCACCATAATCGACTCATGAGTTTGGTTGCTCAATGAACACTACGAGGAGGCTCGGGCTTACACACTTGCAACACCATGAAACCCCAGCGTATGTCGACAGCTCGACCACGGTGTCCCATACCACCATGCCCGGCTCATGAGTCTTAGCGGATCGAGGTACCATGGTTAACGGGATTTCACTGGTAAGTTTGGTACCCTAGGTTCAAGCAGAGACGTCCAAACATGGTGAACATACATAAGACAGATCAGGTTACTTGACGAGCTCGGCTAGCTCGAGCGCATGACAAGTTGAACGACATGAAGTGCATAAGCACTTCGCATGGCCAACCACTATCGTCAATCGAAGTACGACTCGGGTTCGTCGAACACATCTCACGTGGCGAATGAATCTCAGCCACACATTCATTTTCGTTTCCGATTGCCTGGACTATAATCATAGCCCTAAACACAATCAATCCTTTATTCAGAAGCATGTAGAGTAAAGCAGAATAAACAAAGTAATTCAAGCATGTTAACAAACATGTCATAAAGCATGCTACGAGCACAATATAAACAAGAAATACAAACACATATATTCATAGTAAGCGATTAACTGAAACAACCAACGTTGAGGAAATCATATACGTTTCTAAGGTAGTTGAGAATCATATCTCAACACCACTATTAAATTTAGTTCGTCACACAATTTCTCACACAGGCATTTTATCAAACACTTAAACTACACCACTCCAACATACATGACGTATGTTGATTTCAACATAGAATAAGACAAATCCTTATAGCAAGGAGTTGTCACATACACATCAATCATGTTCTTACATTCAGTACATATGGCTGGCATAAATCATAAATCCATATTTATTTAGTCATTTCAACAAACACTTTGTAACGCCCTGAAAATCGGGGGTCGAGTATGAACTCAACTCCCGAGTTCCAACGCATCACTTATGCAACATACACAATGATGGTTAAATGTTGTCTGAGTTAGAGCAATAAACATGAATGAGATTATACCAAAACAGTAAATCATACTCCAGTTCAATTGTATAAAGGCAAGCGGAAGACTGAAATTTTATATTCAAAGTATGTAAAGTAACAAAATTTTGTGAACTCCAGAGTATGAGTACTAATCGAGTACCAATATACATGTATTGTTTCTAAGTCAAAAATCAAAATACAATTCCGTAGATAAGCCTCTGGAATCCTCACGATGCGATCCGGCCTAAGCATATCCGTCGAGTACTTGCATAAAGGAGAACTCATCCCGATCCTCCTCGAAGTCGGACTCCCGGCTCTGAACCGAGGCACCATCTATACCGCGACAGTCCGGTGGGTGTTGCAAACACCGTCCCGTAACGTGGGAGTGAGTAGCTAACTCGGTGGAACAATAAAGCATAGGTTAACATGTTATCAATTCAATCAAGCAGAATGATAAAGCAAGCGGTCACAAATCAAACAATTCTAACTACTCTTATTAAGTGCGAAAATGAAATGACATGATGTCAGTATGCCCTTGCCAAACCACCCTCAAGCGACATCATCTTACGTGCGCGAATGCTTAACTCCCTCGGTCGCCACATCTACTAAGCACATGCGGTGTGATGATGATCATGATTACCGAGTTATTATTAGTCCATTTCAACCAGAAGTATTGGGAAACTAAGGTACCTCCCTTGTATCATTCCCAAACATGATCCATTCTAGGGTCGTCAATCCTAGCTAATCTCATACTATATTATGGTTTGAGAAGCGTAGTGAAGGCATCGCAAAGGGCTCGTCACCCGTCAGCGCGGATACAGATCTCACCGTATGCGGCTCAATTGCTGGCCGTCAGCTCAAGTACAGGTCTCACCGTACTTAGCTCAATCACTAGCCATCAGCTCGAGTACAGGTCTTACCGTACTCGGCTCAACTCATACTCTCTAGTTCTTTGTGAAAGACTCGTCGCCAATCACAGACACTTGGAGTATACTCGAAGATACTACGGAGGACTCGTCGCCCGTCGGCATCGAAGACAGTCTCACCGTACTCGGCTCTCGCCAGTAAGTATCGATGCTTGACTCGAATACGGTGTCCCATACCGCCGTATTCGGCTCACGAGTTTAGTTGCGCAATGGTCACTACGGGGAGGCACATGGCCCCAGCGTAGGCCGACAGCTCGACCACGGTGTCCCATACCACCATGCCCGGCTCATACGTCTTAGCGGATCGAGGTACCATGGTTAACGGGATCGCCACTGGTAAGTTTGGTACCCTAGGTTCAAGCAGTAACGACCAAACATGGTGAACACACATACACATATCGGTTTACTTGGCGAGCCTGACTAGCTCGAGCGCACCACAAGTTGGGCGATATGGAGCTCAAAAGCACTCCGTGTGGCCAACCACTATCGCCAACCGAAGTACGACTCGGGTTCGCCAGACACATCCTTTGTGGCGACATGAGTCTCAGCCACAATCTCAAGTCTGGTACCGAATGTTTGGACTATAGACTTAGTCCCAAACTCAAACAGTTCTCATCAATAGCATGTGGAGTAAAGCATGATAACAAAGTAGTACAAGCATGTTAGCAGGCATGTTATAAAGCATGAAATAAAGCATGAAGTAAAGCATGTTGTAAAGCATGTTATAAAGCACTATACAAGTAGGGATACAATTACATACACATCACAAGTGAGTGGTTATAGCGAACCATCACATGGAGGGGATCCTACATGTCTCTAAGGTAGTCGGGAATTCCATATCAGCGCCTATCTAAGGCACTAACACTCAAGCTTTTACACACACAAGCATTTACACAAACACTTAGAGTACGCTATTCCAACATACATGACGTATGTTAGCAAATGCATATTAGGGCTATTCTTTCGCCAAGTGGTTATTTTATCCGCGTATACCATATTCATACAACAAATAATCATGACAATTACACTTTCAAAATTTACACATATGCGGTATTTCTAGAATACACAATTTCAACATACATAGTGTTTACAAGCGAACATATATTACGGCGATTCCTTTCGCCAAACTAGTATTTTATCCATGTATTGTATAATCATACATTAAATAAATATGTCAAACCTTTTCTTTAAAAAAATACGTATACGGTATTTCTACGTATACCTAGAGTATGTGAAATTCCATATTCTACAACGTTAATCGAAACAGGAAACGGAAAGCACTTTGTACATGTGCAATTGCATGCAGATCATGAATCTATCATTATCTGACATTGAAAGCATTGAAAACCGTAACTTATACACTTAAAGTCCTCACCTTTGCCCTTGGAATCACAACGAATCAGCAAGGGTTGTTGAGCTTCCGTATACGGGAGTTTTCTAGCCTAAAGAGCGGAATCGGTTAGTCTTTACACAACCTACAACCTTCCTACTTCAAATCAGACCTAGGGTTAGGGTTTCTCACCTTCAAACGGAGTGGATACCGCCGGAAAAATGCCTGAAAAGAAGCGATGTAGGCCGTGTGATGAATGAAAGCAGTAGGAGGAAGATCTCCCACAAATTTCAAGCTCTTCTCTCTCTTTTCTCTCTCTCTCTAGTGTTTTATCCCAAATTCGTATGGCTGTGAGAGGGGCTGTTCTAAGCTCCTTTTATAGCCAAAACCCTTCCCAAAATAGGCTCAGGTTCAAGGGTTATTGCTTATATAGGTAGTTCGTCACTTTTCCAGCTCAAATGAGTGTTTCTGGTGGCCCCCCTTGAGCCAAACGTCAGACTTAAGTTCACCACACATGGATCTATGTGGGATTACGTT
Source organism: Magnolia changhungtana (assembly GCA_030180095.1). Lineage (NCBI taxonomy): Eukaryota > Viridiplantae > Streptophyta > Magnoliopsida > Magnoliales > Magnoliaceae > Magnolia > Magnolia changhungtana. The sequence goes on along the minus strand of JASAUF010000480.1, from coordinate 1,594,003 downwards.
TTCGACTCCATCGGATTCCCAGATCGCACGTGGCGGACCACTTTCAGTTCAACGGTCAGTGGGCCACGATCCGAAATTCCAAGTACATGTAAATGTTCCTGAAATTTTTCTTGATCCGAGGGTGTAATTTGGTCTGATTCTGACGGTCAGGTTGCTTAATACTGACGCGTAAACGAATGGTGCCAGATCACTATTCCTAATATTTATTTTGGAATGGGAATAGTCTTTTTCACACACCCTCGCTCCGAATCGAAACGAATGGCCGTGGGACATCGGCTGGACCTGATTTTAGAGATGATTGTCAAGCCCAGTGAGGCGGTCCTAGTTCCTTAGCTTCGTGTTAATCGGACTTCCGATGTGCGATCTAGACCTAATGCGAAGTTTCGTTTCATTCCCGAGAGCAGCCTGGAAATGAGTTTGGTTCTAAACTTTAGGGTAACATAGAGTCACTTGTTTTGCAAGTTTTGGGTCTTGCAAATCGTATTTAAAGCGATCCCAACGGATTTCATGGCTAATCGAGTTTAGTACTTAGTTAACTTTGTTAAATTTCTAAAGGATTTAATCCTAATTGATTTCTGGTCGAGGTGGTACTCGAGCCAACGTACGGAAATTTACAGGTCGTTACACACTTAGACTACACACATTAGCCTACATAAGCTATGTTGGCCAAAAAGTGTATTAGGGTGAATCCTTTCGCCAAACAGGTCGTACATCCATAACTAGCATATATACACGAAAAATACCCATGGCAATCATATCAGTGAAATTTATACGGATACGGTATTTTCTACAAATACCTAGAATACACAAAATCTCATATTCTTTGTATTTAACCGAAACGGAAAACAGACAGCACTTTGTACATATGCAACTGCATGCAGATCATGAATCTATCATTATCTGACATTGAAATCATTGAAAACTATAACCTATACATCTAAAGTCTGCACCTTTTTGTCGTAGAATCGTAACGGAATCGATAGAATCTCAATGCTTTAGTATACGGCAGTTTATCAACCTATAGCACGGGATACATTAGCTATTTCGCTACTTGAATCGATTCAAACCCCAAAACAGGTTAGGGTTAGGGTTTTTTTACCTAAGAACGAAGCCGAAATCGTCGGGAAAGCGATTAGATTGAAGTAGTTAAACACGTATAGCGGCAGGGTAGAGCGGCAGGAAGACTCTCCCACACCTCTCACACTTTCTCTCTCTTTTCTCTCTTTCTCTCCTAGGGTTTTCTCAAATTTGTATGGGCTGGAAATGAGAGAGTTTAAGGTCCTTATAGAGGCCCAAAACTCACCAAACTAGACTCAAGAATAAAGTATACTTAGGTTATGTCCAAATACGGTCCGTTCCGTCTCAATGGAGCACTTCTGGCGGCCCCTTTTCTGTGTGCGGTTGGACTTAAGCTCACTAACACTGGCTCTAGGTATGGCTAAGTTTTCATTTCAGTCAGGATTCCAGATCACAAATGGTGGACCAGTTTCAGTTCAACGGTCAGTGGATCTCGATCAAAGATTTCAAGTACACTAACACGTGTATAATATTTCTCTTGATCTAAGGGTGTAATCTGGCCTGATTCTGACGGTCGAAATCCTTATAACTGATCCACAAGTGACATGTGCCAGATTACTTAAATTTATATTTTATTTCTAAATATTTTCACCTTTCTCACACTCTTCACTCCAAGCTCATGCGAATTACACTGAGACACTATCTGGATTTGATTTTCGAGATGGTTGTCAAGCCCAGCAAGGCGGTCCTAATTCCTTAACTTCGTGTTAATCGAACTTCCGACGTGCGGTCCAGATCTAATACGGAGTTTCGAGATGCTCCCGAGAGCAGCCGGGTAATGAGATTGATCCAAGATTTTACGGTAACCTAGCGTCAATGATTCTATAAGTTTTGGTTCTTGCAGATCGTATTTAAAGTGGATCAAGTGGATTTCGTAGCTAATCTAGTTCACTTAGTTACTTTGCGACGGATAAGGTAGTGAAAGTGAGATTTGTGAAAGAAATGGGTTAAGAAGCGATTTTAGACTATGGGATTGAGTTCTGACATGTGAATAAGGTGTCAAGAGCGACCCATTGCCTAAGGATGTCTAATTCCAGGTTGGCAAAAATTCGGGATGTTACATGCGCCTGCGATCTTGAGAGGGCGAGGAGTCAGGATGCATTGGCCTGACTAGTTCCATGACCCTCAGCCGTTGTTCTTTAAAGTCTTGGAGTGTACTCCGTTCACTCATCTATTTTGAGTTCGTCTGAGCATGGCGAACATGTTCCTCTTATCTGCCTTGACCGAACGGTGGCACCCTGAGACTCACACCTTCCAGTTGCCTTTTGGGGAGTAGGGGATCACTCCTTATGACAAATACATGCAGCTGGGTGTCCGATATAACGGGGGATCCATTCCTTTTTAGGACGATCTCCCAGTACTTTCCGAGGACGACTGAATGAGCCCGTTAGGGATGATGCTGGATGCCTCAGACTTTTCTGGTCATCGATTCAAACTGTTATGGCTGTCGTCTAATTTTGCAAGACGCATCCCTGAGACTGAAGCTGCGGCTGTGATGAAGGCTCGCGCCTTGATTCTGTACACCATGGGAGCGATGATCTTCTGTCATGGGAATGAACTGGTGAGTTCCCGTCTGTTGTCGCTTGTGATAGATATCACCTTTCATATGGTGTACAACTGGAATGCGGCCCTCCTAGCCCATTTGTATGAAGGGCTGGACAAGGTCAGCCGCTGCATCAGCCATTCCTTGACTGGCTTTTACCCAGTCATTGAGGTACTTTCCTGATGTCCACTCCGAGAGTATTTTCTCTGGAGAAATCCTGGTGCTCCCTTTTTTTATCGCGGTCTTGCGCAAGTCTACTTTTTCAATCATTTTCCTCATTTAGTGCGCACTTTGATCGATCATTCGCCTCCCTTCTCTCGCATGATGCTGTGGCATAAGGATAACCGCAATCGTACGCGCCTATTTTCTGATCTCGCCTAGAGGTCGAACATCGATGCCCTTGTTTCTGATGACGTGAGTATTTTTTCTTGCCCTGTATTGCCTATGGGTTGTCCTCTGCTTATTTGTTGGCCTTTGACTTTTCTCCTTTTTGCAGTTTCACACCAGACCATATCTCCAATCGAATGCAGCATTTACTCCCAGAGCTCATGAGGCCTCATGGCGACGCCGTATTCTGGAGGACCCGCATGTGACGAAATAGTATCTGGGAGAGGCTTTTTTAGCAGTTGACTGGCAGCCCTTTGGTCCCTCTTAGTCCACCGTCTGGGCCATCTGATTGGAGATCTGTGCCTGAGAAGGAGTTGACTGCTACTGTGGAGGGTTTTGATGTCAGTGCCTTTGTTGACCCAGATAGGGAGTACAGCTCCTAGTGTGAGCAGTATAGCATTGGTCCGATTCTGGAGTCTGGCTATGCACCTGGCAACGACGCACATTTTGCTGGAGGAGGGATTTTGGGGCCTCATTTTCACCGCAAGGATACAGACACTTATCTTCCTGATGACAATTAGTTCATTGTACCATGTGATCATGTATCCTTAGCTATGTAATCCTCATATTTATATGAAATTTCAGTTGTTCCATGTTGCCTCCTTGGATTGTTTCACAGTCCTTTTCTGTAATCCCAATTGAGCATGTGGATGTATGTTCCTTAGCCCCCAGCCTTCTAGAGTGGATCCTGCCCGAATTTTGTCCGAAAGTGGGTCGGGGAGGTAGTCGGACTACCGCCCATTGACTTTTGCCCGTTTCACCTATTCTGTCAGGTGTTGCAGTGATTCAGTGATGACAGTACCTGCAACGGTATTCCGAGTTCCGCTAGCGGTAATTCGAGTACCGCCTCCATTCATATTTTCTTCCAGCAAGTCCTATTCTTCCCTGTTCATTTTCTTTGTACTCTCTCTGATATTTTTGTCTTGTTCGGTCCGCCCGATCGTTCCCTTTGTCCCATCTTCCTTCTTCCTCTTTATTTCTACTTCTTTGTCTTTTTCTCTTTTGTCTCTTCCCTTTTCTTCCATTTTTGTAGTCATTATTGAAAAGGCCAAGCTATATGTCCTAGGGGGGGGGAGGTTTGAATAGGACTATGCCAAATTAAAAATAAAATCAGCGAAATAAATTAATCAATAGCCTTACAATTATAAATCAATTATCAATGCTGAAATCAAATCACCTTGATACATAAGTATTGAGAGATTGATACAAATTCAGTTCTAAGGACAACCTTACACCATAATAAACAAGGGCTTATGGTAGGACAACCTTATTTCTAGAACTTCTTTTGAATCAAGAACTCAATTTTAATAAAGATAAATGAATAACAGAGAATTGAAATTAAATGCAGAAATGTAGATCTAATTTATTACAACAATCTCCACACTTGCTTGAAATGTAAATTGTTACAACATTCACATCCATATGTACATTCCACACAATTGAATAATAAAAGATATGAAAATTAAGCAAGCATTCAATCCACAAGACAAAGAGTTATAGTGGTTCGCCTATGTGTACACCAACTGCTCTTCAACAGCCAGAAGGAATGCTACTCCACTCCTAATATCCTCACACAGGGGATATTAGCGTTCACTATCAAATAGGTTTTCATAGGTTCACCTAAAACCTTTACAATTGTGTCTTTTTAACTTGGGCTTACACAATCCAAAAACCCACACTTTTGAGTTTTCTAGCTCTCCTCAGATAACCACACAATTTGAGATTTTTCTGGTGAATCCCAAACAAAAATCAAAAACTAATGGAATTTACAGAATTGTAAAATACCTGGATTTCTCCTCTTGTAGCTACTCGGAAGAACCAATTGGAGTAGACGTTGAATATAGAAGTTTAATGTCCACAACTCACTTTAATATGGTTCTAAGTTCTAATTGATTTTAGATTTAAACCAGTTGGGCGTAGCTATATTTGATTTTGATTCCAAGAAGAAGGAATATGTCAATTCCTCTTTTCAAATTAGATTGGAATACAGAAACAAAATCAAATTAGATAAGCTATCAAAAAGAGAAAGAAATTATGTACAAAATAGCTTAAAACTTAAACACAAACTTATCTCAGAGTGGAGCCTTGAATTCACTTAATATTCAATGAAAAACTCTGAAATTCGTGTGCTATTTATAGCAGAAGAAGTTCGTCTTCGGCTGGTCCTAGGGTCACCACGACTAGTCTTGAAATAAACTGATTTTTGAATTTTTGAGTGCGATCGCATCAGACCGTTTCACGACCGGTCGAAGGTAGTCCACGACTAGTCGAAGGCAGTCCACGACCGGTCGAGACCCCTCTACGACTGGTCGTGCGACACTTGATTTAGTCGCCGGAGTTTGAGTCGAAGCTTTACGATTGGTCGAAGGTCGAGTCAAGACCATCTCACGACTGGTCGAGCAGGCTCCAAGACTGGTCGTAGCCGAACCAAGAAATTCAAAAAATTACAACCATTTTAGGACTGGTCTTGGAACTTCTTAGACTGGTCGAGACAGTACTAAGACTGGTCGAACAGGGTCTAGCACTAGTCTTAGAGTAGACAAAAATCATGTAATACTATTCATTTAGATTATGTATCCAAAGTGACCTACCCTAAGGTCAATCTAATGGTCTATCAAACCTGAAACATGAAGTATGGACATTTGAACACTTCATTTGCTTAGACTTTGATCTTTACGAAGCTTGATTTCTTCTCGATGTAGCTTGACTACTTTAGAAGCTTCAATGTAACTTTAAGTTGTACTTGAGTCCCGCATTTAGATTTGAATCTTGAACTTGCACTTGAACTTGAGTCTTGACCCGGAGTTCTCTCTTCATATTGTAGCTTGAATTATCATGAAGCTTGAAGAATTCTTTGAGCTAGACTTCAAGTGTTGACGAGGTGTCTCGAACAAATTTATCAAGATACAAACACATAACATACAGAGATGTTTTGACACACAAAATTTGACAATCAAAGAGGAATCAAATCATAGCACTTACAATCTCCCCCTTTGTCAAATTTGTGACAAAACACATCTCATACTTCAATAAGATAAGCATCACATTATATAATAACGAATCATGCACCAGTTGTTAACTGAGACAACTCAACTCCCCCTGTCAACACAAAATCAACTCCCCCTGAGTTAATACACCTCAACTCCCTCTGAGTAGGTATATATCATATCAGGTATACATCATATCAATCATATCTCATAAATAGAATGCACACATTCTCCCCCTTTTTGTCAAAATATGACAAAGAAAGAAACAAAGATAGGACATGAAAGACAGAATTAGAGATATCAACTCAGAAAGACAGAATAATAAAAAGTGCAGAGTAAATAACAAAACAAGAGAAGTTTGCAAGGTGAGTCAGAGTACATATTAAAAGAAGTAACAAGTGATGTTTTAAGACAGTAATCCACACAACCAAAGAATAAAATATAGTAAACTTATTACAGACCAAAGAGTAAACATTCTCAATCGGAACCAGATGATGGAGCAGGAATGTTAGGATCACTTTGGTGAAGGCTCTTCTGTAAGCGCCTAAAATATTTGCGCATATTTTTAAATTGTTGATTGTGGCCAACATTCATCTGTTCTACTTTTTCCTCTAGTGCACTAAGACGTGCATTGAAATCAGATGTTCAAAGTCTGGATCATTTCCAGAATCAGAATTAATTTCATTAAAAATATCATCCATGTCAATATCATCGACTGACAACTCATCACCTTCGACACCCATCTCAGCTTCAGCAGCAGCATCACTCGCATCAATATCAACTTGACCATGAGCCAACTCTAACTTCATCTTATTCAGGTTGGAATTGTTAAATATGAGGTGTCTGATAGGAGCCTCACCGACGGGCATAGCGACTAACATGTGAGTGGCTAATACATTTAACAGATATCCAAAAAGAATATCACCATGACCAGGATTACTACGAATTTGTATGATAGAGGAATAAATCAAGGAGCAGACAGATGTTAGCACCAGTAATGATCGAGTACAAAATACGAACCATAAGCAGAGTCAACTCAGTCTTGTTTTCAGAGCGGGGATACAGATTAGAAGTGAAGATACGATGCAAAACTCTATATTTGGGTAACAAGTATCTGGTTTTAAGGGCATTTCCATTTACAGTCCATGAAGCATTTATATTGCACAAAGCTCTAGTAAAAATACGTTTTTCAGATTCTGACACTTTCTCAGATAGTGCACTAGGATGAACACCATCATCATTTACTTGAATATCCATAAGGCCAGAAATTAAATGTCGATCAATATGAAACGGCCATTCTCTAGTATCAATAGTAAAGGTCAGTTGCTCAGCAGAGAAGTCAGATATGCAAGCAACCATGGCTTGTGCTATAGACTGATATGCCGATCCACCCCAGCGTAAAATGTTTTCCCAACCTACAGATTGAAGGAGAGAAAGGAGACCATATGGAGCAATATGATTTAAATCAACAGCTTTTTCAGCAATAATATTACGCATACGCAGGTCACGTACATGTGGAGGATCATCTTCAGGATCCCTAAGATGATGTCTAGTGATTGCATTTGAACGAGAAGAAGATGCACCTCTATGAATTTTCTTTTTACCTCTAGATTCCATATTTTTGAAGAAATGAAAAAAAGTTCAAGAAAATAGAGACGGGTTTCTCTAGATTTAGCAAAAAAAGAAGAAGAACCCAACAAGTTGAAGATTTATAGGAAATAGACACCAATGATCAAGAAAATTAAGAGTGAAGATTAAGATTCTCCAAGAAAACTAGAAAAATCACTCTAACATGGAGGAATCGAACACAAGGGTTCGACTAGTCGAAGCTCGGCTCGTTGGTGAGGAGGGTTAGAATGAAGAAGAAACAAGTTTTCCCCAAATTAAAAAGGGCATCGCGCGCACGACCGGTCTTGGGATATACTCGATCGGTCGTATCAAGACTGGTCGAACATGTTCTCGACCGGTCTTAGACCAGAGAGAAAAAAAAATGCAACTTTCACAAAATTTGAAATTTAAATTAATAACATATTAACACCATATACAATATGAAAAAATGTATGATCAATCATTTAAATTTGCACATACCAAGATCAAATTTTAATTTATTAAACCTGCTTTTGTCGAGCGGTTTAGTGAAAATGTCTGCAAGCTGAGTCTCGGTAGGAATATATTTTAAAGATATTATTTTTTTCTTCTACTAATTCACGAATGTAATGAAATTGAATGTCAATGTGCTTAGTACGTGAATGCTGGATTGAGTTTTTTGAAATGTTTATCGCACTGAAATTATCACAGTATGAACCATAGAGTCTTGTGCGATTCCATAATCACTCAACATACATTTCATCCAAACCAACTGAGTACAAGCATTTCCTACTACAATATATTCGGCCTCAGCAGTTGAGAGTGATATGGAACTTTGTTTCTTGCTAAACCAAGAAACTAGATAGTTTCCAATGTAAAAACAACCACCGCTGGTTGATTTTCTATCATCTATATTTTCTGCCCAATCAGCATCCGAATACCCAGCCAATTGAACACTAGAATCATAGGGATTCCAAAGACCCAGATCAACTGAACTTGCGACATATCAAATAATTTGTTTAACAGTAGTTAAGTGAGATTCTTTAGGATTAGACTGATATCTAGCACAAATTCCAACACTTAAAGCAATATCAGGTCTACTTGTTGTTAAGTAAAGTAAGCTACCTATCATACTACAATACAATTTAGGATCTACATCTTTACCTGTAGAGTCTTTTGAGAGTCTTAGAGTTGTACTCATAGGAGTATCAAAGTTTTTACCATTTTTAAATTCGAATCTTTTAATCAAGTTTAATGCATACTTAGTTTGTGAAATAAAAATTCTATCAGATTGCTGTTTTACTTGCAACCCTAGGAAATAATTTAATTCACCAACCATGCTCATTTCGAATTCAGATTTCATTAGATCTGCAAACTCAACAGTCATGTTAGTATAAGTTGATCCATAAATTATATCATCAACATAGATTTGAACTATTAAGATATCATCATTATGTTTCTTAACAAAGAGCGTCTTATCGACACTACTCATCTGAAACTTGTGACTTAGTAAGAATTTAGTCAATTTTTCATACCATGCTCTAGGAGCTTGTTTTAGACCATAGAGAGCCTTTTTAAGGCGTTATACATGATTGGTAAGCTTAGGGTCTTCGAACCTAGTCGGTTGTTCAACATATACATCTTCATGTAGGTCGCCATTCAAAAATGCGCTCTTTACATCCATTTAAAAATTCTAAACTTTCTAAAACATGCAATAGATATGAAAAGTCTGATAGATTCAAGGCGAACAACAGGGGCAAAAGTTTCATCATAATCAATCCCTTCAATTTGTGTGTACCCTTGCACAACTAGTCTTGCCTTGTTTCGAATGATATTTTCCAATTCATCAGACTTATTTTTGAAAATCCATTTTGTTCCAATAATATGTTTATCTTTAGGTCTAGGAACAAGGTGCCAGACATCATTTCTGACAAACTGATTAAGTTCTTCCTGCATAGCAACTGTCCAGTTTTCATCAGAAAGTGCTTCTTTCACATTAACCGGTTCTATCTGGGATGTAAAGCATACGTAGTTACATATGTCCTCTAATTGTCTACGAGTGCGCACACCAGTGAGAGGGTTTCCAAGTATTTGATCAGTTGGATGATCTTTAACAGTTCTTAATTCAGAATTAGTTTTACTTGATGAAGTATCTGGTTTTTCATACATAAGAGCTTCATCATTATCTGAACTAGGGGCAAGTGTGTTCAAGTGATCGTCAATTACTACATTTATTGACTTTTGAATCACATCGGTCCTGTTGTTCAGAATACGATATGCACGACTGTTTAAAGAGTATCCCAAGAAAATTCCTTCATCACTTTTAGTGTCGAACTTTCTCAGATTTTCACGATCACGTAAAATATAGCACTTGCTGCCAAAATTTTGAAAATATTTGACAATAGGCTTTTTCTCAAACCACATTTCATAAGCCGTTTTATTATTAGATTTGCAGATATAAACACGGTTGATAATGTAGCAGGCGGTATTCACTGCTTCAGTCCATAAATTTCTAGGGAGCTTCATGCTATTTAACATAACATTTCCCATTTCTTGAAGCACTTTATTTTTTCTTTCCACAATACATTTTGTTGTAGAGTTTTAGGTGCAGAGAATTCATGTGATATTCCCTGATCACTACAGAGTTTCTCAAAACCACTATTTTCAAACTCGAATCCATGAACACTACGGATCTTACTAACTTGAGAATATTTTTCAGTTTGGATCCGTTTTATAATCTTTTTCACTTCATCAAGGATTTCTAATTTGTCCCTCAAGAATGAAACCCAAGTGTATCTTGTATAATCATCTACAATAACCAAGATGTATTTTTTGCCGTCTCGACTTTCCATTCTGGTTGATCTTATAAGATCCATATGGAGAAGCTTGAGTGGTCTAGATGTGGTATTGGAGTTCACCTTTTTGTGAGAGCTCCTCGTTTGTTTACCATACTGGCATTCACCACATATTTTGTCTACTTTTTGTACTTTAGGTAGACCTCTAATTAGTTCTCCTTTGCTCAATCTGTACAAATTTTGGTAGTGTACATGTCCAAGACGTTTATGCCATAATTCTGTCTCATCAATATGGACCATGTAACACATTTGATTAAATGAGCTTTCATTGCATACTATATAGCAGTTTTCAGAAGTTCTGCGACCAGTTAATATTACAGAACCATTTTTATCTATAATCTCACAACCTTGATTAGAAAATTTAACACTATGGCTGTTGTCACATATTTAAGATATGCTTAACAGGTTGTGTTTTAATCCCTCAACATATAAAACATTCTTAAATAAGGGAAGATTATAAAGTTGAACCGTACCTTGGCCAATAATTTTGCAGTTGCTCCCATCACCAAATGTGACTGATCCATCAGTCATATCTTTTAGATCGATGAATAAAGCCTTGTCACCTGTCATGTGCCTGGAACATCCACTGTCTAGGTACCATTTTGAATGGCTTGTTGCTTTGAATGCAGTGTGGGCAACCAAGCAGGCAACTTTAGGAACCCATTTCATAACTGTTTTGGGTTTAGGAACATAGTTGGTCTTCTTTTGTCTGATGTTGTAAGAATAACCTACTGATTTAGATTTTAAGAGCTCCTTAAGTAAGTCAATTATTTTTTCAGCAAGAGGATTTCTTTTCTGATTTTTAAAATTTGTATAGCTGCTTTTAGGTTTATGAAAAGTTTTTATATTTTTAGAAAAAACTTGACTAGTACCTTTTCCTTTTGAGTTAGAAATTTCTCCTTTCACAAAGTTGGGAGAAGTATACTTCTGTTTAGGAGATGTATTTTTCTCATAGCCCAACCCGGATCTATCGCCACATTTTCTTGATCTGGATAATAATTTTTCTAACTTTGAATCACCATGGGCATATCTCTATGTATCCTTCAAACTCAGAAGAGAAGATACTTCATTTTTAAGTTTCTCATTTTCAGATTTCAAATCATCAATCAACAAGGTTTTGAATTCCAAATCACATTTTGATTTTTCTAAACAATCTGAAATATGTGATTTTTCTAAAACAAGAGTTTCAAAACATTCTTTGAGTTTAGAAAACTTTTCTTTTTGAAGCTTAAGTTTGACAGCAATTTTACAACTTTTCTTATATAAGGCATTATAAGCATCTTGAAGATCTTCTTCATTTTCATAATCACTATTCAAACTTTCTTCACTTGTTGAATCATTGTGATCTGAAAACGTAAACTTGGCTAGGGTCATAAGGGCTTTAACTTCACTGCCTGCCTCGGTTTCAGAATTTTCTGATTTAGAAGATGCTTCAGAATCAGATGATTCATCCCAAGTAGCCAACATACCCTTCCTTCTGGGACTGTCCTTTTTAGGACATTTGTTTGTTAAATGCCCATACTCTTGGCAATTGTAACACTGACTGTATTTTAAAGACTTCCAAGTTTTGGACTTGGTTTAGATTGTTTCTTTTCATTTCCCTTTTGAAAGTCGACCATTTTCTTGCTTTTGAAAATTTTGTAAAACTTTTTCGCCAAAAGAGCCATATCGTCTTCAGAATTTTCTAAATCTGAGTTTTTCTAGGAAATACCTTTAGAAGATTTCAAAGTTATATATTTACCTTTAGGAGCTTTAAAATTTAATTCATAGATTTGTAAAGAACCAACTAGTTCTTCTACCCTCATATTATTCGTATCACGAAGTTCCTGGATCGCGGTTACTTTAAAATTGAACCGTTTAGGAAGTGAGCGTAGTATCTTTGCACACACTTTACTTTCTGGAATTTTATCGCCAAGACTCTACATAGAGTTTACAATGTCATTTAATCTAGTGTAAAAGTCCATAAACATTTCATTTTCCTCCATATGAACTTCTTCAAATTTGGTTGTGAGGAGTTGGACTTTAGACTTTTTGACAATTGATGTACCCTCGTGTGTCATTTCTAGTATATCCCAGGCTTGCTTTACAGTATTACAGGATATAATTCTTCTGAATTCATCTGGTGATAGTGCGCAAGTGATTGCATTTAGTGCTTTAGCATTGGCACTATACTCACTTTTCTGAAGGGTGGTCCACAAATAATAAGCAGGTACAGACACAATTTTTGAACCGTTAGATTCAGTTACTTCAATGGTAGGAGAGTTCCATTCGGTCACTGTGGCTCGCCACACACTCTCATCCATTGATTTGAGGAAGATCCTCATTCTGGCTTTCCAATAGGCATAGTTGGAGCCATCAAAGGGTGGAGGCCTAGTGACTGATAGGCTATCAAAATTTGACATCTTAAGAATATAGCTTAGATCGTTAGCTTAGGAAATAAATCCAAAAAAGAACAATAAGAACGAGCTATTAAGCTCTAATACCACTTGAAAAGGCCAAGCTATATGTCCTAGAGGGGGGGTGAATAGGACTATGCCAAATTAAAAATAAAATCAGCGGAATAAATTAATCAATAGCCTTACAATTATAAATCAACTATCAATGCTGAAATCAAATCACCTTAATACATAAGTATTGAGAGATTGATACAAATTCAGTTCTAAGGACAACCTTACACCATAATAAACAAGGGCTTATGGTAGGACAACCTTATTTCTAGAACTTCTTTTGAATCAAGAACTCAATTTTAATAAAGATAAATGAATAGCAGAGAATTGAAATTAAATGCAGAAGTGTAGATCTAATTTATTACAACAATCTCCACACTTACTTGAAATGTAAATTGTTACAACATTCACATCCACATGTACATTCCACACAATTGAATGATAAAAGATATGAAAATTAAATAAGCATTCAATCCACAAGACAAAGAGTTATAGTGGTTCGCCTGTGTGTGCACCAACTATTCTTCAACAGCCACACAGAATGGTAGTCCACTCCTAATATCCTCACACAGGGGATATTAGCGTTCACTATCAAATAGGTTTTCACAGGTTTACCCAAAACCTTTACAATTGTGTCTTTTTAACTTGGGCTTACACAATCCAAAAGAGAAAGAAATTATACACAAAATAGCTTAAAACTTAAACACAAACTTATCTAAGAGTGGAGCCTTGAATTCACTTAATATTCAATGAAAAACTCTGAAATTCATGTGCTATTTATAGCAGAAGAAGTTCGTCTTCGATTGGTCCTAGGGTCACCACGATTGGTCTTAAGATAAACTGATTTTTGAATTTTTGAGCGCGATCGTATCAAACCATTTCACGACTGGTCGAAGGTAGTCCACGACCGGTCGAGACCCCTCTACGACTGGTCATGAGATACTTGATTTAGTCGCTGGAGTTTGAGTCGAAGCTTTATGGCTGGTCGAAGGTCAAGTCGAGACCATCTCACGACCGGTCGAGCAAACTCCAGGACTGGTCGTAGCCGAACCAAGAAATCAAAAAAATTACAACCATTTTAGGACTGGTCTTGGAACTTATTAGACTGGTCGAGACAGTACTAAGACTGGTCAAACAAGGTCTGGGACTGGTCTTAGAGTAGACAAAAATCATGTACTACTATTTATTTGGATTATGTATCCAAAGTGACCTACCCTAAGGTCAATCTAATGGTCTATCAAACATGGAACATGAAGTATGGACATTTGAACACTTCATTTGCTTAGACTTTGATCTTTACGAAGCTTGATTTCTTCTCGATGTAGCTTGACTACTTCAGAAGCTTCAATGTAACTTTAAGTTGTACTTGAGTCCCGCATTTAGATTTGAATCTTGAACTTGCACTTGAACTTAGTCTTGACCCGGAGTTCTCTCTTCATATTGTAGCTTGAATTATCATGAAGCTTGAAGAATTCTTTGAGCTAGACTTCAAGTGTTGACGAGGTGTCTCGAACAAATTTATCAAGATACAAACACACAACATACGGAGACGTTTTGACACACAAAATTTGACAATCAAAGAGGAATCAAATCATAGCACTTACAATTATGGCCAACCATGGTTAGGGTATTGATGGGTTTATAGGTGATGAAGGGGTTGGTGGGTCCATAAATGGTGGAGAAGGTTCGTTTATGGATGGATTGATGGAGGTAGGTGGCGGAGTAATGGGTCATTTTGAAGAGGTGAATGCTATTTATGGTTTGGATTCTTCTTCCATCAATGGGGGATATGAGATTAGATTGGATGGATTGAATGGACTTAATGGGTCTATATCAGATAGACCACCAGGGTTCGTGGATGTTGATGTGATGAGGACAGATGGTTTGGCGGGTGAGGATGGCATGATGATGGCGACCGATGGTTTGATTGATGGAGGGATGGTTATGAGTGAGGTGGAGGGTAGTATGGTGATGTTGGATGGCTTGGATGGCATAGATCAGGCTTGGATGGGTGGCGGGCTCCATATTAGCGGTTTGAATGGCTTGGATTTAACAGGTGATAGACTTCTCATGGATGGCCTAGGTCAGATATTTGGTGCGGATTCCGAGGCAATGATGGGACAGTCGGCTTTTGTCTGGCCCCAGGGCTTAGGTCCCGTTAGCTACTGGGATACTCTAGGCATTGGAGCTCCTAGGGCTTGTTCATTTCAGACTGCCCCTGACATGGCGATTTTTGGTGGCTCGAGTTCGCCCATTGCAGCTTTTAAGGGCACTTTACGAGATGCGATGGGCGAGTCTGGCTTCTTCCGACATCATGAGATTAACTTGTTGGACGAGGGCATGCCTATCTTCCCTCTAACTTGATCGCTTTGTACCGAAGAGTCTGGATTTCCTGGCAGGGCTCTTTAAATACAGCAGCTTTGGATTTTGAGTCTTGGGCTTCTCCCTTGGCCACAGTGTCGTACCAGCGATGGGTAGCAGAGCAGTCACTTTATCGACAGGTTCCTGGCTGGCATTTGGCGAATGAGGCTGCTGATCAGGACATGGTGGGTGATACTGCTTCGTCCTCCTCTTGCGTCGTCGATTCGTTCAAGGCCTTTGAGGAGCGACCCTTCATTGATCCGTCCTTCTTGCTGGCGACACATGATCATCTGATTAGCGATATTGTTGTCCTTCGTCATACATATGAGGACATAGCTCGTCGACTGGCAGTGGAATGACGGTATGATGAGGGTATGCTCCTTGCACATCGCCTGGATAGGGACAAGATCTTTTACTTGCGCATGGAGATAGAGAGGCTCAGGCAGAGATTATCGACGTACGAGAGATAGGAGTTTACCTGTGATCCCTGTTTCGTAGTTGACTGCCTATTTTGCATGCATGAAGGATTTTGTTTTTTGTTTTGTTTTGTTGGTGTTTAAGGAAAGAAAGCAGTGTATTTGTAAAAAGACTTAAAAGAAATAGGAAAATTTTATTTTGTGCTGAATTTGCCAATATTCGCTTGTGTTTAGATTTGTGCTTTGGATCAAAATTTTGGGCTCAGCCCACGTTGTACACAGTAGTCTACATTATGTCCTTAGGGTCTTGGTTCCCTGAGAGGGTATCCGGGATAGCATTCCGTGGATTTGAGCAGATTTTAATAGAGTACTGTTCCAAAGTTGATCTTTCTTTGTATCTCGATGCATCTCGATGCAGTGCTTGGTGCCTCGGCTTCTTTCGTTCCTGCACTTTTATTTTTTATTTTTTTATTTTTATTTCTTGCCATTTTTTGCCCGTAGCGCCCTCTCAAGTTTTCACTACATCCGGTTCTTCCCGTCATTTTTGCCCATAGCGTCCTTTTGGATTTTCACTATGTGTCGGGAGCGATGGAGCGACTTCCTTCATAGCTGGCCAACTAGTTACTTTCATGTCCTTGTCTTTGATTACAATAATAAGCTGTTTTTTAGCAGATTGTTTGGAGATTTGGGATTATTTTCTTCTTTTCGATTTTTTGGTTTCCCCCCCTCTTTTTTTTCTTTTTTTTTGGTTTGTGCTTTTGTTTTCTCCTCTTTTTTTTAATTTTTTTTGGAGAGAAGTAATGGGTATTTTTGATGGGTGGGATAGTGGATATACATATTTTTTGTGGGAAAATGATGGAGACGGCTTTGCGATTGTAAGCATTGATAGGGTCATGTATGGTTACCCGTGATAGATTTTTACGTTGTCGACGTTGATGGGCTCAGGAAGGTCTTCTCCTCTCAGACTGGTGAGCCAAAGAGCACCTCCTAAGAATACCTCCCGAACGATCAGTGGTCCATCCCACGAGGGTTTGAACTTTCCTCTGGGATCTGGCAAGTGAGGCGGCAAGATGTGTTTCATGACCATGTCACTGACTTTGAAGCTCCTCTTTCAGACCCTCTTATTGTAAGCTCGGGCGATCCTTCTTTGATAACATTGAGAGTGGCTTAGTGCCCGCATGTGCTTTTCATCTGCCAGATGCAGTTGATCGTATCTTACTTATTGTCACTCACTTTCCTCGACTTTACTTTCTAGCAGTATCCGGAGTGACGGGATTTCGATTTCGACTGGTAGCACTGCTTCTATTCTATATACTAGTTCATATGGAGTTATGCTTGTAGCAGACCGTTCAGACGTCCGATAAGCCCAGAGTGCATAAGGAAGCATTTCCGACCAGTCGCGGTATGTTTTCACCATTTTCTCTAGTATGCAGATGATAGTTTTGTTTGCAGCTTCGACCCTGCCATTCATTTGAAGATGGTAGGGGCTTGACCGATGACTCTGATCTTAAATTTGTCGAGGAAGTCTCCCATCCTTTTATTGACGAATGGGGTACCGTTGTCAATAATAATGGCCTGAGGGATCCCATATTGGCTGATGATTTATTCTTCATAAATTTGACCACGTGAGATGCTGCGATGGTGGTATAGGATGTTGCCTCTATCCATTTGGTGAAGTAATCTACTGCCACCAGGATTATTCGTGCCCATTTGATGCTTTGGGGCTGATCTTGCCGATGATGTCTAATCCCCATACAGAGAAGGGCCATGGTGATGTCAAGTTGTAGAGTTCGGAAGCAGGCGCATGGATCTGATTTGCATGTTCCTGACACTTGAAGCATTTTCTGACATGTTTATAGCAATCTGTCTCCATTGTAAGCCAATAGTAGCCGAGTTGTAAGATCTTCTTCGCCATCATGTGTCCATTCATGTGTGGGTCGCATAGTCCTTCGTGGATTTCTAACATGATCTATGCCGCTTCTGCTTCATCCACGCAGTGGAGAAGGACTTGGTTGAAGGATCACTTGTAAAAGATGGCCCCAGTAATCATGAATTGTGCTGACAGGCGTTGGATAGTACGTCGATCAGCTGAGGCTACTCCTTCCGGGTACTTCTAATGCTCGAGATATTCCTTAATGTCTGTGTACCATGGCCGATCATTTGGGTGAGGTTCAACTTCATTAATCTGTAGGCAGAATGCAGGTTCCTCCTGGAGTTCAACGGTGAGCTCCCATTCAGCAACTCCTTTTAGGATCTCCAGCATTAAGGCGAAGGTAACTAGAGCATCTGCAAATTGGTTCTTGGCTCGAGGTATGTAAGAGAATGTGATCTCATCGAATTCTTCGATTAAATTCTCTAGATACACATGATAAGGGATCAGCTTTTCATCCTTGGTCTTCCAATCACCATTTATCTGATTGATGATGAGTTGTGAGTCACTAAAGACTCATAACTTCTTCAAGTTGAGGATGATGGCTTCTCTGAGACCGGCGATGCATGCCTCATACTCTACTACGTTGTTAGTGCATTGGAATGCCAGCCTTCTGGATATGGGAATTAGGACGTCATTTGGGGAGTAGAGTATGACGCCTACTCCACTTCTTTTAGAGTTTGCAACTCCGTCGAAGAAGAGTGTCCACTCTCCTGCCTTCATTTCTTCTTCCTCCTCAATCAGGAGAATGTCCTCGTCAGGGAAGAAAGTCTTTAATGGCTAGTAATTGGGCAGGGAATGTGTTACTAAGTGATCGGCCAGCGCTTGCCCCTTGATTGCCTTTTGGGTGACATATGTGATGTCAAATTTTGAAAGCAGTAGCTGCCATTTTGCTATCCCTCCCATTAGTGCTGGTTTTTCGAACAAATACTTCAACGGGTCCATGCGAGCTAGCAGTAGGATCACGTGAGCGATCATATATTGTCGTAGCCGTTGTGCCGCCTAGACTAGGGCAAGGCACGTCTTTTCTAAGTTGGAGTATTTGACTTCGTAACTTGTGAATTGTCAGCTTAGATAGCAGATCGCCTGCTCTTTTCTTCCTGTATCGTCGTGTTGGCCAAGTACGCATCCAATTGCTTCTACTGCAACGGAGATAAACAGCAGTAATGGCCTACCTGGAGTAGGTGGTATGACCACTGGGGGATTCAGCAAGTATTTCTTGATCCTGTCGAGGCCACTTGATAGTCACTATTCCATTCCTTTGGCGAGTTCTTTCGTAGTAGCTTGAATATGGGCTTACGGACTGGAGTGATCTGTGCGATGAATCGGCTGATATACTGGATTCGTCCGAGGGAGCCCTGAATTTCTTTTTCAGTCTTGGGCAGTGGCATTTCAATGATTACCTTGGTCTTGGTCTCATCTACGCGGATACCATCTTTGCTGACAATGAAGCCTAACAGTTTACCTCCGGTTGCACCGAAGACACATTTTTGTGGGTTAAGACGGAGCTTAAACTTTTTTAACCTGTCGAAGAGCTTCTTGAGGTCTTCGAAATGTCCTTCAATCGAGCGAGATTTAACTATCATATCGTCTATATAGACTTCCATTTCTTTATTTATCATGTCATGGAACAAGGCAGTCATGGCTCGCTGATATGTAACTCCTGCGTTCTTCAGCCCGAAGGGCATGACTCGATAGTAGAAAGTTCCCCATGGTGTGATGAAAGAAGTCTTCTCTCGATCTTCAATAGCCATCTTGATCTAATTATAGCCTGAGAAACCATCCATGAAGGAGAAGATTTTATGTCCTGCAGTATTATCTACCAGTGTGTCGATGTAAGGCAGAGGAAAATCGTCTTTAGGACTTACTTTATTGAGGTCCCTAAAGTCAATACACATTCTGACTTTCCCATCCTTTTTTGAAACTGGTACGATATTGTTGAGCCATTCCGGGTAGTTGGAGACTACCAGGAATCTTCCGTTGTATTGCTTGATGACTTCATCATGGACTCTCAGGGCCCATTCTGGCTTTATTCTTTGCAGCTTTTGCTTGATAGGCTTCATGTCTGGCTTTGTTGGTAGATGGTGTACCACCAAGTCTTCATCTAGCCCTGGCATGTCCTCGTATGAGAAAACAAAGTTGTTCAACCTCGGTCTCAGAAATTCCATCATCCTCTACTTATGTTCCGGGGATAGTGAACTTTCGATGAGCACTTTTCTGGGGAGTTTCGCTGACCCTAAGTTCACAATTTCGAAATCATCTGCTACAACATTGGCCTTTGTTTCAAATTTTTCGAGAGAATCCTCAAATTCGAGAGCGATATCATCATTTCCCTCATCCAGGGCTTTATCCAAGCCCATGAATTCGAAGCCCAACTCTAGATCGAAATCATAAGAGTCGACCTCAAACCCCTGTGTTACATCTGAGGTGTTTGGCACAACGATTTTTGAAGGTTTTTCTATTGTTTTTGTATTTTAAAAATTTTCTGATGTTTTGTGGTTTTGAGGAATATTTATTTTTTTTGTATTTTTTGAAATACTTGATGTTTTTGTATTTTGAAGATTTTCTGATTTTTTTATGTCGCCAAAGGATCCCGAACAGGATGGTGTTGTGAACCATGATTAGTCTTGTCCTAGTTTGGGGTACCAACTACTATTTACATTGGTGTTTTTTTAGGGCGGCATCCATGAATGGTTTGCCAGTTGATTCGACCGTTAGGGGGATGGCTAACCATTGTGGTTCTTTCCCCCTTTCGATCCTGCTGCTCTACTCTGTCTGTTCCTGAGGGTCATCTGTCCTGATGACCATGATGTCTGTTGGGCTGGGCTCAGAGTCGGAATCGGATTCGATTTCTTCACCCAGAAGCTGGAACTCTTCGGGCTCTTCAGATTCACCTTGCGGTGGAATCTTGATATCCACCCATTCAAGTGAGGGTCACTTCCCTTTATCGATCTAATGGATGGGCTGCTTTTGCCCCTTGTGTTGCTAAGCTGGTGGTGGGGATGTGTCCCCTTGACTGTGGATAGAGATGGGTGTCTCCCTATTCTCACCTGTATCCTTTGTAAGGGGCACCTTTAGTCTTGGGTCCTCCATGGTGGGTGAATCCCTTTTCATGCCCCTAAGTTCATGTGATGAGTCTGAGGGTTCTTCCCCTGGCGTCGGATGTACTTTTGATGCCCTGAGGATCTTATCCCATCGTATAGGCGGCCAAGTGGATTCCTAACTAGGATGTTCTGTGAGTTTCAGCCGCTGGAGGTGATCCTCAAGAGAAGTCATCGTGTCTCCACAAACTGTTCCAGCCTTAATGAATTTGATGGGTGTGCCCCTAAACAGTTGACCCTTTTTGGGTCTTTCATCTTGATCTTCTGATATCGATTGATATCTCAGTCCCCGTTTCTGCACATTAGCACGTGCTGGCTTTACCATCATACCTTTTTCATGGAACTCAGTACGGTAGTTCAGGATTAATCGCTCAGCAAGGGGATGACATATTCAGCAGCGAGAGGTCGTGGATTGGCGATTGCGTTCACATTCTCGAATTCAAAACTGTGATATAAAAGCATGCTAAACGTCAATCACTGGGATGTCGGTTTTTGGGATATTGACCGTCACTGGTAGGATGGTTTCTAGTCAGCCAATATTGAAATGATTCGATTTCCCGAAGGGAATTTAACCCTTTGATGAAGTGTAGATGGGATGGCTCCAACAGCATGGAGTCATGACCGCTATAACAGAAGGTTAAATGAGGCAGAGACGTTGATGACTTAAAATGTGACATGGGTCACGTCTGGTCTGATTTGTAGTTCAATGTCGATTTCTGTCTCCACTTGCCTTCGGGAATTATCGAAGGCTCTGACGCTCATGGTGCTAGGCCTGAAAGAGGACGATTTTATCCCCAACCGTTCGGCAGTCCTCAAAGGGCAAACATTTAGGCTTGGTCCGTTATTTATGAGTACGAGTGGAACTTTGAATTTCTCATAACAGACAACTATATTTAGTGAACGCCCATATTTGCGACCTTTAGGTGGTAGTTCCTTATCAGAGAAAGTGATGGCTCGTGGTGCGAGGAGTTGTCCAATCATACTTGCTACTATTTTGGGAGGTACATCAGGAGAGATATGGGCATCATTCAATGTTTTCGCAAAGATTTCTCTATGCGACCTTGATATGTATAGAAGTTCTCAAATAGATATTTGTGCAGGAATGGTTTTGAGTTAAGCTGCTATGTCGTAAGCAGCATCAGTTTTGTAAGTGGTTCCCGACAAAGTTCTTCAGGTTCCTTTCGGGTTCTGATTATCTCTTCTGAAATATCTCCTGTTGTTACCTACCTCATCGCATTCTGGGTAATGTCATGGGACTGCTTTTAGGTTATAGGATGGAACCGCTCTTCCTTCCAGGTATACCATTGGTTCTTGATGCTGAGAGATTGTGGCTGGAATTGTTTGTGATGGACTTAATGATTTTTCTTGAAGTGTTATTAAGTCTTGACTGATTTTGACAGCGGAA
Source organism: Magnolia changhungtana (assembly GCA_030180095.1). Lineage (NCBI taxonomy): Eukaryota > Viridiplantae > Streptophyta > Magnoliopsida > Magnoliales > Magnoliaceae > Magnolia > Magnolia changhungtana. The sequence continues at coordinate 1,571,907 of JASAUF010000480.1, read as the reverse complement.
TTTTCTTCCCCTTTTTGATGTGTGGGAGGGGTTCTTTGGGCATGAGCTAGTTGGTGAGGCATTAGGAATTTTGGGGCTTGAACCAGGGGTGCCCTTGCAAGGTTAGTGGGGTTAGATCAGGGAGACCTATCAGGAGAACAATGGGTTCGGGATTCGACCTTTTTGGATGTAATGAGGATAGAGTTGAGTGTGCCCCTTGGGGAATGGGATGCTGAGGATGTGATTTATTAGGTGCTGCTTCAAGGAATATAAGAGGTTGTGTTGCTGGTGCTGCTTCAAGGAATGCCTGAGGCTGTGTTGCTGGTGCTGCTTTAAGGAATGCTTGTGGCCCAGGTGATGGCGCATGTTGGTATCCCCATGTCCGATTTGTTGTATTGGGCATGATTGCTTATATGGAGTGATGTGGAGAGGAGTACGCGGGTTGCCCTCCCTCAATGTGGTTGACAATAGAGGTGTCGGATGTGTTGGGTCCTGCTGATGCGATGGCAAAGGATTTTGGAGAATGTTGGCCTGAGCTGTATTGTTGGCCTGTGGGGTGATCGCAATCTTCTGACTTTCGATTAAATCTTGGACCACATGTTTCAAAGCGAAGCAGCGGTCCGTTAGGTGGCCGGGAGCTTGGTGATATGAGCAGTACTGATTTTTATTGTAACCAGGCGGCAATGGGTTAAGTTAAAGTCAAGGTTGAAGTAATATCAAGAGTTGCTTTTACATTAGCATTGTCAAAACTTGACTGTATGTTTGTGCTAACGGGGTGAACTTCCTTCCTAACATTGTCTGCTTGTACGGACCTTGCACATTTCCCCTAGGCTATTGTGATTGTTATTGAGATGGCTGTGCCTGATATCCCTATTGGGTTTGCTGTAGTTGGTATTGCCTATTCGACTGTGGTTGGTACTGTCTGTCTTGTTATGGCTCCGGTTGTAGAGCATACTGGTTGCCTTGAGTATTGACGACAATATTGTTAACCTTTGTATCGCGTTGCGCTGGGGCAGTACCATTTCCATTCCCATATCCAATGGGTTTTCCTTTGACTTTATTTCTTTTGATTGAAGGGGTCTAGTGCGGCCATTGGGAAATGGTCCCAGCCCTGATCGCAGCTTCCACCTATTCTCCGGCTCGAATGAGTTGGGAGAAATTTACGTATGAATACGAGATTAGATATCCTGAAATGCTGGGATTTGCTAAATGTACAATTATGGATATCTGCTCTTCGTCATCGATGGGGTTTCTCATTCGAGCCGCCATAGCTCGCCATCGTCCTCCGTATGCTGATAAGGATTCGTCACTTTTTTATCTCAAGGCAGCCAAGTCAGACCTTCTTGGAGCCATATTAAGGTTATATGAGAACCTGTCAATGAATGCTTGGGAGAGTTTTTCTCAGGTTCTGATTTGATGGTTGTCCAGTGAGGTATATCAATCCAAAGCGTCACCCTTGAGAGACTTTTGGAAGAGCTGTATCAAGGCTCCATCGTTCCCTGCTATCGCATTGAGTTCCCCACAATAGCCTTTTAAGTGTGCTGTGGGACACCCACTACTGTCATACCTTTTAAATTTGGGTACCTCGAAGTTTGGAGGTACTCGGGCGTCTGGGAAGGGATAAAGGTCCCTGAATTTAGTGGATGAGTGGCCCACTCCTTGCTGCCTCTGAAGCTAATTTTGCACCATTTACAACTGCTCTCGTAATTTCTCAATTTTCGATTTACCATGTTATGGATACCTTACCCCTTATTGTAGGGCTTGTGCTACTTCGTCTTCATATGGATCAAGAATGGGGGGTTACTGGAAAGATGGTGGGCTCCCGGTGGCGGGAGGTAGCTGGAATTGAATGCCGCTCCCTTTCGGAGGAGGGCGTGATGTTCAGAAATGGCTCCTGCCTAGGGTATCTACCAAATCCAGAATATTACTCCCGTTAGGGGGAGTGGATTGGACTCGAAACTGGCCCCTTCATGGGCATCTACCAGTTCTTGTCTTTGGTTCCCGTGAAAGAGAACTTGTGTTGTAACCTAATTGTTGTGTTGTGCTGAGTAGGGATGTGGGAAAGGGTTGCTCCCGATTACTGGCTGCTGTTGATCTTGTGCTGACTCTTCTGGGAGAGAGAGTACGGGATTTACCGGAGGAATGAGGGAGAAGGAAAATGGAGTCTGAGGGAGTGAACTGTTCTGTACACTAGGCTGGGTTGCCTGTGTATTCAGTGTTGCACTTGGTACTAGTCGAAGTAGTAACTCTTGCATTGCTCGAAGACTTTGGACCACTTCTTACATGGTGTTGTCGGCTTGAGGGTCTGTTGGGGCTACTGGTGGTAGCAGCGTGGGTGATGATGTAGGTGCGGGTGCAGATGTTTCAGGAGTTTGTTGAGGTGCCGGCTCTTCTTCATGGGTAGCTTGAGAGGCCATAGCTGCGCGGGATCAAGTGGTCATGGTTTAGATCTGTGCCCAAAAAGTGCAAGCCAAAGATTTTTTTTTTGTATGAATGCAATTATGATATCCCTTGAGATTAAAGTACCACACTCTTTCGAGTCGGATCTCAACTAGTGCAAGCTAGCAAGTCCCTAGCGGAGACGCCATTCTGTGGCACTGAAAAATCGGGGCCCACGTTGGTTTAAATGTTGAGAATTGGTGGTGGGGGTGATTGGGCTGATTTACGGATGTTGGAGTCGCCACTAGCTAATTAATCTCAAAATCCCACGGTCGGCTAGAACCTACAGAATATGTAAGGTTGGAGAGGTCCGAAGATTCTCCTGCCTTAGATTGACTCCAAATCTACAATATAGGATTCCGGGTAAGGGAGTTCGGTTATAAAGAGGGAAAGTGTTAGGCACCCTCTCTTCTCGTACTAACGTACGATCTCTACTTTGTGTGGTAGAACAATCTCAAGGGAATGATGGATGCTGAGGTCATGATGGGACTAGTCATACATGGATTTCTGATGCGGTGAGATCCGAGATTTCGGCAGGCCACAGAGCATACGTCCAATAATGTACCTAGAAGGTGGATGCTTATGTAAAAAGGTAAGAAACATAGACTAGATCACTAGAAATTTCTGATGTGACAAGATCCGACATACGGCAAGCCATAGAGCATACGTTCACTAAAGATCTAGAGAAGCAAGGGGGTTGAGAATGAAATAGATGTCATGATGAATGCTTGCAGGATGATGGACCCTCGGCTCGATAGGCTAAGACATAGACTGAACCATGACTAATCTGGGCTGAGTTTTATGGGTTGGAAAGGTTGAGAAGAGGCTAGGGGGTGGCTAAAAAAATCAGGATTTTGAATAGCTTGGGAGCTCCTTCCCTTTCCCTCACTCTCTTCCTCTCCTACTCTCCTTCTCTCTCACTCTCTTTCTCTTGGTTTCTTCCTCTGTTAAATAAGAAGAGGAGAGGGCTATTTATAGCCTTCTCCAATAGCATTTTGGTAAATATGGGTTCTAGGAAGGGTGAAAGCTGACATAGCAAGTGGTGATTGGTGGAGAGGAGAGAGATGTCATGTGGCGTGCTCCTATTGGCTATTGAGGCCGGTAAAACCGTAAATAGTGGAGATGGGAGGGTTAAATTCCAGGGAGAGTTGACTTTTGGGCGCTAGGACAGCTGTCCACATGCAGGTCATGAGCGGCGGCACTCCAAGTATCGCTGGCGACACTCCGAGTATCGCCGGCGGTAGTCAGACTACCGCCCGGGCCCCATTCGGGTCGAGCTTGTGCGTGTGGGCTTTGTTTGCCATGTTGGTTCGCCTGGTGGTCTTCTTTTGGGGTTTACGGCTCAAATAGGTGGGCTTAGGTTTGGGTGAAGGGATCCTAGTTAGGCTGTAGGGTGAAGAGGGGGTTGTATGTGGATTGGATGGTCTAGATCAAGGTTTCAGGTCTCAGTCTGGGAGTTGGAGGTTTTTAGGTTGGGATTAGGTTTAGGCTGGGATTAGGGTCTGGTTCAAGATATGATCGTGGTTCTTGGACTGTCCTGGGTGGGGTGTCTACAGTTTCATGTTTTAGCTCATCACCTAAAATGATTTGTCAAAATAATGAATGGTGCAAATAAAACACATACATCATGGTGGGGCCCACAAATCCTAAAAAGATTGTCTCCCTCTCTCACTGGGTCTTATACTTTATAGAAAAAAAGTAACTTATTTGGTGGGGCCTCTGGTTAGGAAATTATCTAAACGACTGGTCTTCAATATCCCATCCTAGATGGATGCGGTTTGGCTAGTGACTCTACCAATAGCAAGGTGGCTAGTGGTCAGTGCTCTGCGGGTCCCACTGTGATGTACGTTTTTTTATCCACATTGTCCATTCATTTTTAAAGATCATTTCAGGGCTTGATACCAAAAATGAGGAAGATGTAAATTTCATGTGGATTGGATCCTTACTCTTGCTCCAGTGGTAGACTCTTAGGAATTTCAACCCCTGGTCAAGGGTTCGAGTATCCAAAAGTGGTGAAATCCCTCTAAGGCATAAGTGTGTGGGGTTGTGTGTGCGTGTGTAAAAAAAAAGTAAATTTCATGTGGACCACACCGTTGGAATTGAATGTCCACCGTTTAAAACCTCTTAGGCTGTATGAAGGGAAAATAAATAAATATCAACTTAGATACAAAACTTTTGTGGCCTGAGAAGTTTTTAATGGTGGGAGTTTAATTAACACTGTGTGGTCCACTTGAGATGTTGATCTACCTCATTTTTGTTCTAATGTCATAAAATGATACGAAAAAATGAGTGGATGGCATGGATTAAACACATACATCATGGTAGGGCCCACAGAGCACTGATCAGTAGCCATTGGTCAATAGCCAATAGACTATTCTAAACATCTTCGGCCTCCAGACACAGTTAAAATGATAGATCCAGCAACAGTCCCACGTAATGGAAAAGGTCCCATGATTGATGTGATTCAAAAATTGAAAATTGTGTAGGTAATATTGTTGGAATATGGAGTTTGGAAAACTATTTAAACAAAATAAATTTAAATTAAGAATTTAAAAAAAAAAAAAAAAAAAAAAAAAAAAAACTTATCGATTTATAAAAGTCGAGACGTAACGTGAGTCACTCAGCTTGAAATCGAATTTGCTCCCCTTGGATAGCGTCCCAAGTGCAACAGGTTTCCAGAGCAATCGGCCTCTAAGATACAACGACTATGACCCGGTCCCAGCGGTGCACTCACTGTACACGGGCTCAAACCACTTGTAGTCTTAACCCAAACTAGAAAATACTTGAATAAAATTTTTAAAGAGAAAACCAATTTTCTAATCCATTTCAAAACTTAAAATCAGAAGTCTATTTATAAACTTTATGAAAACACCCTTAAGGGTGTAAAGACACCCTTTCACATAGGGTTGTGACTATTGGGTTTCAACCCAAGTGGTGCGACCCATAGGCTTAAAAGGACACAACTTTTCAAAACAAAATATAAAAGAATGCAACCTTTCTGACTTGAGTGAAAAGACACATCCATAGAGCACCTATGGCCACAACCATACACCGTCCCAATGGATATTTTGAAATACTAAATTATTTTAAAATAATTTAAAATACAGCCAATACTCTATCCAAGACAGATCAATGGTCCAGATTACCTAAACATTGCCAGCCTTGTCAGGAATGAAAGTTGGAGTATACTTTGCAACGAAGCCTCGGATCGCGTACCAAGTAAGAACAAAACTTTCCTACTCTGACAGAGCGTGATGATTGATACGCAGGAACAATTAAATTATAGACGTGGAATGCAAGAAATTCAAATTAAACCGTCAAAAATTTAAACCCTAATTTAGATGGGAAAAAAATAATAATCAAAATTACATCTCTAAATAGGTTATTTGTAGATATTTTGTGAACGGTTGAAATGAAAAAAAAAATATATCCAGCCATTCATTGTTAGGAAACAAGTCTATGATAATCATGATTAGAAATCCTCAAATAATTGGATCCTTATCTTTAAGACCTATCCACAGTACTTCTAGAGAATTTGGACGGTTTAATTTGAGTTGATGTACGGTGCCAGCGTATTATCTAACATGCTCTGCCAGAGTTTCACATAACTCCTTCCGTTTTCCGACATTATCATGCATGCCGACGCTGATTGCCCGTGCCCCCGGCCCCCAGGAATTTCCTGTGGTCTGAAGCTACGTAGGGTCTACATAGATGCTCGTGAGAAATCCACTCCGTTCGTCAGTTTCTAAATATTACTCTATGTTAATCATTGAAAAAATAGGTATATCCAGCATACAGGCGGGCCACACGACAAGTAATATCGAGGATTGAACTCCTACCATTGGAAACTTTGTGGGGGCCATAGAAGTTTTGGATCAGGACAATATTTGTGTATACAGTTTATCTAAGTGTTAATAACCTTATGAACCGTTTGGATGGCATATAAGTATAATGGTCGGCTCCAGGAAGCTTTCAACGTGGAAGTTTTCGTTCTCACTTTTTCCTATCGTGTGATTCGCATTATTCTTGGATCTACCTGATTTTTTTCATCTTGACTTGGGGTGAGATTTGAAAACTGATGAACGGAATGGATTTCTCACGGTCATCTCTGCAAGTCCCACATAGCTTCCGACCGCATAAACTTCATGTGGCCAGGGCACAGGCAATGCGCGCGATGAGAAGAAGAGAAATGATCAGACGGCATTATATCATAAGTTACCATGCAGCCAAATTTTCCTGCCAGCATTTCAAATGTGTAGGATATCCAATCTGTGGAAAGGGTTTGGCTAGCATGATGATCAGCCCCATATAAAACTCAGATGAATCCACCCATTGAAGGGGAAACAAAATCAAACTTGATGGACAACGAAGAGTATGGACAGAGTACTGGTGTTGTTCACCCAATTATTGAATCTACCTGATTATTAGAAAATATGATCATCATTATGTGGGCCACCTTTTTCACAGATTCGATGTCCATCATATTCGATATAGTGGGAGAAAAAAAATTAGATGTATCATAACTCACGATACAGCCACTTCATACCGATCATTGTTCTACAGTCCTTGGAGAGGCTTGTACCATTTAAAAATTAGGTGCGGAGCACGTACAACTCAAGTCACGTGGAGAAAGAAAAAGACTTCCCATGAAGTTTGCTCGAATGCATCCCATCATAGAATGATATGATACATTGGAGTATAGCTTTGAGCTTCTTTCTTTTTTTTCCGTTTGGACTCCCTTGGATGGATATGCCAAAAGAACTTTTATAGATTGAATGCGTTAAAAAAATACAGAAATAATAGTTTCCTGTAAATTAAAAAAGCTAACAAATGAAATGAAATCAGGACTAATTGAAGCACGTTAGGAATGTTGTCCTTAAAATGTAATTTGCCCCATCTCAAATAGATCGAGTATGCTGAAATGTTACAGGCAAATCGTTTTTAGGATACGACAAGCCTGATGTGAATCTGCGTTCAACAAACACAAAAATCCACCTAATAGAACTTTGTTACACAATTTCTGGTACAAATTTTTTTTTAAAATCCCAGAAAGAAAAAGAGGAGGAAATATGGATAAGACCACTACACCGGTCAATCCTTTAGCAAATGGTTCAGATGAACCGTTCTAAACCACAGTGCTGGTTTGATCTTCAGGCAATGGTTCAGATGAACCTTACTGTCTTGCTGGAAATTTCTGGTCTATATGAGTTATTGTAGTTTGTATATATTTTGCTGGAGTGAGTTGTAATGGATTGGAAACTCATCCAGGCCCTGTTTATATAGGCAATGGTGGTTGGGGGTTATGGTCCAGGAAAATAAATCCCATTGACCATTTTCTAGCTATTGGAGAAACTAGCCGTTATTAGCAGTTTCTAGCTGTTGTGCATGTGTTATAACAGCTGCTACATGCTGACTGTTGTGAGATACTGGCTAGCCATTTCTAGCTGTTGGGCTAGCCATATGCAGCAGTTTCTGCATGGTCTACAATAAATTACATGAGGAGTTACACCTCCCTACAACAGCTATATGTCCAGCCTCTATATATTTTGAGGAACCTCATTCAGTCCTCTAGTCTTTCGGTCAGCCATCTGCCTAAGCTCTTAGTTGCACCACGACTTGCACACGTCCGCATCGGCTCGCGTAAGGTCACGGACGTGTGAAGTGCAAAGTGCGCCACTAGCGCCTCTATAGCCACACTGCCTCACATGCCCATACCCTCTCACCGAGCCCGTGCTCGTGACCATGACCGTGACCATGACCGAGACCAAGCCCAAGCCCGTGCCCGTGCCCAAGCCCTAGTGCGAGTGCACGCTGGTGTTCCAATGCTTCGCACTAGAACACACAAGCCCAATTCTCCTCGGACTAGGTGAGTTAACATTACAATACTCTGCCATTCTCATATATACACAAGATTTTCTGTCTCCTTTTCCAATGTGGAACTATTCCCAAAACCCAAGAAAAATGCATTTTGTAAACCTTTTCTACATATATTATATAATATTTTTTTGTTAAAAATATATTAAAATCAATATATTACAACAATCCCCCACTTTATTTTTAAAATATATTTTTTTCAGAAAAAATATTTCTACCAGAATAAAAACGGCTTATATGCATAAAGAAAGATATCTTTTTATTTGAATCTTTCCTTAGTGTAAATATCTCAAAACTCAATCAAAATTACTGGTAGTCGTAGTGTTGAACCAGTTATTCCTAGATAACAGAGCCGGAGAAACTACACACATTCACTATGTATTTATTAGAGTTTCCACAATCTTGCTCAACACAATTAATGGCCATGTGTTTATCCTATTTCATGAATGATCCCGTGAGAAAACTCCAACTCTCATGAGAGACGACACCATCTCTACATTCACATAGGTGAAATCCTTCAAGTGTCTTCGTTACTTTAAGACACATGTCCTTTAAACTGGATTTCATTAAGATTTCTAAAATGCAACCCTCTTTCATAACGCTCAACACTTATCTATTATGGATAAGGTTGTAAATAATTTAGTGCTGAAAACTTTCCACATGTCAGTATCTTATTTTTACCTATTAAACCCGAAATTAGAAATTTTCTGATTTTAGGTTGGGTTACCATCACTGGTGGAACTTTGGATGAAGAGTTACAACCCCATCCCTCTAGATGTTGTCTTTACTACCTCTCTCGGTAGAGGTTTAGTAAAATGGTCCACTAGGTTATTTCTTGTTTCACATATGAAATAGCAATAATTCTATTTCGAATCAATTTTCTGACATAATCATGTCAAAGACTTATATGTCTAGATTTACCATTATATTTTTACACAAAAAAAGATTTCTAATGAAAGATCCTTTAGCCACTCAGCCTCTTTGCCTGTTATGGTCACGGCTATAAATTCAGACTCCATAGTCGAGTGTGTTATGCAGGTCTATTTCTTGGATCCCCAAGATACAGTTGCACCTCCTAGGGTGAATACCCACCCTGTAGTAGACTTATTGTTCCCTGCACTCGATATCCAGCTCGCATCGGTATATCTTTCCAATACGGCAGGAAACTCTGAATAAAATAGTCGCAAGTCTTTGGTTACTTTTAAGTAGCAAAAAACTCTACTGATTGTATTCCAGTGTTCAGTATTGGGGTTACTAGTAAACTTACTAAGTTTACTCACAGCATATGCGATATCAGGTCTAGTGCATTGCATAGCATACATAAGACTTCCTATAGCACTTGCATATTCCAATTGTGCAACTATTCTTCCATTATTCTCTTTTAGCTTGATACTTGGATCAAATGGAGTTTTTGCTTCTTTTATATTTAGATGGTTAAACTTGTTTAGTATCTTCTCAATATAATAGGATTGATACAAAGCATAACCCTCATAATATTTTTTAACTTTGATACCTAGGATGGTATCTACTTGTCCAAGATCATTCATTTTGAATACGGAAGATAAAAACCTCTTTGTTTCAGTCATACCTTTCATTTTATTACTAATTATCAACATGCCATCAACATACAGACAAATAATAATTATATAGTTACCATCTACTTTAGAATATGTGCATTTATCAGCTACATTATGCATGAAACTATGAGATAGTATTTTAGAATCAAACTTCTCACACCATTGTTTTGGTGCTTGTTTTAATCCATACAAAAATTTGATTAATCTACATACTTTATTTTCATTTCCTGGTAAAATAAATCCTTTAGGTTATTTTATGTATACCTCATCATTGAGGTCACCATTCAGAAATGTGGTCTTTACATCCATTTGGTGGATGTGAAGATGATATATGGAAGTTAGCGTAAATAATATCTTAATGGATGTTATCCTAGCTACGGGAGAATAAGTGTCAAAATAATTTATCCCTTCTTTTTGTCTAAAACCCTTAGCTACTAGTCGAGCTTTAAAAGTTTAGATAATCCCATCAGTATGATATTTCTTCCTAAATACCCACTCGTAACCTATGGGTCTAGAACCTACAGGTAAGTTTACTAGTTCTCATGTTTGATTTGATATTATAAATTTTATTTCATCATTAATAGCTTCTTTTCAGAAAGCTGAGTTTCTAGAGGATATAATTTCTTTATATGTTTTAGGATCATCTTCTATAGTCATTACTATAGGTATTTTTTTTATAAAATTTTCTCTATCTCCTTCTACAAGGTGGAAAAAAATACATTGAGAGTCTATATAGTCATCAGCTAGACTCTTTTCTATTCTTGTCATTTGACTCCTACGAGGTTCAATAAGAGCTTCCACTACTTGTGGAGCTGTACTATCTGGTTTTCTATCAGGAGTTTAAACTTCATTATCCTTTGACTCTAAGTATAGTAGGTTCTCAAAGAACTCCATGTCTCTTGATTCTATTATGATATTAGACTCTAGATCTAAAAGTCTATAAGCTTTACTATTTTGTGCATACCCCACAAAGGTGCACTTAATAGCTCTAGATTATAACTTAGTTCTTTTTAAATCAAGAATTCTTCAATAAGTAAGACACCCCTACACTTTATGATATCCTAGGTTAGGTTTTCTACATTTCCATATTTCATATGGAGATGTTTTATATTTTTTAGACGAAATTTTGTTTGATATATAACATGCTGCAAGCAATGCCTCACCTCATAGACTGAGTGACAACTTTGCTCATATTAGCATTGAGTTAACCATATCTACTAATGTTTTATTCTTTCTTTCTGCTATTTCATTTTGTTGAGGTGTGTATGGTGCAATACACCGATGTATTAGTCCATGTTCTTCACAGAAGTTATTGAAGTCATTAGAGAAGTATTCTCCTCCTCTATCGGTACAGAGAATTTTTATATTCTTATTTAGTTGATTTTTTACTTCTGCTTTATATACCTTAAATATATTAATTGCTTCATCTTTGCTCTTTAATAGGTATACATACACATATCTAGAGCAATCATCAATAAAGGTTATAAAGTATATTTTACATCCACAAGTAAGAATGTCGTTGTAAAACCCTAACCCAAGTGTGCACGCCATTTATTTAGGTCTCGCGGTCCTACCGATTGAATTCCAACGACCCGCGACCTACGGATAGTGTTTGCGGTCGTTCTTGAGTTCAGTCACGTTGACCCAACTCAGATCGACCTAAAACCTATATCATCTTGTCCGTATCGGCGCCGCGGTTCCAACACCGCGTCCTGTACGTGAATCCGACGTGTACATCATGAGTTATGGGTAATTGATGTGTGATTGGTGGACCTCACCATGGCCTTGCATGTTTTCCCATATAGTGAGGATGTCATGCCTAAGCTTGGATTTTCTAGAAAGTCTAGACTTTAGCAACATTGTTTATATCACCATAGCCACATCATTGCTTCTCTTTTCTAGGCATGCCTCTTTTAGAGAAATAATCATTACTCCACTTAAAATCTCTCTCTCTCTCTCTCTCTCTCTCTCTCTCTCTCTCTCTCTCTCTCTCTCTCTCTCTCGCATTTCTCTCTTCTCTTCTCTTGCTAGCAAACCCAAACCATCCCACTCTCTCCATTTTCTCTAGCCCCTTCTCCCTCTAATCTCCTCCAATCCTACCTTTTCTAGCTCATCTCACCCATAGAAACACCTTCATTGAAGCTTGTAGATCATGGCAGTGTCGATTGAAAGCTTGATCCTTAGGTGGGTGTACATGCAAATTTTAGATTTCTTTAGTTCTTTCTTATTCTTGATCTTTCTTCTCATGTTGGAGCTTGTGGGACCCATCAAGTGATGATGGTGGCCCCAATACTCCATGGATATGGCTTATAGCCTATTCTACATTGCATGCATGTGCATGTAAGGGACCATTCTCCATAGATCCCTTCATGCTCTTTCCTCCTTATATCAGGAATCCTTGGGTCATCTAGACCCTTGATCCTTGGTGGAGATTGGATCTCCACCATAAATCCTAAGTTAATAGCCTTTGATCATGTAGATTTTGTATGTATCATGTAATAGTAGATAGTATTGCTTGTGTGATGAGGGGAAGGGTCTCAATGAGGCAGAGACCCTTCCCTTGTGGCCGATCTTATTCTCTTCTCACTAATAAGTCTCTGATCATGAGTGTGTGGCCCACCTTGTGGACCAACAAGATCCAAACCGTCCCAAGTGGGTGGTCTTTTTGAACAGTCCATCCCTTGGACGTGTGGCCCCTAAATACACAAAAGGGGTGCATGCAAGGATGTTTTGGATGGTGGGATGGCTTCGATGTTTGTGGGACCCACTTGGGTGGACCACACCATGATTTTTTGGGGTTAAATTCCCATTTAAATAATGTTTACAATTTATTTTTATCAGATATAGGTAGCTGTCCAGAACTGTCTGGACAGACTTTTGGGCCATTTTGGGGCCTGATTTCTGGTCATTTGGTGAGAAGATTGGTAACATATAATATACGATTCTTGAAGGTGTATATCCAACCTATAAGCATACCAAATTTTAGCCCCAACTGACCCTATTTAAGCCTCCAAAAGGGTGGGCCAATATGGTGGACTATCAAAAATTTCTGTTGTGCAGTCCAGCAACATTGTCCCATAAAACCATAATTTAAAAATATTTTCTCTGATAGTGGGCCACCTTTCTGGGTCCCACCTTGTTGTATACATGATGAGGGACCTTGGCCCTCAATTTCAAGAATTTTAAAGACCCTAGACCCACTCCTTTGGAGTGCCCAAAATCAGGACAGCAACATGTATGTTGCAGAATTTTTGTTTCTACCTTGCTGTCTTCTTTGTAATTGTGGAACTTATTGGGCCCAGCCCATTAGGGCTTTTGTACATGTCTGTGGGGCCCACCCTATGATGTTTCCAAAGGCCCTTGGGGCCATTTTTGTGGGGCCAACTAGCTGGATCAGCCGTCCATGATGGACGTTCAGCTGATGGACGTCCACCATGGGTTGGCCGTCCTTGGCCAGGCCCACCATGATGTATGTTTTTCATCCACGCCGTCCTTCCCCATTTGGGTGGCCCACGTGGAGGTTGGGTCCACCTTGAGTGGACATCCCATGTGGGGCCCACCTTGGACATGTGGAGCCCACCTTTGATGTATGTGGCTAGGCCGTCCCACCCTTGGAACGCCCACGCTTGGGCTGCTGCTGGGCCTACATTCCAGCAGTAGGCCTACTTGGTATTGAGTGGTAAATTCCCTTCCTCCATTTGGTGGGGCCCCTTTTGATCATTACCAGCCCCTATGGGATTAATTCCCACATATTTTGACTAGTTTTGGGCTTCAGCAGGCCCAAAATATTAAGTGGACTGAAAGTCCAGCCATTGGGCATTAAGTATAAAATGTATGGATGAAATTTTATTAGAATTGGGGGCCCACCACATTGAGGGATTTGGGTACTTATTACTCACCTATTCCTTAAAATAATTTTTGTGCTCAATTGATGCATGATTGGGCCACCCATTGATGATCACTTGTGGGACCCAAACTTATACCAAATTTTGGAACTTTCTAGTGGGCCCAAATTAGGCTGAAATGTCCTACCTTGGCCAACCATATGTTGGGCTGACCTTCCACCATTTGCCAGACTTATGAGCTCAGGAAAAAAGTGAATTTGGGCCCTTGAATACCCACTTAAATTGCTAGTTATTGGGTTGATGTAGTGGGGCCCATTTCACCCAACTTAGACTTATTTTTGGGCCATGTTTTTGTGCTCACGGGCTACTCATTTAGTCCAACTAAATGTATGGATTTGATGGCCATTGAAACTTGGGCTTTGGGCCTTGATTCCATTCCTTTGACGCATGTTATTATGTACATGGATTAGATGTGGGCCTTGGGCCTTATAGCTTATAGTTTGTGGTTAGATGCCTTGGGGTAATGGTGGTTGAATGTCCCCATTTGGACCCCTCTAGGCCCATTGTATCTAAGTGTGGTTGAATGCCGACCTTAGTCTCTTACTAGGCTCATCTCCATATTATTTAGGCTCGTAGCAGCTTGTATGCTTAGTCTCGTGGGCTACCCCAGGTAAATGGGTCCCCACTAGAAGTTATATATTTCTTATAAGAAATTGATTAAGTACCTAAACCCTTCATGGTTAGATAAAGAGTTCACCTTCACCTCATTGTCACCTTTATTCATCTTCATAGTCTACTCGCATACACATCATATGCATGCTTGGTTGAGGTATGATTGGCCATGGTTGTGCCATTATGTAGGACATTTTGGTATTCCCCTGAGGGATGGAGTGTACCCTCTTGAGTACGATAAATGCTTGGGATTGATGCATGAATAATTGTGTGATTCATGCATCTAGCATTGTATAGCATGTGGATATTTGCCCTTGCTTCGTTAGGGTCGTAGCCTCCACAGATATATCATGGATAACCGTTTAGGGACACCAAAAATGATTCTTGAGCATTTGGGGCGAATAGGATGTCCCTGGGTAAAAGCCCCTAAACTTCCATGGTACCGAGGAGACGCCTCAACGCCGAGACCGAGTGGAAATCATAAGCGCCCTAGTGCCTTATACCGTTAGGCCGCGATTCTCATTGTTGCGAGGTCGGTTGGGATGGGGTTTGACCTTACCCGCCTGAGTGAGAGGGCAATAGATTAGGCGTTGTAGTGAGTTTTAGACCGAGTGAGGACCCTACTACGTGAATGGGTCCATTCTACTATCGAGCCTCACTTTAAATTCTTAGTGGTTTTAGGTCGTCTTTATTTATTTTCGAGATTTACTTGGTATGAGGTCTCCTACGCTCGTTTGATTGTGCAGGTCTTGCAAAGTGGCAGTTATCCTGCAGTGTACTTGACCCCGATGGATTCCTTATGATGGAATTGTACTTGATATGTGGATTGAATATGAGGATTGACATTACTTCACATTACATTTGCATTGGCTATATAAGCCTTCTATTGCAACGCCTCAGTATGGCGTCCAGTACTCATGTATTGCATTGCATAGCCTTGGTACGGCTTATTGCATTCATAGCTTAGCCTCGTACGACTAGTGGCATTGATATCATTCATGGTTTCTCCCTCTGCGATCTTCATCTTAAGGCAACAAGTAATGATCATTCTAAACATTAGTGCTCTAGTCTCCTATTTCTTCTGAGCACCATTTTCACACACCTTATACCGCCCTCTAAGCTTTCTATAAGCTTATGGACTATTGATGCGTGCATGAGATCCTAGGTTGACATTGTAGTGGAGTTATGGATTGGAGCACGAGCTAAGGACCCTAGTTGCAGACCTTTCCTTCCATTCTTTCTATATTATGTATTTCCTTTTGAGCCTTGTACCTGTAAAGTTTAAATTCTTAGTGGATTTTGCAGTGTGTTCCTTGTTTATTTTCTAAGATTTACTTGCTATGATCTTGGGTATGCTAATTGAATTAGAATTATGATATGAAAATCCTCCTTATAGGATCCCATGATCGGAACCTGTGCTAGGAGCCGAGAATGGGATGCTACGGAGGCTGTTGCGGTTAGAACCGGCTATCAGATTCCTTGCGGGTCCAGTCACAAAGTCCGGGGCGTGACAGCCGTTTAACTCACAGATATTACTATGCACAAGATCCAATACTTAAGATGATCTCTTGACACTTAAAAAATGTTTCTGTCATTCGGGTCGTATACATACTTCACATTTATTAGTTTCATTTTCCGTGTATGATATTAAACCATTCGTAGCCATGAACTTCAAAGTACTATACCATATATGGGCTAGTCTATCTTGCCATAGTCCAACGGATTCAACCATATACGTAGAAGTGCTACTTTTATTTAGAGAAAACTTAACCATACCGTTACAAGCATATCCCTTTCTGACAAAATTCTTATTTTTAGATAAAATCAGTTTTCCTGACTCGTACACCACCCTTATTCTTGGTTTGCCCAGAAGATCTTAGAAACTAAGTTTCGCCTCATATCTGGGACGTGCAAGACGTTTGTCAGAATTACTTTATTTCCAGAGGTGAATATTAGTTCGACGGTTCCTTTACCGACAACCTTTGATCGGACTTCATTACCCATTTAGACTTATTGACCATCGGTCAATTCCTCATAGGTTTTGAAGGTTGATTTGTCATAGCACACATGTATAATAGCGTCGGTATCGTACCACTAACCAGGAACCTTTCCTTGGATGGTATTCACCTCAGTAATCATCGCCACAATATCGTCTTCTTCTACTGTACTTGCTTCTTTTTTATATTTGCAATATCGACAAACTCGAGCATAGTGCCCATTTTTTTCCACAGACATGGTATGGGCTTTTGAACTTTCCATTCTTCTTTTGAGTGTTTTTCTTGAATTTTTCCTTATTGGGTTTTGGGGAATCGTCCTTCTCGGGATTCTTGTTATTTGTATTTTTTACTGCGTGTACTTTGGACGAGGAATTCCCGTTATCATTCTTTTTATCGTGGTTGCGGGATTCTTCCTTAATTCTAAGATGTTTCTGGATTTGTTTCAATATATAGTCATCAGTCTTATGCAACTTCTTTCTATAGTCTTTCCACATCGAGGGCAATGTAGCGAGAATAGTCTCAACTTAGAATGATTCAGGAAGATCAATCTTAATGGTTTTGATTTTGTTAACTATTAGTTGCAGTTCTTGGATTTGGGTCAGCAGCGGTTTATTATCTACCATGTTATAGTCGAAGTACTTGGCAATCAGGAAGTTGTTGGTACCTTCTTCTTTAACCTTATATTTGAACGCCAAAGCGATCTAAATTTGTTTTATTGATGATGTTTGTATGTACAGATTGTACAGACGGTTGGAGAGCGCATTCAGAATGTGTCCACGACACAAGAGTTTATCTTCAGCTCTTTTGGTGCGGGCAACAACATGTTCAAGTGTGTCATTCTCGAATGCTTCAAGCAACGACTACAAATTTGGATCTAAGATGTAAAAGATCTTCAGCACCGTTAAAAGAAACTTGAGTTTGTCTTGCCATCTGGTAAAATTAGTTCCATCAAACCAATCAAGACGAATCAAGTCCTGATCCATTAACTTGATAGATGATATATTATCGGCTTTCATCAGAAATTATGCTTTAAGATTGTTGAAAAAAATACATAAATAATAGTTTTTTGTAAATTATAAAAGCTGACAAATGATATGAAATCAGGACAGGCAGAAGCACATTTGAAACATTATCCTTAAAATGTAATTTGTCCCTACTCAAATAAATTGAGTATGCCGAAAGGTTACAGGCAAATTGCTTATATGATACGACAAGCCTGATGCGGATTTGCGTTCAGCAAACACGAAAATCCACCTAATAGAACTCTATTACACAATTTCTAGTAGAAAATAAAAGAGATATCCCAGAAAGAAAAAGAGAAGAGGAAATGCGGATAAGACCATTGCACTGGTCAGTCCTTCAGCAAATGGTTCAGATGAACCGTTCTAGACCACACTGCTGGTCTGATCTTCAGGCAATGGTACAGATGAACCTTGCTGTCTTACTAGAAATTTCTGATCTATAAGAGTTGTTGTGGTTCGTATGTATTCTACTGGAGTGAGTTGTGACGGATTGGAAACTCATCTAGGCCCTGTTTATATAGACAACAGTGATTGAGGGTTATAGTCCAGGGAAATAAATCTCATTGACCGTTTTCTAGCTGTTAGAGAAACTAGTCGTTATTGGCAGTTTCTAGCTGTTGTGCATGTGTTATAACAGTTGTTGCATGCTAACTATTGTGAGATATCGACTAGCCGTTTCTAGTTTTGTTGGGCTAGCCACATGCAGCAATTTCTGCATGGTCTGCAATGTATTGCATGAGGAGTTACACCTCCCTGCAACAGCTATATTTTTAGCCTCTATATATTCTGAGGAACCTCATTCAGTCCTCTAGTCTTCCAGCCATCCATCTGTGCGCTAGCGCCTCTACAGCCACACTGCCTCACATGCCCGTAACCAATTCTGAGCGCGAGTGCGGGCCCAATTTTCCTCGGACTATGTGAGTAAACATTATAATACTCTACCATTCTTATATATACACAAGATTTTCCTTCTCCTTTTCCAATGTGGGACTATTTCCAAAACCTAAGAAAAAGGTATTTTGTAAACTTTTTTTTACATATATTATATATAATTTTTTATTAAAAATATATTAAAATCAATATATTACAAGAGAATATGTTATCATACTGACTAAACTTTGGGTCGGCTTGAGCCCAAAATTCAAGTGTATCCAAAGCTCACGTGGATCACTCAAAAAAGACAGTAGGAATAATGATTTCCACGGTTGAAACGTTGCTAGGACCCACGGTGATGTTTATTTTGTTATCCAACCTCTTCGTAAGATCATGAGGCATGGATGAAGGGAAAACACAAATATCAACTTGATCCATTAAACTTCTATGGCCTCCAAGAAATTTTCAACCCTAGACGTTCACACTGTTTCCTGTGGTGTGATTCACCTGTGTACATGTTTCAAACTTTAGACCTTTCTCATTTTTTATGAATATATTGAAATGAATAGATGCAACAGATGTATTAATATAATAAACTTTAGAAAGGCTTTGATGCATAGCCCTCACACTACATACCCTCATCAATGAACTGGAAAGGCCTAAATTAACCTTGGGCAGACGTCAAGCCACAACAAAAAACTACCTGCTAATCTCATTCCCCGGGATATTTGAAGGTTAAAAATGTCCAAAAGCTACTATCATTATCTATTATATATGGTATAGATATAGATGTAGATGATAATGGATATTTAACTGTACACTAGCAAAGTTGCACAAAAATCAAGCCATTCAAAATGTGGACGAAACATATGTAAGAACTCTATAAGGCGGGCCGTACTGATCAACGGTCTGGATTGTCCTAAAGGTTGGATAATGTGATCGGGTGCACCAATGAGCCCCACTAAGTTGTGATATATTCAGAATTCGTGTAAGGGGTGGTATGTTACTGTTGATGGGTTTCAAACTCCTTTACTCTCTGCATTATAAATTAGGGCTGGTCCCCAATCCAACACCATGGTGGGCTTCTCTAAGGGTGTAGGGAGAGGAAGACTCCAGCATCCAACCTACAACAGACACGGCGTCCCAACAAGGTACGCCCTATAGTTCTTCGGATCTCCGTATCCGATGCATATAACGATCCTTCGACAATTCTGCAAACTAAATCTTACAGCATAGCCTTACAAAAATTGCACTGATAAGATAATATTTACCATCTGATATTTCTTCTATTAATTTATTAATGAGTGTGATTTCAGAGAAGCAACATCCACGATGACACCTTGAAATTGCTTTGTGTAATGTAATTCTAAACCCTATGACTTTACACCGAACTCCAGGCCTGAGTACTCTACCATGAGATTGGAAGCCCAATCACCAAAAAAACTCATATACACTCATGACTCAACCTCAACTCCGAATGACTTCTTCAAGCCAACTTGATGAAGCAACGACTCTAATGGGCTCAACAAACAACATAAGCATCAAATGTTTAATTCTTCTTCCATTTTTTGTATTTTATTTATATACAATTATTTAAAATATTTGTAGATATTATCAATTGAATTTTTAAATATGGAATAGAATCAGGTCAAAAAATCATCAGTCTTCGAGTCTATCCAATCTTGCTAGACAATATCTAGTCAAAATTTAACTTTTTGAAATATAGTCATGGCCATTTGAAGGTTGAATGGTCTGGATAGCAGCTGTATGTAAGGCTAGAAATGGGCATATGGATCTACAACTACCCAATGAACCTGGCACAACTTTAATGGTCTGAGTGCTTTTTTTTTTTTCCTTAGTAAGAAATTAGGTTGGTTTTGAATCTTGCCTCTTGGACCTGGACCAAAAAATTCAGTCGAATCAAGTTTGAGTTGGGTTCATCAGCTTGGAATTAGTTGCCATTGGGCCACTTGGGTCAAGTTAGGTCATATGTATGTGTGAGAAATGCTCACACGCAATTAGGTGTACGTTGAACTAGTTGGCATGTGGGGGCCACCATGGTGTTTGTATTGCATCTCATCTGTCCAACAAGGTTGTCCTACTATAAAGATAAGATGCCCAAAAAAATCAGGACCATCCAACCATAAAAATAGAATACTCCGTATGAATGTGAGTTTTTAAGTATTGTTTTGTAGTTTTCTATAGTGTACCCTACTTAATAGTTGGATCAACCTAAGTTATTGGGCATCTCATTTTCATGATGGGATAATCTCGTTTGATGAGCAAGATGCTGTACAAACATTATCATGGACCCCACATGCCAACCTAGTTGTGTATGTGTGTGTGTGTGTGTGTATATATATATATATATATATATATATAGGGAAAAGGTACTATGCGCTCGAGCGCAAAGCGGTCGTCTGTGAGGTCGAGCTGGTGTGGGCCCCACCGTGATGCCGTTCGAAAATCCACACCGTCCACCAGATGTACCATTCCAGAGGGGTCCCACACGGCTTATAAGCAAGTCAATCCGTGACTTTTGTGGGCCACACCACGTACAGAAGTTGAGAGGGGCCATGCACCATGGAAACATTCAAAATCATTTTTGGGGACCTTTCGAGACGTTTTTTGATGATCAAAACCGTCCATCATGTGTGTCCCACTTGAATATAATTTAGACCAAGTTTCAGGTGGTATCCACAACTCAGGTGGGGCCCACCAAGTGCATTTACATGTTTTTACGTGTATACTTATGTTTGCCAATGGTATGGCCCACCTGAGTTACATGGGCGGCTGATTTTGGGCCGTGTGGGCCCATCCTAGGCTCTTGCATCTGGTGGACGGTGTGGATCTTCGAACGGCATCACGGTGGGGCCCACACAGCTCAACCTCACGGACGACCGCTTTACGCTCGAGCGCATAGTACCTTTACCCATATATATATATATATATAGAGAGAGAGAGAGAGAGTAATGGTCACACACAACCAGTTGGACATTGCACTTTCGTCCAACTAGCCATGCATTTAATGAAAGCAATCCCTCTTAATTAATGAAAGTAAATGCTTCCACCGCATATTTATTTCATTTTGGCATGGAAAAGAGGCCAGGGCTTGGGCGGGCCCCATCGTTGTGTTAATGTAAAATCAACCCCGACCATCAAGTATTTCACCCCATATTAGATCAAGGAGTCAAATTTCATCCCCATCCTTCGTTCAGGTCAACCACATGATTGGAAACATTGTACATGGAAAGGTTCACCCACTAAACTATTTCCTTTGGTGTGGCTCACATGAATCGTGTATGGACCTGAGATCTAAGGCTTAGTTTTGGTGTGAAATCTAATGGATGGAATGGATTTCACAGTTTCGTCATGATGGGTCCTGTAAAAATCGAGGGTGGATGTCTCGCTCCTCCATTACTGTGGCCCATCTGAATCACGGGTTAGCCTAATTTCTTGGCTCTGTGTCTATAACTGGATTATAGAGATAATGTTCAGAGTGGATCTCACATACATGTCAGCATGGGCCCATAGAAAATGAGATGCAGGAGTCTGTGTGGTACCTGTTCCCAACACACTACCACTTGGCGTACTTTAAGATGATAATTAATGCTCATAATGCTTGGCAGAGAAGCGAAGTGGTCTTATTTTGGTAATTAATCCTCATAATGCTAGTGGAGAAGTGATTTAAACTAACTTTGGAAGAGAGTAGCCCGTTCGGGTCAGCCCGCCATGGTGTTAATCTTAAATCTACCCCAAACATTAGGTGGGTGACCTCACCTTACACCTAAGGTTCAAAAATCAGGTCCATCCTTGTTTCAGATGGCCCATGCAGCTGGAAATAGTTGACAAAGAGAAGCTTACCCTCCAAACTATTTACGTTTGTGTGGCCTACTTGAAAGATAGATGGACTTGAATTTTGGACCCTAGGCCTAAGTTTTAGTGTGGAATCTAATGATTGGAGTGGATTTGATATAATCTCTATGGTGGGTCCTGTAAAAATCAAGGGCGGATGTCTCTATTCCAACTATTTTTCCTCGGTGCGGGCCACCTGAATTACACGTGGGCTTAATTTTTAGGTTTTGCACCCGACATAAATTACACATCCAATGATTATAGTGGATCACACATACACATGCATCAAGCTGAGCCCCATGGAAAATCAAAATAGAGCATCTGCTGAAATTCTTTTTTCCAATAAAAGTCCAAGGTGTAGTACCGTTTAATGTCCAGCCTGCACGAATCATCTAACCTTTTACGTAAATATGACATCCAACCCGTCTAATGGGTTGGTTCATTACAAGCATTACTTTTTGTAAAACATCACAACAACCATATATATATATATATATATATATATATATATATATATAAAAGCTAGTAGGCTAAACAAAATTTGGTTGATTTTAATGGTGAGAATTTCTATCTTAACTATTTACCTTTGTGTAGCCCAATCGAGTGTTGAATCTATCTTAGTTTTAAGCCCTTGTACAAACATGAGGTGGCCCACATGATGGACGGGATGGATCTACTCCATATGAATTCTTCCATGGGTCTGCAAAAGCAACGCCCCCTTACCCTTACGAAGGTCATGAAAACTTCATACTAATATAAGAAGAGACGTGCGAAGGGAGAGTAAATGTAGGATGTGCTGTATGCTATTTTATATTTGGACCATCCAACTCTAAATCAGATCCATGCATTAGATGGATTACACGTCAACATGCCAGGGGCAAAAAAGAATTTGATGATCTTATGATCAATCATGTCAAATACTTACAAAAAGTATTGGTTGTTAATAAAACAGTCCAACCATCCAGATTTAACATGCATACGTGCTTTCACTTGTACTTTCCTTACAAGTGTAGTTTCTTAGTTTTTGGTACATAATTTCTTTTTAACGAGTCTTAGCTGATGAATGGCCTAGATCTTTGACACGTATGTCACTTTACATTACTATGATAGGCATTCTAAAATCCCTCAATGTAATCACATGTATTATATAAAAGAGGAAATTTTCTTATTAAATGCATTTCGAGTCGGACGAAAATGGTTATATGCAGTCGACCTCATGAGAACTTCCCGTGAGGTCAAGCTGTGTGGTCCCCATTGTGATGCATGTGGAACATCTACCCCATCAGTCGGATGCACCATTCCATGGTGGGCCTCAAGCTTAAAAATCAAGTCAATCCATGACTTGTGTGGGCCACACCACATACAAAAGTTGAGAGGGGTTACCCTCCCATTAAAATATTCATAATCATTTGTTGGGCCCACTGATATGTGATTCACAAATCCAGACCATCCATTATGTGCATCCCACTTGGATGAGGGGTAAGACCAAGTTTAAGACGCATCCAAGTTTTAGGTGGGCTCCGCCAAGTGCTTTTATATGTTTTAGGTATGTCTTCAGATGATTTTAGATGGTATGGCCTACCTAAGTTCACTATACGGCTGATTTTTGGAATATCCTATAATTTAAAGGAGACCCATCAAATGTACGGTGTTGATGTTGGACACACATCATGATGGGCTCACACAGCTCAACCTCATAGAATGATCTCTCTCTCTCTCTCTCTCTCTCTCTCTCTCTCTCTCTCTCTCTCTCTCTCTCTCTCTCTCTATATATATATATATATATATATGTGTGTGTGTGTGTGTGTGTGTGTGCGTGTGTGTGGGCCCCATCATGATATCTGGTAAACATCTAATCCATTAGTCAGATGCACCATTTTATGGTGGCCGACGGACTTAAAAATCAAGTTAATCCGTAACTTATGTGGGCCACACCACATACAACAATTGAGAGAGGTTACACTCCCATTAAAACATTCATAATCATTTATTGGGTCCACTGAGCTATGGTTCACAAATCTAGCCCATCCATTGTGTGTGTCCCGCTTGGATGAGGGGTCATACCAAGTTTTAGCTGCATCCAAAACTTAGGTGGCCCCAACCAAGTGCCTTCATATCTTTTAAGCATGTCATCACATGGTTTTAAATGGTATGGTCCACCTGAGTTCTATATACGGTTGATTTTTGGGCTATCCCATAACCTAAAGGGGACCCATCAAAGGATCCTTACTCTTGCTCGGGTGGTAGACTCTCAAGAGTTTCAACACCCGGTCCATGGTTCAAGTATCCATAAGTGGTGAAATCCCACTACGGCGTGAGTGTGTGGGGGTTGTGTGTGTGTGTAAAAAATAAAAAAATAATAAATAAATAAAAAGGGACCCATCAAAAGCACTGTGATGATGTTCAACACACATCACAGTGGGATCTACACAACTCAACCTCGTAGGAAGTTCCCATGAGGTCAACCTCATAGTACCATTTATATATATATATATATATATATATATATATATATATATATATATATATATATATATATATATATATATATATATATATAATGGTCTCCAGAGGGCACAAAAATACGATGGTATGTAATTTAGGTGCGCCCAACCAAGTGAAACGGGTTGGATAGTAGGAGTCATTCGCACTATTTTTGCTCATGTGGCCTACCACAATTACGAATGTAGCTGATGTTTAATTCATATGCTTAAATTAGCGACATGCCCATTATGGTTGAGTGGATTTTACAAACACATCAAGGTGAGCTCACCTCCAGTCGTCCCTATATTAGTAGGGTCCCCAGCGGATTGCATGCTGAAATGGTCAATAGCTACCTTGCTTCTGGTTAGTTGTTGGCAGAACAGTGGATTGAACCCCCACCATTAAAAACTTCCTAAGATCCACTATAATATTTATTTGTCATCTTACCTATTGGTTAGGTCATATAGACATGGATTTAAGGGAAAAGAACAATATCAACTTCTTCCAAAACTTTGGTGGCCCCAAAGAAAGTTTTAATGGTAGGGCCTCCCTATACTGTTTCGTGTGCTATGGTCGACCTGAGAATTGAATTTGGCTTATTCCTGTGATCATGCTATACAATAAGCTTGTAAAATGGAATGTACAGCTTAAATTAAATAAATACATCATTGTTGGGCCATGAGCACTGACCAATAAACAGGTGGCTACAAGCACTCTCAACCTGCAACCACAATGGATCCTTACTCTTGCTCCGGTGGCATACTCTCAGGAGTTTCAACACCCGGTCAAGGGTTTAAGTATCCATAGGTGGTGAAATTCCACTATGTGAGTGTGTGTGCGTGTAAATAATAATAATAATAATAATAACTTCCAACGACAACATCCCAACCAACATATTCTGGTGGGCCACATGAGCAGTTGGAGTTGATTTTACATAAACATCATGGCGGGCCCTGTAAAAATTCAAAGGTAGGCGCCTTCCTCTCCTATTGTTTCCCTTTTGTGGTCCACCCAACTCACAAATTTGCCAAAATTTTATGACTTGCGACTTAATTTCTATCATAAACTTAATGAACAATGTGGATTTTAAGATCGTGTCACAGAAAGGCCCACCTCAAACGCACTTTAACAAGTTGCATTATCTGTGGGAAAATGTGTGTAACAGGTCTCCCGTGGTGCGTAGTACAATGCATAGGAGACCATAATGTATATAGAGTAATGGTCTCCTGCGAACCATCCCACGGGATACCTTGGTGCTGTCCAATTCCCACTGCAGGCTATCAAGTTTTGTGGACCCCGCTATGATGTATGTGTTGTATCTACAACATCCATCCATTTGGAGATATAATTTTAAGCCATGAGCCAGAAATTAGGTAGATCCAAAGCTTTAGTGGACCCCACCATAGAAAACAGCGGGAAGATTGATGCCCACCGTTGAAACCCTTCTAAGGCCCACCATGATGTTTTTTCGAAATCCAACCTGTTCAAAAGTTAACAAAGACATTAAAGAAGGGAAAATACAAATATAAGCTTGACCGAAAACTTTTGTGGCCTTTAGAATTTTTTAACGGTGGCGTCACTCTCGCCACTGTTTTTTGTGGTGAGGTCCACCGAAGCTTTGGATGTGACTCATTCTTTGGATATTACCCTAAAATGATCTCTCCAGTGGATGGACGGCGTGGATACAAAACATATGTCATGGTAGGGCCACAAATTTTGGTGACGTCACTTCTCACCCCGTCAATAGCCGATCCGCGCCCAGGTCTCTTATGAGGAAGTGAACTGCGTACTGAGTAAACTCTGTGGGGCCGTCCATGATTTATATATTCCATCCACTCCTTGCATCCATTTTAATAGATAATTTTAAGGCTTAAGCCCAAAAATGAAGTATATACAAAGCTCGAGTGGGCCACACCACAGGAAACAGTGTGAATTGAATGTTAACCGTTGAAAATTTTCTTAGGGTCCACAAGTTTTGGATCAATCTGATATTTGTGTTTTCCTTTCATCCATATCTGTGTCATCTCACGAACAGGTCGGATGACAAAAAAACATCACTATAGACCCTAAAAAGGTTTCAACGGTAGAAATTATTATTCCCAATGTTTTCTGTTCTATAGTCCACTTGAGCATTGGAAATGATTCAATTTTTGTCTCAACCATTAAAATGCGGTTGAGAAACGGATGAATGGCATGGATAGACCACATCCACTCACACGGGGCCCATCAGAATCTACTCAGAGCGCTATCCAAATTTCCTCTTTGCGTTGGGAATTAGACCGTACCAAGTAGCATGCGGGGTGGTTCGCAGGAGACCATTACTCCATATATATGTGTGTGTGTGTGTGTGTGTGTGTGTGTGTGTGTGTGCTCAAACGGATGGGAACGTCCCATGAGGTCGAGCTATGTGGGCCCCACTGTGATGCGTTTCGAACATCTACCGCAGTCAAATGCACCATTCCATCGTGGGCCTAGGTCTCAAAAATCAAGTCAATACGTTACTTGTGTGGGCCACACCATATACAGAAGTTGAGAGGGGCCATGCACCATTAAAACATTCATAATAATTTGGGCCCACCGTAATGTGGTTTGCAAATCCAGCCCATCCATTATGTGTGTCCCACTTGGATGAGGGTTCAGACCAAGTTTCAGACGCATGCAAATTTCAGGTGGGCCCCACTAAGTGCTTTTATATGTTTTCTGCATGTCTTCACATGATTTTAGATGGTATGGCCCACCTGAGTTCCTTATACAGCTGATTTTTGGGATATCCCATAATTTAAAGGGGACCCACAAAATGCACGGTGTTGATGGTCGACACACATCATGGTGGGGCCCACACAGCTTGACCTCATGAGAGCTTATCGTAAGCTTGAGCGCATGGTACTTTTTTCATATATATATATATATATATATATATATATATATATATATATATATATATATATATGGAAAAGGTACCATGCGCTCCAGCTGATTTTAAGGCCCCATGAGGTTGAGCTGTATGGGCCCCACCGTGATGCGTTTCAAACATCTATCCCATCAGTCAGATGCACCATTCCATCGTGGGCCTAGGTCTCAAAAATCAAGTCAATCCGTGACTTATGTGGGCCACACCACATACAGAAGTGGAGAGGGGCTGTGCACCATTAAAACATTCATAACCATTTTTGAGGGCCCATTGAGATGTGGTTTGAAAATCCAGCCTATCCATAATGTGTGTCCCACTTGAATGAGGGTTCAGACCAAGTTTCAGGCGCATGCAAAACTCAGGTAGGCCCCACCAAGTGCTTTTATATGTTTTAACGGTGTCTTCACATATTTTAGATGGTATGGCCCACCTGAGTTCCGTATACGGC
Source organism: Magnolia changhungtana (assembly GCA_030180095.1). NCBI lineage: Eukaryota > Viridiplantae > Streptophyta > Magnoliopsida > Magnoliales > Magnoliaceae > Magnolia > Magnolia changhungtana. The sequence goes on along the minus strand of JASAUF010000480.1, from coordinate 1,543,931 downwards.
TGATTTTTGGGACATCCCATAATTTAAAGGGGACCCATCAAATGCACAGTGTTGATGGTCGAAACACATCATGGTGGGGCCCACACAGCTCCACCTCAAGGGAGCTTAACGTCGGCTCGAGCGCATTGTACCTTTTCATATATATATATATATATATATATATATATATATATATATATATGGAAAAGGTACTATGCGTTCGAGCGTAAAGCGGTCATCCATGAGGTCGAGCTGGGGTGGGCCCCACCGTGATTCCTTTCAAAGATCCACACCGTCCACCAGATGTACCGCTCCAAGTGGGACCCACACGGCTGGAAATCGATCGTCCACGGAACTCAGGTGGGCCATACCTTCTGAAAACATAAGTATACACGCGAAAACATGTAAAATCACTTGGTGGGGCCCACCTGAGATGTGGATACCACCTGAAAATTGGTCTAAAATTACATCCAAGTGGGACACACATGATGGACAGTGTTGATCATCAAAAAACGTCTCAAAAGGGGGCCACAAGTGGTTTTGAATGTTTGAATGGTGCACGGCCCCTCTCCACTTCTGGACGTGGTGTGGCCCACGAAAGTCTCGGATGGACGTGATTTTCAGCCGTGTGGGCCCGTCCAGGGATGGTGCATCTGACTGAGGGGATAGATGTTCGAACAGCATCACGGTGGGGCCCACCCCTGCTCGACCTCATGGAGACCGCTTTACGCTCGAGCGCAGAGTACCTTTTCCATATATATATATATATATATATATATATATATATATATATATATATATATATATATATATATATATATATATAGATTCTAAGTGGGCCGGACAAGGAAAATACTCTTATTTTCCCTTAACACAACTCAATACCTGCATCCAAAGTTCTGATGCTTGCACCACGTATTAGAAGAGAAGCGGCCCTTCCCGGCAAGTTAATGTGCTGGGATACTAGCTGGGGCCCACCATAATGCTGGTTAGAAATCCACTACGTCTGTCCTCTTTTGCGCGGTCATTTTAGAATATGTTACCGAGTATGAGGTGGATCAAGTTGGCATAAGATGGAAAAATGGGAAAAGAGTTTACTACCGTTGAAACATTACGGAGCCACCTTGATGTTTATATGCCATCCAAACCGTTCATGAGGTCATTCCCACTGGGATGAAGTGAAAACACGGAAAGTTTAACTTGAAATGTAATTTTTGTAGCCATTAAAATATTTCAACGGTGGTCTCATAATGGAAAATGATCTTTCAAAATAAATAAATGGACGGGTGGATTTCTCACAAACGTCACTGGGGTGGATTTAACCATCAAGTGGACTACACCACATATGACTCTTGCAATGCAGAGCTAAAAAAAACACGCGCACACACCCCCACCCACTCACACGGTAATGAGATTTCTTCACACGTGGACACTCAAACCCTTGACCGGGTGTTGAAACTCCCGGAGCCTACCACCGGAGCAAGAGTAAAGATCCAGTTGGCATTTGATGCTTTTGTGCATTTAATGTAAACCAAATTTATTACTTGGTGTGGTCTATTTAAGCGTTAGATCTACTCATTTTTATTTTTATGCCTTAAAATGATCTGATAGAAAGGATGGACGGCGTGGATAAACCGATACATCACGGTGGGCCCTCCCGCAGAACTGCCCGTTCGTGACCAGAGATGGACGGGGTTAGGACGCAATCCGCGTCCGACTGGCAGACCCCTACTCAGTCATCCCGATATGGTTCCCACAGGACCCGACCCGTTGACCGTGCAACACTGCCTAAGATGAGTCACCGCCATCTTGAAAATGATGGTGAACTATCACAGTAGTCATGTTATGCTCTTGCACGACAGCATTTTGGAAGCTTCCCTGCTCCTCCCTCCGTGTTTGCAAAATTTTAGGGCCCGTTTGGCCGGTCGGATTGGAAGGGACTGGATGGTACGAGAAGGGATGGGAAGTTAAATCCTGGGATTGGCTGGGCGTGTCAAACAGCGTAGGTGATCTGATCCCAATCCCATGGATCTTAAGACAATCCACTGACAACATCATCGTTACCTTTAAATCTCATCCAATCCATCCTATTCTGTTCAAATTTACCTACGATATGTTTGGTTCAAGAGATTGAAAGGGATGAGAAGGTTTAATCCTGGATTGGTCGGGCGTGCCAAACAGACTTGATATAGCAATCCCATAGATCTCAAGACAATCCACTGACAACACCGTCATTGCCTAGAAATTCATGCCATCCACCCTAATACCATTCAATCCCTTCCAATCCACCCGTGGCCAAACGGGTGGATCGGTCGAGAGAGTGGGCCCAATCCCAACCAGACCCGTTGAACAGTAGATGACTGCCCACGATGACTCACCACCATATTTAAAATGGTGGTGAACTAACACGGTAGTCTAACGCATGTTTCTGGTACAATAGCAGTTCGGAAGCTTCTGCTCTTCTCCCTCCCTATTTTCTAATTTTGACTGGATCGAAGAGAGAGAGAGAGAGAGAGGGCGGGCTTGAAATAGAAGGCGTTTCTTCTCTGAAAGTGCAGCGTCTGCTCTTTCTTCTTCCATTTTCTATTTATTATATAAAAGCTCTCTCTCTCTTTAGCTAAGATACAAGTGCCGTATTGGATTCTCTCTCTCTCTCTCTCTCTCTCTCTCTCTCTCTCTCTCTCTCTCTCTCTCTCTCTCTCTCTCTCTCTCTCTGCGTTTAGGCACTTTCTTCTCTCGATTCGAACTTAATCTGAGGATTCTCTCATTTTCTTTGGTATCTGAGATTTTTGGTGAGTTTTTATCCTTCTTTTAATGTTGTTTTTTGTTCTTTTTCTTTGGTGACTGATTTCTTATATACGTGTCTCTTTTTTCTTTTTTATTTATCTTTTGGGGATTAGGGTTCTTTTGAATTGGAGAATCTTGTGGTGCCTTTCTTTCATATGTTTTTATTTTTATTCTATTCTACTTTCATTTGGTCGTCCTGGTTTTATTATTATTTTTAAGTGTTTTTAGTCGTTAATTCAGAAGGATTTGTTGATTTTTAGTTTTTTTTTTTTCCTTCGTGTGATGAATTCAGGCAATTGTTTTTTGTTAGATGCGGAGATCTTTTTCAACGTCTTTTTTGTATTAATTTTAGGGTTTTGTCACTGGGTTTTGATTATTTTGGAGTCTTTCTATTTTGGATAGTTTGCAAGATTGGTTTTGTTTCGCCAATTCAATGCCGAATGTTGTTCGGCAGAAGCAAATTCTCAGTCCAGATTGATTCCCCCCATTAATCAATGCAAATTGGCTTCAATTGGTTGATTCCCATGTTGAAGGAAATGGGGCTTATCTTTCTATAATTAATATGCTCATGTTGTTTTCCCATCATAAGACGGGTTATCGCCCAAAATCTCACCTATTCCATGATCTTGACCTTTTGATTAGTAGTTAGGAAATAGATGGTCAAGAAAGCCACAATTAACGAATAAAAACCCCATCTGGTGGGGGGATATTTTGACCATGGACCATCTATGATCAAGGCCCACCAAATGGACATTTACATAATTACCAATGCCAAATGAACTTGGACTTGCCCGACTCAAGAGTTACCTGATTCCACTTGTGGATCTTGCTATTTGTCTCAGTTTTTAAGGATTTATATTTTCCAATATCGGTTCAAAATCTGAGTTCTTTGGATGATCTTACAATCCCTCTTTTCTGATGCTTGTCAACCTGAATTGGTGATATTTGCAGACTTTCACACCAGGCAACGATGCGTGCACCATCAATTTTCGCTCAGTGCCTGCCAGGCCTGTTGCCCCATGACAGAACAAATCATAGTATTTCCTCCATTGCTGAAGGGGATTTCCATCTTCCTTCACCTGCTGTTGAGATCCTCCCTTCAAAGGTATCCCTCCTCCCTGTCCATTTTGCAATTCATTGCTCATTTTGTGGTGCTGTTTTTAATATCCCAGATGAATTTCATTGCATTTTATTCATGATTTGAGGTTTTTGGTTTCTGTTATTTGGAAATTCTTGTGATCAATGAATTTTCTGAAAGAAGTTAAAAATGGGCAGTTGAATTTCCTTGCCTTTTCTAAATCAAATTCCATATGAGATTCTTTTTGTTTTTTTTTGAAAGGTAACAGTAACTTATTAAAAAAGAAGGGAAAAAGAACAGGAAGAAGGGGAAGCTAATCTGCTGAGATAGCAGATCAACTAAGGACCCAAAAAAAAAAAAACAAATTACAATCTTGAAGTTTTTCTACGGAAGAACCCCATTCTGCGATGAGATATATCACCCTTTGCACAATACTCGCAATTGAGTTAGAAGTGCCATTGAAACATCTACCGTTCCTTTCTTCCCAAACGGCCCACCAAACTGACAAGAGAGACATTCTCCAAAGCTTGGATCTAAGCTTTCCACACCTCGAGCCATACCATGCCTGCAGAAGACTGTGGGCTGAATCTGGAAAAGCCCAAGACATCTGAAATCGAGATAGAACATATGTTCAGATCTGGTATGTAAATGAACAGTGGATAAAAAGATGATCTACCATTTCTTCATCTACCATACAGCACAAACAGATATTTGTGATATACATTCCCCTCTTTCTCAAGTTGTCCACTGTGAGAACCTTATTCTTGCCCGCTAACCAACCAAAATTCCACATGAGATCAGGTGTAGTTATATTAAAGAGCTAGGATGATGATGTATTAAAGAACCGATGGTTAAGATAGTATGATGATTTATCTCCATTTCCTCGGTGACTAAACATATGTTTTCTTGCCTCTTGAACAGACTGCTCACCCATACAAGTATGCTGGGGAAAATGTTGACTTGCAAGGACTCAACATCTTCAAGGTATTCTATCTCAGGCTATCTGCAGCATTATTGTTTTTCTTTGGTAGGAAGGATCGACTCCCATAGAACCAAGTTGGACATCTGAACAAATCGATTGGCAAGCTCATTGTCAAGTGGAATTATAGGGTTGTCAACTCAGCAGTTTGCACAGTATGCTCGGGTTTTCAGTTCCGACAACTGGGGCCACTGATCCAGATCATTGGTTTGTTGTGGCCCACCGTCGATGTATCATGATGCAAAATTCTACCTCATTCGAAGATTCCAGCCACCATTCTCCCTCATTCAAAGATTAATTCTGAGTGAGTTTTCTTTTATGCATTTTACAGGGAAGAATTAGTGTTGCTGATATCATTGGGTTCACCGGTTCAGAAGTGATGTCATCAAAATCTGAAGGTAAACTCACAAAAAAGCTCCTGGACTAAATAAACATGGCTTTTTAAAAGAGTTCTTTCTTTTGACTGATAGCTTAGTTTTTCTGACTTCCAAGCCTGAAATCATATATTCTGCTGTTGCAGGGTCACTGAAATCTTGGGACAGTTCTATTGACCTTGTCAATGTCCTTAGGCATGAAATTCGTGATGGGCAGTTGAGCTTTAGAGGCAAACGGATTCTAGAGGTAATTCAATTCTTGGAAACTTGTAACACCTTTTACCTTTTGCTTACATCTTTTTGTCCACCTTCTGGCATTAGCTTTGCTTTTCAGTTTTAAGGTATTTCACCGTGGCTTCTAGATTCTGCTGAATTATCTGGCTGGCAACATTTTGGGGAAAGGTTTATTTTATTTTATTTTTTTTATTTATTTTTGGGGGGGAACTGATGGGCCACACCATGGATGGTGGACACCTTAAAATATCCATATTTGAAGACTTTGAAGACCCTAGCCATCCAACATGTGGACTTTTCCTGGACTGTTGCCATATCCTTTTCTAACTATCTAATTTTAGAACCCCGATCAAAGCATTTGGATCTTTCAAATCAGTAGATTTTTAGTGTGTTCCTCATCCACAATAGGACCCATCAAATAAACGCCTTGGATCACCTGACCATCAGGATTACTTGCACAAATGGGAACATAGGGATACCATTCACATTCTCATGCATCAGGACCTTATAGTTTCTCTTTATATTAATAACATGTGTAGATAAATGTACCGGTGTAAAGTTCTCTTTCTTTTCTCTTTAGGATCTTTGAGACAATTATCTTTTGTAACTGAGAAAGATGAAAACCCATCATTTGATTTGAATAAACATCACACCATCATTCACATATCAAAATTTTACTATATGTAAGCTTATTTTATCGGCGAAATGATGAAGGGTGCAACATACTTCAGGCAAGATTGCATACCAATTTTTAAGAACTTTTTTTTAAAGCAAGAGTCCATTTTAAGAACGTTTTGTCAGGAAAATTTTTAGTAATTGAATCCATAATATACCGAAAAGCTTGGAAATGTTTCAATTTGCAAATGAACATGAAAGCTGTGGATTTTGTGAATAAAAAGTAATTGAGCTTATAACTGTTCCAACTGTCTAATGTGAGGTTAATCCTTTTCTTTTGTGAATGCTACAGCTTGGTTGTAATTATGGACTTCCCGGGATATTTGCTTGCCTGAAGGTATGTTTCGGTGACAGATTTTAGCTTTACTAGAAATCTTTTTCAGCAGGTTTTCTTTTTCATCATGTTTTTCATCCAAATGAAAATTAGAGAAGGAAGAAACAGAGACAGATGTAGCATCATTTTTTTTTTGCTAATAGGAAACTCTTACAACTATCTAATTTGTGCTTCCGACCAATTTCAGGGGGCTTCTACAGTACATTTTCAGGATCTGAATGCTGAGACCATTAGGTGCACAACTATGCCTAACGTCCTCACCAACCTCGAGCAGGCTCGGGATAGGCAGAGCCGGCAAACTGAGAGTCCCCTGACACCATCTAGGCATGCTGTAGCTCCTGATGTCCATTTCTATGCTGGAGACTGGGAAGAACTCCACACAATCTTGTCAGTGGTGCAGAAGGATGAGCTTGAGATAAGGATGAACCTGAGCTTCTCTGAGGAGGATTTCATGGATGGCTGCAGTAGTCAGGATGGCAGCATCATTGGTCATGAATCAGCCTCAAGGAGGTCGAGAAAGCTCTCCGGAAGCCGTGCATGGGAGAGGGCAAGCGAGACAGACCTGGGAGAAGGTGGCTATGATGTGATTCTGATGGCTGAGATACCATACTCAGTTACTTCCTTGAAAAAGCTATATTCACTCATAAAGAAGGTTTGTCACTAACCTCTTTCACCTTCATCAGCAGATTTCCTTTTTATACTCAATATCTTTTATGAATTATTTAGACATCATAAATCTACATGAAAAGGAAAGCATGAATTAGTCATGATTCTCCGGATTTTCAGAAATAGTGAATCTGACATGGCCGAATTAGTCTAAACATGCTTTCACTGAGTGATTGGAAATTTCCATTGGATATCATGAAATTCCAATATCCAATTTTCAGAAATTCAAAACTTTGCTGAAGGAAGTTTCTTTTCTTGATGTCCCCATGTTGTCATGAATGGATTGTGATGGCCGCCCTCGTGGTAGGATCTTGAATCCTATTTTCCCCATGTCTGTGTGAGATCCAAGGTCATTCATCTGGTGAGGCATCCCTGTGTATGTTTCATGGCCCAAAAATTAGGCTGGTCAGGTAATCAGTGGACCACGGGTCTATGAGAAAGAATTGATGGTTAATAAAAACCAACAAAGTGTCCACATTGGACGTACATGTGGCTCACCCAATGAACTGCTCAGGTCATGCACACACATGTTGAAGTCCTCTTGGGGGCAGCCATATCCTCAGCTTGTAAATTTTGTAAGCTCACATTTTCTAACTGGATGACTATATTCCATTTATCAGTGCTTGCGGCCACCTTATGGGATACTGTACTTGGCTTCGAAGAAGCATTATGTCGGTTTCAATGGCGGAGCACGGCAGCTGAGAGGTCTGGTAGATGAGGAAGGTGTTTTCGGTGCTCACATGGTCACAGAGACAGCAGAAAGGGAGATTTGGAAGTTCTTTCTCAAGTGAGAAACAGCAACCAGCGGCAACTCGCTACCCCCTCGAAAGAGACTAGCATTCACCATTCCCTTCTGTATACTACTTGGTGTCTCATCCTTTTTTCTTCTGTTTTTTACTCCTTTTTCCTTTTTTTATTCTGGCGATAAGATCACAGGATAGGAAGATTAGTGTTGAGCTTGCTATAATTCTGCAGGCTGCTGTCTATAAAATTTCTTCTTCTTTCACATTGATTTGTACACTTGAGGGTTTGACTCAAGTTTGATTTGTTAAATTTTGAATTGTGTATTTGTTGATCAATCATATGATAAGATTAATGCAAGATTTCAATACTTCATAAGCTTTGTTTGGGTGGGTTTGAGATAATGCAGAGCTTGAATTTCTTCATGGGAAGGCAAAACGGAAAGTAAAACTTGTTGAGAGAGATGATTTTCTGGATTAGGTGTATGAAAATTTAGGACGTACCATGGATGCATTCTTAGCATAGTTGGACCAACAGAAGGCCAAACGAAAGTGTAAGTAGTCCGTTAGAGCCAGACCTAATACTACAGTGGGCATGTTGTAACTGGGTCATAGACATGTATGGTTCGAAAAGATTTATTCTAGAAACGGAGAGACTGCCGTTTGAAGAGTTGATCATAAAACAACTGTAATTTATTTATTTTTATTTTTTTATAAATCCGGGCATCATTATGAAATGCATAACTTATTGATCTTTATGTAATAGTGGTTCCAGGGTCAACCGACCCATATAGCAAGTCACGAACTTTTGTTTTGCAAGAAGCGCTTGTCTTGAGGTTCAAAATTGCGATTTTAGAAAAATGTTACATTTTTAGAAGAAAAAAAATTCATTGGATTTTTTATTCTTTCTTACAGTTTTAGAATTTTTTTTTTCTTAAAAGAAGTTGCTTGTAATAATGCTAGAAATGCCCGATAAGGTTTATTTGGACATTTTTTGTTTTGGCAAATTAAGTGTTGGAGATAATTTTACTATTTGGGTAAATTTTCAAATTAGACTTTTGTTTTTTCTTTAATAGTGGTGTAATCAGGAAGCCTTAGGATCATCTCACAATAAATTTTGAATTTTCACTCTCTTTTTTGTCCCTTGGATTGAAGGTTTTGTCCACTTGAGGAAGATGATGATCTTCTTCTCATTGTTTTATGCCCTTCCCTGCCAATCGATATTAGATAGAGGCTTTTCATCGATTCGATAGCATCTAACAATGGTTCGATCAACAACCCCACGACGATACTTAAAGGAATAATCCCACGACACCAAGGGCATTTGAAGCTTTTCAACGGGAGAATTAACGAGCCATGCAAGGACTGTATGCAACAACCATTTGACGGAGGCCTTCAGATAAATCCTTATTTGTAATAATGAGCAACATGAGATTGGCGATGGAGCTCGCGATCATCATTTTCATGGTAAGACACTGGTGATTAATCATAGGCCACCACCTAATAATGGTGAATCATAGGCTACTATTTTTATTTTATTATTATTATTTTTTTTGGGGGTTAGCTTGTTAATACACACCCATGTCAGTACACACACTCCATGCTAGCCACCCCCACTAGGGATCGATACCAAGACCTCAAGTGTTGAAACGAGGTATGTCCACTCAATCTGACAGTTGAGCTATGGATCAGGGTGTATAGCTAAATCGTAGGCTACTATAATAATGAGGAAGTTGTATACACCAAAAAAAGAAATAGATCCACAGTGGCACAATGTATTTAGAATAAAGTGCACTATGAACCAAAAAATCTATGATCTAATCATAGAGAGTGGGAGTAGTGAAAACATTGTGTCAAAGACTACGATGGAAAAGCTATGTCTGAAGACAGAAAAGTACCCATCTTCATACATGATTGGATGGATCAAGAAGGTTAGTGAAACAAAGGTAATTGAACGATGTTGTAATTCTTTCTGTAAGGCCCGTATCCTAGTCCATACTGTTCCTTAGACTCCCGCAATCCTCCCCGTCGGAATTCAACGACCCGCGACCTGTAATCGGTGTTTGCGCCTGACCCTAAGCCGCATCGCGTATATCTGAGTCGACTCAACCCAAGCCTTGTACCATTGCGACCGCGCCGTCGCCGTGGTTCTAACGCCACGACTTGCGCACCGATGCGATACTCAAGCCAAGAGTTGTGGGCCTACATTCATTATAAGGAAAACGCCGCGCATTTGCGAATTCTGAAAGAATCTCTACCCAATCTATCACATCAATAAATCAAATACAAGCAAGTACTCAACCCATACTTAGCCCATCCCCCTCTTACACAACCCATCCCCAAAGTCATCTCTCTCTCTCTCTCTCTCTCTCTCTCTCTCTCTCTCTCTCTCTCCACCCATCCCTTTCTTACACCTCACCATCCCTCTCTCCCATCTTTTCACCTTCTCTCTCCCTCTCATTCTCTCTACCATTCCAAGCAACCAAGAGAGGATATCCTAAGGAGATAAAAGACCAAGGCCCACTACCTAACCCCACATCTTACCATCCAACCCTTCAATCTTCATCATTCTCCATCAAACGGAGAGCTTAGGAGCCAAGGATTCCAATGAGCTAAAGAAGAGGACGAAGGTTGGGTGATCTCAGGATTTCCACCATTGATCTTGATGATTTGAGGGCCCACTTGTGGTGGGACCCATTTTGATGTATGTGTTATAAACCGAGAGGAGCTCATAGTGGTGGAGCTCCTCCCTCTCATACACCGTCTCTACCTCTCTCTCTCTCTTGTGATGGAATGTGGCAAGCCTGATCTAGACCGTCCATGTGTTGGCCCCACCTCACTGCCTGTCCATTTGGACATGCCTGGATGAAGTAAAAACACAAATATCAGCTTGATGCAAAATGCAGGGCCCGCACTTAACATCAGCGGGTCTGATCATGAGGTATAGTTATACCCCAACCGTCCATCTGGACGGTGGGGACCCCAGCAGCTTGCTGGCCCCACCGTGAGGCATGTGTTATATCTAACTGTCCATCAGTTTGGACGTTAGCCAGATCAGTGGGCTTGATCATGAGGTTTGTGTTATGTCCCAACCGTCCGTTCCTTTTTGGGCGTGGGACCCACCCACACGTGCTGCACATGTGGGGTGGGGCCCACCTTGCTGGAAATAGATTGGCTGGTGTACATTACACAACTATTTAGTTGTTGTATTCATGTCAACAAGATCTGTGGGTTTCATCCCCATCGTTCGTTCACTGGACGGGTGGGACCCACCTTAATGCATGAATTGTATTTCAACACCGTCCATCTGGACGGTGCCATGTGAGGCCCACCTAGATGTATGGGTCTTACCCACCTCTGATGTGTCTGTTTAATCCACACCGTCCACTGCTGGTGGGGCCCACCTTGATGCAGTGTTGTATCCACTCCGTGCATCCATGGGTCCCACGTGAGGCCACCATATGATCTATGTGTTGTATATCCTCGCCGTCCACCTGCTGGATGATGGGAACCCACCTCGATGAATGTATATCCACGCTGTTCACCTGCAAGGCCCCCTCTGCACGTGTGGACCCCGTATGATGTTAGGTGTTGACCCCTGGACGGTGGGGCCAGCTCTGATGTATGTGTTATATACACACCATCAATCCATGTGGGCCACACGAGATATGTGTTCTGGACGTGGGCCCACCATGTTATACGTGTTTCATCCCTGCCGTTCGGGGCAGACAACCCACCGACATGTATATGTTGTATATCTATGTTGTCCATCTGGTGGGGGCCCAACTGGCATGTGCAGGCCCACCTACTGCATGAGTAGGGCCTACCTGCTGAATGAACAGGGCCACCTTGATGTGTGTGCATGCTGCCCATCTGTTTGTTGGACCATGGGTTGCCTCATCAGGCCCACTTGATATATAAGGCCCTTATGTGAGGCCCAATGTGATGTATATGTGGCCCATGAGTGAGGCCCAATGTGATGTATTGTAACGCCCTGAAAAATCGAGGGTCGAGCAGGAGCCCAACTCTCGAGTTCCAACGCATCACTTATGCAACATAGATAATGATGATTTAATGTTGTTCGTATTACTGCATTAAACATGAATATGATTATACCAAATCAGCATATCATACTCCAAATACAGTTAAATTACGCAAGCGGAAGATTGTGATAGATATATAAAGCATACAAGTGATTGTACGTCCCAAGAGTATGAAAGTCACCAGGTTAAGCATTTACATATATAACTCCAAAATTTTACAAAATAATAAAGTGTGATGTCATCTAGTCCAGATCCTTGTAGCCCCAATGGCACAACTCCAGATCTACATAGCCCCGCGCAGAGAGTTGCATGTAGGAGAACTCATCCTCGTCATCATAAAACTCAGGCTCCGCCTCATAAGCATTATCATCATCTGCAACTAAACCAGAGTCTAGTTGGTGTTTTAAAACACCATCACAGAGTCGAAGTGAGTGATCAACTCAGTGGAGCTATGAGGCAAAGGTTAACATGTTAACAATTCAGTCAAGTAGTAATGATAAAGCAATACAACAAGCATTCATAGGTACTGATGCATGCCCTCTCCTACACTCCCTCTACGACATCATCTCACGATCGCGGCATGCACCCTTTCCTCTGTGCACAACTCCAACGCCAAAGGCACATGCAAATTCAGTGCATGTGCGTGATTAGCCAAATTCTTAATTGGACTCATTCATACAACAAGTTTGGGAAGCTAAGGTACCTTCCTTTATATAATTTACCCCAACGATGATCCATCTAGGGTCGTCAATCCTAGTTAATCACATACAATAGGCAAGTTATAGGGCAACATCACCTCTGATTTAAAAGCAGTGGACAGGCAAGTTCAGGTCACTACAAAGAGGCTCGTCACCTCAGCGTAGGCTTTAGGTTATACTCGAGGTCACTACGGGAAAGGCTCGTCACCTTAGCATAGGCCGACAGCTCGAATACAGTGTCTCATACTACCGTATTCGGCTCATGAGTTTGGGTTGCTCACTGGTTACTACGGGAAGGCTCGTCACCCCAGCGTAGGCCGACAGCTCGACCACGGTGTCCCATACCATCATGCCCGACCCATAAGTCTTAGCGGATCGTGGTACCAAGATTAAACGGATTTTTCTCTGGTAAGTTGGTACCTTAGATTCAAGCAGTAGCGTCCATACATGATGAACATACATTGGGCCAATCGGGTTACTTGACAAGTTTGACTGGTACGAACGTACGTTGAGTTGATTGACATAAAGCGCGTAAGCACTCCACCTGACCTAACCACTGTCGACAATCAGCGTACGACTCGGATTCCTCAAACATGTCTTGGTAGCGAAACGACCTCGGCCACTACTTGAGAAACTTTTCCGATTACCTGAACTATGCAGTAGTCCCAATCACACTTCAAATTCGATAACATTCACATGTGTTAATCAAAGACAGCATGTAGCAACCAATTTAAATATAAATCTCATATAAGCATTTTAATGAACACATAGAGTACATATTAACGTACATAGACATTCATCCATAAAACACGTAGTAATAGGATATGTTATATGAAGAAAATTGTAACTATAGATATGGGGATCGATAATTATATCTCAACACCCTAACCAATTACATTTCAACAAGTATTTTCTCATTCAGGCATTTTATCAAACACTTAGCCTACACATTTCAACATACATGATGCTACTTAGTTATAGCCTATATTAGGGCAAATCCTTTCATAAGGAGTTGTCACACACACAACAATCATATATTTAAGATGAATAATTATGGCAAGCACGAATCATAATTCCATATTCATTCAAACATTTCAATAAACACATGGAATACGCTATATTCAACATAGTTCATATATCTGTGTAATACACGGAATACGTCGTATCTAAGCACATATGACAACAATCAAGTCAATCATAAATCATTATTAACATTGAGAGCCTTGAAAACCATAACCTAAACGTTTATAATCCGCACCTTTCGCCGGTAAACTCGTAATGAACTCAGTTTATACATTAAGTCTTTGTCTACAGCACAACAGCTACCTGTATCATAGAATAGGTTAACTATTTCGCCGATCTGCCTATTTGGATATTTAAAATAGGTTAAGGTTAGGATTTCTTACCCAATAACGGAGTCGAAATCATCGGTGTAGCGATACGGGTAGGGTGATTCGACACGTGGAGTGGCAGGAATGAAACCCGGCAACCATCTCTCACTCTCTCTCTTCTCCTTACTTTCTTCTTCTCTTTTCTCTCTCTCCTCTCTCCTAGGGTTTGAAATTCGTATGGAATGAGAGAGGGGTGGATTTAGGTCCTTATATAGGCCCAGAACTAATCTCAATGGCCCCAGGGCCATGGTATACTTAGGTTATAGCCAAAAGTCGGCTGTTTCGGGCCAACAGAGCTCATCTGGAGGCCCTCTTTCTACATACAGTCTAGGAAAAGTTCCCTGACAATGGATCTATGTCAGGTCAAATTTTCGGTCCGATCGGATTTATGGATCGACCGTGAAGGACTAGTTTCAGTTCAACAGTCGTCACCACTCGATCAGGGCCACAAGTACACTGACCTGTAGAGGGAAATTTTCCTGATTCAAGGGTATATTTGGGTCAAATTCTGACTGTCTGAAATCCTAAATTTAGCCCGTAAGTGAATGGCTAAAATCACTTAAATCCGGATTTATTTTTTAAAGATATTCGCATTTCTCACACACTTCGCTCAGGGTTCTAGTTGTGCGTTTTGGGATATTATTTGGACTTGATTTCTGAGATGGTTGTCAAGCCCAGTAAGGCGGTCATAACCGTATAGTTCGTGGTAATCGGACTTTCGAAGTGTAGTCCAGGTCCGATACAGAGTTTTAAGATGCTCCCGAGAGCAACTGAGTTTAGAGATTGATCCTAAGTTTTTAGATAATGTAGCGTTAGCGATTCTACTAGTTTTGGGTCTTGCACTTCTTATAGAAAGTTGTTCAAGCTAATCTACCAATTAATTCAGTTTAGCACTTAATTAATTTTTGTCTAATTTCTAAAAGATTTGGTCCTGAGTGATTTCTGCCTGAGGTGGTACTTAAGTCTTAATATGGATTTTTTCGAGATGCTACATGTATATAAGGCTCATATGATGAGGCCCAATGTAATGTATATGAGGCCCATGAGTGAGGCCCAGTATGATGTATGTGAGGCCCAGATGGTGAGGCCCAATGTGATGTATGTGAGGCCTGATGTGATGTATGAGAGGCCCATGGATATGGCTCATTATGATGTATTCGAGGCCCATGGGACGTGGCCTATTGTGATATATTTGAGGCCCTTAGGATGTGGCCCAATGCAATGTATATAAGGCCCAATGTGATGCATGTGATGCCCATGAATGAGGCCTAATACGATGTGTGTGAGGCCCTTGTGTGAGGCCCAAAGCGATGTATATGAGGACCGATGTGATGTGTGATTCCACCATGATGTATGTAATAATGTTTATGATGGGCCATGCCTTGGGAGCAATGATGGTTTGATGTCTACATTGTAAGAACAATGATGGTTAAATGTCCACATTGTAACTCTCCCTAGGGCCCATTGTTAGGCTCATTCTCACCTCCCCTTAGTGGGTTAACCCAAACCGTTGGGCCCTCATGATTGTTAGACCAATTCTTGATATGAGTAGGCCGTCTAGGCCATTCCTTGATATAAGGAGAGTACATCATCATCATATAACATGCTTAGATAGCTTCAAGATCCATGCCATGTGCATCATATGTATGCTTGATATGAGGAGTGATTGATCATAGCACATGCCATTGGACGGAATATTATAGGACTCATTAATAGGAGTTGCCCACATAAGCGCGCGGTACACGCAGGATTGTTGTATGACTAGATAGTATGATTCATGCATCTCGCATTTGTGTGATATGATTTCTGTACGTCCTAGCAACATCAAGGCCATAGCCTCCACAAGCATATCATGGATGGCAGGATTGGACACTGAAAATACTGTTATTAGCATCGGGGCGCCATAGATGTCCCTAGGTGAAAATCCCTAAACTTGATGGTACCAGAGGATGACTCCAACGTCGAGATCGAGTGAATACATGAGCTCACGAGGGCCGTATACCAGTAGGCCGCGTCTCCCACTGTGTCGTGGTCCGTTGGAAGGGGGTGTGGCCTTATCCGCCCAAGGGTAGGGGGCATAACTAGGCTGAGTTTGACTAGCTCATAAATGAGTCCGCTATCGACGTGCCGGACCAATATTGGTAAGCGGATAGTGAGGTCTCTTCCACTTGTATGGTTGCGCATCCAGTGGGCGGCGATCTGGTGTATAGTGTACTAGACCCCGATAATATATATATTCCAGATATAAACTGTATTGATATGAGGATTCATATGAGATTTAGTGTGCTTGAGTTGCACCTCGCATATGACATTGGCCTTGTAGGCCTTGTGTCGCATAGCCTTAGTATGACCGATAACATTCATGCCTTACATCGCATAACCTTGGTATGGCCGATAACATTCATGCCTTACATCGCATAGCCTTGGTATGGCTATTAGCATTCATAGACTTGCCAATACATTTCTGCATTACTCTGATATTACATCCTGAGCACGCTTATATTGCGCACACACTTACACCACCCTCTAAGCTTTCTATAAGCTTATGCACGATCGTTGCGTGCAGGTGACATTAGGCCGTAGCTGAGCAAGAGCAGGAGCGTGCCGCTGAACTTCTGGAGTTTTGTCATTATTATTATTGTATTTCCCTTTATGCGCATTGTACTCAAGTTTTTATCATAGTAGATTTTTATGATGGTGTTCTCGTTATTATTCGTGGGTTATGCTTATAGTTATGCTTATTACCAATTAAATTTATATTGAGAATCCTCCTTGTAGGATCCCAAGATCGGAACCTGGTATATAGGTGTCAAGAGCTGAGAATGGGGTACTACGGAGGTTGTCGACGCCGGATTCGGCGATCAAAAATTTTGTTAGCCTAGTTTCCGAGTTTGGGGCGTGACACTTTCTCCATTGGTAAATATTATAACGACAAAATAATATGTGACATGGTTAATATGGAGGCTTGTCACATGTTACTTGGTTGATCATTGCAGTATGCTATTGGTGTCACGCATAGAGACTAAGATAATATATTTATTTTTGTTAAAGATGGTAGAAAGATTATCCTTGCCCCTATGAGAATAGAAATCAACCCAAGACTTTTAAAGTGGAGGGGCGGTTTTTCCTAACCCTCCGGGATTTTGTTAAAGAATCTAAAGGGATAGGGGAGTTCTATGCATAAGTAGTAAAGAGAAAAAAAAAAAACCCACGAACAGTGAAAAAAAATTATAGGAATTTTTTATGCAGAAATCTGGTTAACCCTTTCCTGGACCTGTTCACCTGTATAAAGAACAGATAAGGAAGACTCTGGCTATGGCAGGCGACCCTCTGATGCCTAAGTCAGGGACATGATCTTTGTCTAGTAGAATATCGTCGAGTTTAGGGTTAAAGATAGTGCGTACCGTTCACCATTAGGGGCCTCTCTATTTATAGCTGAGAAGAGGCAGTGGTATGGAGCGGATTTCCCTGTTGAGTAGGAAGATCTTCCAAGATCTTCGAAGAGGATCTCGGGGTCACGATTGCGTCATGGACGAATCTCGAAATCTTCGGAGAAGACTTCGGACCTATCCTCCTTTAGATGAGGTCGGATCATCTGGAATGGACGTAGACTGTTAGGTGGAGACTGAGCTTGATTTGGACCGACCTTCCCTCGAAGATGGAGCCAGGGGATGATCGCATATTGAGGTTGTGTTGAGGGTTGTCCGGAATGCCGACCATGAGATGCCGACCTTGAAGTGCCGACCTTGAGATGTTAACCCAGAGGTGCCAACCTTGGGGCACTGTCCTTGAGACGCCGACCTTGAGTGCTGACCTTGAATGCCGACCTAGGTCATATCGTCCTACACCCTTAGTCAAGCAGTTGAGTTTCCTCATGTGGCGTAGTAAGCAGGCCACTGAACTTGATTGCATCCCTCAGGTTTCGGGACCTCTCATTGAGCGGGTTTCTGACCTGACCATCCCATTGTGGGTCAGCCCATTTTCCCCATAAAGTAAGGCCCCCCTACTTCCAAGTTGGTAGGACAAGCTTGAGAAGTAGGTTGTCGGACTTAATCAGGTCAGATTATTATTGCTCGGGACGATGGGTCGTGTCATTAATGTTGAATAAGGCGGTAGGTTCAAGCATCGAGGCATGTCAGTGATCATGATACAACGCTATCGAGGTGTCGTACCGCAGCTCGAGGTCACGTGGGTTGTCAGGATTCCTTTTTGGTGCCGAGCGAATGAGAAGGCGACGTGTGTTCCAACCTCGACCGTAGAGTCGTGCAGCAAATGAGGGCGCGCCACGTGTTGAGCCAGGGAAGTCGAGGAGCCACTTTTCGGCTGAGCGTTGATTGAGAGCATTGAATGCTTGTACACATGGCCTCTCCATAAAAGGGGATGCCCTAATCATTGGGCGGGGCTATTTCAACGCAAATCCTTCTTCCTTGGCACGAGACGAATCCCAGCGAGCTTCACGGTCAACACTGCCCCTCGGTGAGCTTTATTTCCATCTCGCCCCCCCCCCCTCCCCCCTTCTCCTTTATTTTCTCTCTTTTTCTTCTATATTTCTAGCTTTTTCTTTGAACTCACAACCATGTTGGAAACCTTAGGCTCGAGGGAGGGGATCTCTGGTAGCGATGGCAGGGTAAAGAATTTGTGCGTTATGTTGAACCCGCTGTCGCCCCTGATGATGATGAGTGACATTGATTTCCAGGTATCGCAAGCTTCGCGGGTGCTTAAACAATCCTCGGTGGAACGTCCCGTTGGAGGGGACCTTCTAGCAGCGGAGGAGGACTCAGAGTCGTCATTGGAGGATGAAAATGGGCTTATGGAGTCCATCTTGAGGGAGGCCGACCTCGTGAGGATTAGGTCAAGGTACCATATCCCTGGGAGCGTGGTACTCTTAGCTCCCTCACAGGGCGACCTTCCCAACAATCCTCCCGAAGGAGAGGTGGCCATTTACCAGGTCACTCTCTGGTGTGGCCTCTGGCTCCCCCTCCAATGAATTGTGAGGTGAGTCCTTGTGCACCTGGAGTTAGCTCCGGGGCAGTTGATCCCTAATGCTTGGAGAGCGCTTGAGGGGTCATACGTTCTCTGGTCTGATCTTGACCACCCCGAACTGATCGTGGAGGAATTCCTCCACCTATAATAAGTGAAGTCTAACCCTTTCCATGAGGGCTAGTATTATTTCTCCTCTTGGCGAGGGCCGAGCAAGGCTCTCATTACTGACGTCTCGACCATAAACAAAAATTGGAAGAATAAGTAGTTTTGGGCGTCGGGAGAGTGGGAGACTTCAGGGATATCCGGTCTGCATTCGTCGGTCCTGACCTCCTTCATTGACCCAGGTTGGTATATTCAAAAGGATTTTCTTATCTTTTTTCCTGTTTTACCTGGTCGTTCTACCTTGTGTCCTTTTTTTATATAGTTTTTCCCAAGTACCCTACTGTGTTGGGTTCGGAAGCTCTTCCTCAAATAGCTGGAGCGAGGTCGGTGGAGGCCGGCCTAAGATCTTGGAAGGAGCTTCTCGTGCCCGAGTTTCTACTTAAATCAGGTCTTGATTCTGCTTTGACAGGTACAACTATTGTCTGTTTTGAGACTTAGCATATTTTGTGGATTTGTTGTTAATCTTTCCAATTATGCAGATATGCCGGAAGTGAGGCCACCGAAACGAAAGGCTAAACCTTCCCCTACCAATCTAGCCCAGAAGAAGAAGAAGAATCTGACCTCGAAGAGTAAGGGGAAGGTCGGACCTCCTCCTCCTAAGGCCCAAAGGGTAGTGGAGGATGTGTCGTGCTCTGCTCCAGACCCTGCTGTCCTTAAGGTGGCCAAGGAGTTCGGCGTGTCGGTTCTGCTCGCCAAGGCCAGTTCGGTCGAGACCTAGGCAATCGCAACGATGTCTACTGAGCTTTTCGTGCATCAAGTGGGAGGTTCCTCTAACGGCCAAGGCGGAGGGGGCCGGAGGTCTCCCAAGTTAGGTCAAGCCACGCTGGAGAGCCTTCTGCCCTGGGTAGAACGGCGTATTCCCGATGTCGACTTCGCCCAAGTGATGGACATGCCATTAGATGAAGTCAACGACCAGCTGGTGAAGTTATTTTTTGAGGTCATATTACCTTTCTTGAGAAGATACGCCATGTCATTCCTTCTTTGGTCTGATCGTTATTTCTTAATTTTTGTAGTATACTTCCTCTTTACTCCATGTGCATCGGGAGTTGGCCCGCCTTCAGACGGAGGTCAAAGAGGCGGAGGGCGCCCTGCTGCAAAAAAAGGGGTTGAGGCCAAGCAACTCCGTGTTGAGGCTGTCTAGTCCCGTGATGAAGCCAAGCAGCTTTGGTTTGACCTGAAGACTCAAGCGAAAAGCTCAACGACCGAGCTAGAGGCCTCAAAGAAATTGCTCACCGAAGCTTTGGAGAGGGGAGCTAGATGGAAGTCCGACTTAGCCGAGTTAAAGCACTCCTTTGATGTAAAGATCAAGGAGCCCCAAGCGGCTGTCGTCTCAGCTCGGGTGGCTGCGGTTGAGGAGTTCAAAGCCTCTAAGGAGTACAAAGATGATTGGGACCTCCTGTACGACGCTGGGTACGAGAAGTGTATCGAAGAGATAAAGGCGGATCATCCTTAGTTCGACCTCTCGACTTATAAGGATGCTGACTCGAATCTCGAGGTGCCTACAGAGGAATCGCCATCCGAGCAGCCCCCTGCGACCTATTGACCCCTCTCTTCTCCCCCTTTTTTAAAAATTTATTTTGGATGTAATGTGCTTCTTCGAAGCTTTATCAATGAAAAGACAACTTTTTGCCATCTTGTTTGCTTGTGTGATTTTTCTAAGTAAGAATGTCAGTTTAGCCTTTTCATGGCACGACATCTAAGTAGTTTTCGTAGGTCAAATATACGAATCAGTCCGACCTCTTCTTGAAGGGTCAGTCTAATAATTAGGGTTGTTCTTCCCATTTATTGTGGGAAGCCCTTAGTAGGCTTTTTACTATAGGGTCCAACCTCTTCTTGAAGGGTCGACCCATTAATTAGGGTCATTCTTCCCATTTATTGTGAGAAGCCCTTAGCAGACTTTTCGTAGATGGCACTAGATGGTCCATTCATAAATTTTGAAGTAGAAAACAAGAATTGTCCCAACTTGGGGATTTTATTGATATTAAAGTACAACCAAATTTTTCATGCTGGAATAAATATAATAGAAGAGCTGATTTTGCGCTCAGGGCAGGTCAGTCCCTACACATACTAGATCTTGAGATGCTCGACGTTCCATGGGTGTGGCAGGGTCCGACCTTCCAAGTCCTCAAGTCGGTACGATCCTGATCGGCTCGTTCTTACCACCATGCACGGTCCTTTCCAGTCCAGTCTAAAAGTTCCCGAGCCAGGTTCCTTGGTGTTTTGGAAAGTTCTCCGAAAGACTAGATTCCCAGCTCAGAACCTTCTCATTTTAACCCTGGAATTGTAGAAACAGGTGATCTGTTGTTGTTGAATCGTGATGTTGACCCGCATTTGCTCCCTCTGTTCCTCGAGGAGGTCGAGATCCAATGACATTAGTTCGGTATTTTGCTCTTCGTTGTAGGAATGAGTTCAAGCAGTCGGGAGTTTGACCTCAACCGGGATAACAACTTCTGCACCGAAAGCCAAGGAAAAAGGAGTTTCCCCTGTGGCTGTCAAGGTAGTAGTTCAATATGCCCAGAGGACATGAGGGAGCTCTTCGGTCCATGACCCTTTGGCTTTCTCAAGCTTCATCTGGAGGTGATTCTTAATAATCTTGTTGACTGCCTCGACCTGTTCATTGGCCTGCGGGTGCCGAAGCGATGAGTAGACATTTTGAATTTTGAGATTCTTACACATGTTTTGGAACTGTTTATTGTCGAATTGTTTCCCGTTGTTCGAGATGATTGTGTGGGGGATCTCTTACCTACATACAATGTTCTTCTAGACAAACTTCGTAATCTTCTGTTCGGTGATCTTGACCAAGGGCTCGGCCTCAGCCCATTAACGAAGTAGTCGACCGCGACAACAATAAATTTGGTCTGCCCTTTACCGGTTGGTAGGGGGTCGATGATGTTAATCCCCCATTGGGCAAATGGTAATGATCCGGTCATAGGAGTCAGTTGCTCAGGGGCCTATCGAGATACGGCCGCAAATCATAGGCACTTATCACACTTCCGAACATGTTGTTGCATGTCAGCTTGAATAGTTAGCCAAAAGTATCCCTGTCGGATGACCTTGTGGGCGAGGGCTAGGCCGCCAGAGTAATTTCTGCAAATGCCTTCGTGAATCTCTTTCAGAACGTATTTGGCTTCTTCGGGTCGGATGCATCTAAGATTGGAGAAGAAGAATCCCTTTTTGTATAGGATGTCCCCAACCATGGTGTAACGGGTGGCTTTGGTTCAGAGCCTACGTGCCTCTTGTTGATCTTCGGGTAAATTTCCTTCCTTGATGTAATCAATTATCGAGTCCATCCAAGTTGGTTCTGAGTTTATAGGGAGAACTGTGACCGAGTCAGATTCGTTGACACTTAGTTCAGGAAGGAATTCGATCAAAATGGATCTCGAGATATCGTCTTCGTCGGCAGTGGCCAATTTTGTCAACATGTCTGCTTTAAAGTTCTCTGCTCTAGGGATCAGGCTGATGCTTCACTTCGGGAATTTGTCGATCAGTTCTCAAGCTTTTTGCAAGTAGGCCTTCATTCGTTCCTTTTTGGCCTGGTACTTGTTTGCTATTGGTTGACAACGAGTTGTGAGTTGCTATGAACTTTCAGATGTAGGGCTCCCAAGGTGGCTGCCAACCTGAGCCCGGCCAGTAACGCTTCATACTTTGCTGAATTATTCGATGCTTGAAATCCAAATCTTAAGGCATATTGTACATATGTCCGATCTGGGGCTTCTAAGACTATACCAACCTCGCTGCCTTTAGAATTGGACGAGCCATTGACGTACAACGTCCATGTTGGTTGATCTGGGTCGACCACTCGAGGTTTGGACCGGGTGGACTCCATGTCGGGGCTAGATTCCAACTCGGGAGGAGCCAACTCAGCAGGAGCCAGCTCGGGCTCCAAAGGATCTAACTCGGCAACGAAATCAGCCATCACTTGTCATTTGATTGTTGTTCAGGGCTGATATTTAATGTCGAACTTGCTAAGCTTGATCGCCCGTTTTGTTAATCTTTTCAACACTTCAGGCTTCTATAGCACATCACGGAGAGGTTGATTAGCTGGAACAATGATGGTATGGGCTTGAAAGTATGGTCGTAAGCGCCGGGATGACACGACAAGGGCCAGCGCCAGTTTCTCTATGTCTGAGTACCTGGTCTCGACAGGGACTAGGGCCTTGTTTACATAGTACACTGAGAGTTTTTTTTCTTCATGCTCTCTGATCAGGGCAAAACTAACCACCGCCGTCGAAATCGCCAGATATATCAGCAATGGTTCTCCTTGTTATGGTTTCGAGAGAAATGGCGGTGACCCATATATTTCTTGAGTTGTTGGAAGGCGAGCTCGCACTCTTTCGTCCACTATGTCTTCTACTTCCCTTTCAATTGCTTGAAGAAGGGAAGACATTTGTTTGTAACTCGAGATACGAAACGGTTTAGCACAGCTACTCTTCCTATGAGGCATTGGATTTCCTTCGTTGTCTTGAGCAAGCTCATGTCGAGCAGGGCTTGGATTTTGTTGGGGTTTGCCTCGATTCCCCTCTAGCTGACTAAAAATCCGAGGAACTTACCAGAGCTGACGCCGAAGGCGCACTTAATCGGGTTCAGCTTCATTTGGCATTCCCGAAGGATCAGGAACATCTCTTCGAGGTCGGATATGTGGTCTGCGGCCTTAATGCTTTTGACGAGCATGTTGTCGACGTAAACTTCCATGGAACGTCCAATCTAACGAGCGGACATTTTGTTGACGAGCCTTTGACACGTGGCTCCGGCGTTCTTCAGACTAAAAGGCATAACCTTATAGCAGTATAGTCCTTAGTTGGTAACAAAGGTCATCTTCTGCCTATCGTATGGGTGCATTGCAATATGGTTGTAACTTGAATAAGCATTCATGAACCTCAACAATTCATGCCCAGTTGTGCTATCAACCAGTTGGTCTATCTTGGGCAAAGGAAAGTTATTCTTGGGACAAGTTTTATTCAGGTCGGTGTAATCAACATAGACCCGCCACTTTCCATTGGACTTTTTAACCAAATCTACGTTGGCTATCCAGTCCAGATAGTAGATCTCTTCGATGAAGTCATCTTTGAGGAGTTTTTCGACTTCTTCTCCAATTATGGCATATCGTTCAGGTTCGAACACCCTTTTCTTCATTCGGATTGGTCAATGGTCGGGGTCGACATTCAACTTATGGACCATGACCTTTGGACTGATGTCAGGCATATCCTGATTAGACCATGCAAAAACATTGGCGTATCGGCGGAGGAGGTCCATGACTTCGTCTCCCAACAATGGTGTGGTGATGTGTTCTTCATTTTTGGGACCATGCCCTAAAAGGAGTTGGAAAAACTGATGGACACATATATATACAACACATATATCAAAATGGGCCCCATATATAATGCCCCCACACATCACCACAAAAAAGGCATACTACCCCACTAGGGTGGCGTGGGCCATCTGATTCGCATCCAAAAAAAGGCATACAGTTTCTTTTTGAAAATTTTACAAAATACTACCTCATTTACATCCTTGTTTTTAAGAAAGGTTTTCAATAATGATAGATTTGTCAACCGATGTTGGGGTTGGTTGTGTAAGGCGTGGGTGGGCTATGTTTCTGTGAAATCCATTCCATCCATTAGGTCTATCATCCCATGTTAGTCCTATGGCCCAAACTTCAGTCCCATCCATGATTCAGGTGGACCATATACATGATTGGAAACAGGGTACATGGCAATGCTCCTCCTCCAAACTGTTTCCCTTGGTGGGAGCCATTTGAATCACACATAGGATTGATTTTTGGGTTGTAACGGTTGGAGTTGATTTCATATAATCATCATACTGGGCTCTATAAAAGTCACGGGTGTATGTTCCTTTCAACTGTTTTCTTTGGTGTGGCCCACCTGAATAATAGATTATCCTGATTTTTTGACCGGAACCACATCTAATGGTTGGAGTGGGTTTGGGCCCCTAAAAAATCAATGGTACGCGACCATCTCCCAACTATTCCCAAATTTTCTGCTGATATATTTAAATAAAATAAAACTTTACCTTATACTCACCTTGATTTTTCACATAACCTACCTTGAGGTGTATGATGGAGCTACTCAACCATTAGACGTGAAATCCCACCTTATTAGCCCAGGAACAAAAGAATCAGTTTGACATATGATACAAGCTTGCCACACCAAAGAAAACCATTGGGAGAGCATATGCCACACCAAGGGAAATGATTTGGAGGGTGGGCGTAGCCCTGGGATTGTTTCATGTATTCCACCTGAATTACAGATGGGACTGATTTTTGGGCCCTAGGCCAGGGGTGGACAAGATGGATTTCAAATATCATCACGGTGAGGCCTACCCTAGCTTCCAATGATAATTTTACTTAAATTAATTAATAAGATAGCTTATTAAGAATCTTTTTTTAAAAAAAACTGTATTATTTTGTAAAATTCCCTTATTTAATTGAAGCTCGTGTGCTCTATAATATGGGTCTGTCTCGCTTCTGGCGGCTGCACTCGGGCTATGGTATGAGGCTCGATGGTCAGGCTCGGGCTTAAAATGCAAGCCTAATTTTCAGTCGCATGAGCATGGACCGTGTATAGCCCAGCTCGAATATGGTCAGCTTGCCTATGACTATTATTAGAAGAGCAATTCTGTAATACAACTTAGGCCCCGCTTCGAAAGTCGGGTGGCCCGCATCATTGTGTTTTTGTTCAATCTAGTTATGGAAAAGATGTTGTATTAGGTGGCCTGTACCATGGTGTTTTTGTTAAATCCACCATAAACACTAGATGTGTCATCCTATTTTAGGTCCACAAACCAAAATCAGCATCATCCAAATATTGGGCCTGCGTTCTAAGTTTTGGTGTGGCATTTTAATGGTTAGATTAGATTATATAATAATCATAGTGAGCCCTATAAAAATCAAGGGTGGACCATCTCCCCCAAGTCTTTCCATTGGTGTGCTACCTTCACTAGAAGTAAGCCTAGTTTTTTGGATCTATGTTTAACATGAGATTACACATCCAATGGTCTAATGGTGGGAGTGAATCTTTCCTTTCAAAAATCATGTGATTCGGGTAGGCTACAACAAAGAAAACTGTTGGGAGAGACATCCACCCTTGATTTTTAGAGGACCCACCGTGATGATTATATGACGTCCACTCCAACCATCAGACTGCACCAAAATTTAGGCATAGTGCCCAAAAGTCAAATCTATATATGATTCAAATGGGCCATACTAAGGGAAATGATTTGGAGGGTGGGCGTTGTCCTTAGACATTGTTTCCAATCATGTAGTTCACTTCAATTTGTGAATGGGACCTCCACTGACCAACATTTTTCATGGAAATCATCCCTATCCACTCATCAAGTGGCTACGCTTTTATTTTGTTATTTATCAATGGTTATACACTGTTTTTTTATAGTATGGGTCACTCAATGAATGGATAGGATGATGTTTGCACTAAGTGATCCTCATGGTGAGGCCAACCTACTAGGAAGATTGGATTTCGCAAGCACTTAACAAACAGGTAGGAAGTTATCTACTTAGTGCACAGTCCAACGAATTGGACTTGTCACTTGAGACATTCTCTTTTTTAATATATCGGTCCTAAACAACGTTCACCCTTGATTTCTTAGGGTCCCACCATGATGTGTTTGTGAAATATGCTTGGACCATTCAATATGTAATCAAGGTCATAAAAAAGTGACCTTGATTATTTACAAGGCCTACCTTGAAGTCTATGCCAGATCCACTCAACTCCATCTAATTGGATGTGTATTCCACGTTAGGCTTAGGGATAAAAAAAAATAAAAATAAAAAAATCTGTTTGACATGTGATTCAGGTGGACCACACCGAATAAAATAGTTGGGAGAGACATCCAACCTTGATTTTTATAGGGCCCACTATGATGATTATGTGATGTCACTCTAACCATTCTGCACCAAAATTTAGGCCTAGGTCCCAAAGGTTAAACTTATGCATGATTTAAATGGGCCACACCAAGGGAAACAATTTGGAGGGTGGGCGTTGCCTAGACATTGTTTCCAATCATTATCTGGCCCAAGGATGGGGCTCAGGATTAAAATGCAGGCCCTTTCTTCAATTATGTCGGGCTTGGACTGTGTGCAGCCATGCCCAAATGCGGCTCGGCCTGCCTATGACTATTAGAAGGGTAATCCTATAATAAGAAAGAAACTTAGGGCATGTTTACAAATTGGCAGCAAGGGCAAGTTGTTGTGTTGGGTGGGGCCCATCAGATGCGTCATCCTATTTTAGATTCAGGAGCCAAAAGTCAGCTCCATCCATTGTTCAGGTAAACTACACGATTATAAAGAGTAAACATGCAACTTTTTCTCTTGCTGTAGCCCACCTAAATAATGTTATGGGCCTAAATGTTGGGCCTAGGGTCTAAGTTTTGGTGTTTCATCTAATGGTTGGAGTGGATTTAATATAATTATCATTGTGTGCCATGTAAAAATTAATAGTGGATGTCTCTCCCAACTCTTTCCATTGGTATGCCCCACCTTAATTACAACCTAATTTCTTTTTTCCATATGCTTAATATGTGAGATTATACATCTAATGGTCGGAGTGGATCTCACATATACATCTCCGTAGGCCCCATGAAAAATCAAAGTTGGCATCCCATAAAAATCCTGGTGGGGGTACAAGTCTGATCCACCTCACGTATAACTTCTTATTTACCACTTGAATGGGACATCCAGGATGTTTGATGGATTGAATCCACATCAACATTTTTTTATGAAAATTATCCCTATCCACTCATCAAGTTGCCAAAATTTTATTTTATTATTTACCTTTGGATATACACTATTTTCTATAAGTATCGATCACTTGATGAGTGGATAGGATGATGTTTGCACTTAGTGATTCTCATAGTCGGGCCAACTTATTAGAAGGTTTGGATTTCACAAGAACTTAACATGTCGGAAGTTATCCATTGGGTGGACCTTAAACTATGGTGCAATTTGTTAGACATGGGACAATCTTCTTTTTTCTTTTTTTTTAATGCATCAGCATACATAGCTGCAAGACAAATGCCCACCCTTGATTTCCTAGGGTCCCACAGTGATGCATACTTGAAATCCACCATTCAATGTGTAATTCATAGGAGTGAAAAATTAGGCTGACTTGTGATTAAGGTAGGTCACAACAAAGGAAAAATTGGGAGAGAAACTTCCACTCCAACCATTACATGAGAGAACAAAATGTAGGCTTAAGGCAAGAAAAACTGCTGGCCCATATGTGATTCAGGTGGGCCACACATAGTGAAATAGTTTGGAGGGTGAGTTGTCCTGCATACTCTCTCTAGTTGCTAATTACAAAAACTCATGAATTGGACTTGCTCAGGAATCTACTCGAGTTGGGTAAAATCAGTTGGAGTTCTCTCGACTCTTGAACACCAAAGGCTTTGGTGTATTTCGAATATACCAGCATGGCACTTGTACAAGCTCATGTACATGAGCTTCAAGCTACACGTGCCAGCATGGCACATTGGTGTGAGATCCAATCCATCCATCCATCAGGTTGGCTTGATCTTGTACAAGTTTTCCCAAAAAAATAGATGTCGTCCACTCAGCATGTGAGTCCCATATAAATAGTTGTAATATTGGGAGAGTGGTTTTGTCGAGCTTTCTTGAGTTATTCGAGGGTTCCGTCGAGTCAAACTGAGTCTTAAGTAGAGGTGAATTCACTTACCTATTCTTAACTGAGGTTCACTGAGCTTTTGCCAAATCAAATAATTTTTTATTTTTTTTTGGTTTCCCAGGTCTTGATGAAATCTGATTGAGTTGACTCGGCCGAGTAGACTTGAGTTGGATTTATTTTTTTTTTCCTGTTTTCAATATAGGGTAATTCAGATGGCAGAATGGAGGTTATTTACAGTCTGTAGTTGAGAATCAACGGGTGTAATTCCGCATTAAACGTCCTCAACTGCCTCTGCCTCTGCCTCAGTCAATGTGATCCATAGACTTAGAAACTGTGGTTGATGATCGATCGTGAAATTCTGCAGTAAAGTGTCCCCCATCTGCCTCAGCCAATATGATCCACTCAATTCCCTTTCAAACCTGTCATAATGTTACATTTAAATCTCACAGGAAATGGTGGGGCACACTGTTCAGCTGGAGGGCCTGGAGTTCCACAGCTCTGTTAAAATGGAGGC
This sequence comes from Magnolia changhungtana, assembly GCA_030180095.1. NCBI lineage: Eukaryota > Viridiplantae > Streptophyta > Magnoliopsida > Magnoliales > Magnoliaceae > Magnolia > Magnolia changhungtana. The sequence goes on along the minus strand of JASAUF010000480.1, from coordinate 1,514,638 downwards.
AACTTGTGGATGTGGTCCTTGACTGTGGAGGGCCCACCTCGATGTTATACAACGCCCTTCATCCATTTTGCCAACTCATTTTAGGGGTACGGGCCCAAAAATAAAGCAGATACATATCTCAGGTGGACCACACCACAGGAAACAGCTGTCATTGAATGCCCCACCATTAAAAACTTCATAGCATCCACTATGATGTTTTTTTTTTTTGCCATTCAAGCTGTTGATATGGTCACACAGACATGAATGAAGGAAAACACAAATATCAGCTTTCATCCAAAATTTTCGTGGCCCACGAGTAGTTTTTAATGGTCATTCACCACTGCTGCTTGTGGTGTTGTCCACCTGAAGTTTCGATCTGCTTCATTGTTGGGCCCATGCCATAAAATGATATCGCAAAATGGATTGTGGCTAAGATATACAATGCACACATACAATCCGGGTCAACAGCTAAAGTCACCTCCGATTTCAATCATGTGGGTCCAACCTTTTATATAGAGAAATGTGGTCAACTCGTACAATCGGGGCCCACAGTTCAGTTTGTCTAAATCATTGATATGGTGGGCTTCCCCATATATGAACCATGCATCAAAATTTCACTGTTTCTGGTCAAGAGGACAAGCCACTCTTCAGGTTGAATGCGAATTCTTGCTATATTTTCTTTCTCAGCCATCTATTTGTGGCCACTTTGTCAAAGGGATAGGATTTTCCATCAGTGAGCATTTTGGTGCATAGATCATCCAGTAAGGCTCAATGGACAAACCAAGGTCTTACTCAATATACAGGTGTGGCCCACCTAGTGAGAGCCTAATTTTTTTAAGTGGAACCTATTGTTTTCTTGGAACTGATTTCCTACAGAAGTGGCATGTTGGTGTGATAGACGGTACACTACCATAAGCTGTTGTACCCTTTGGCTCTTCTCAAATAGACTGAAGATTTGTGTAATATGTAAATGGGTTTGGACAGGGCACAAAGATGGGAATTTGCTGAAATAACATTTCACTCTTCTCGTATCTATTTTCTACAGGAAACCATTTTTTTTACCAATTTCATTCAACAAGAAAAAAGCGATGGAAGATGTAATGGATTTCTTGGTGACAGAAGAATCGACAGGAACCACTCCAATTTCAAATTCTCTAAATGCTGATATGACCATATTGTTTAGAAATGCTAATTGCTAAGAGCCCATTTGGTTGCCACTTAAAAAATGAGTTCCATTTCATTTTAGTTAACATCAACTACATATGAGAGATCATAGTTTATATAAATTGCTGGTTGTAATTTGTCATCCCTACCAAACGTGGTTTTATGACCCAGATGAGTCTGAGACGACTCGTCCAAGCCGACTCATTCGGCACTACCCAATCTGGTTCGATACACCCCCCCGACTCGGGCAATCCACGACTTGACCCGAGACCAAACAAGTCAATCCGAGTCTCTGAGTCTCTGAGTCTAAAAACCATGCTACCCAAAAAAAAAAAAAAGATCTCTGGTACATAATTACGACTAAAGAAAATGAGACCAACTCATTTTCAAGTGGCAACCAAACAGGCCCTTAAATAACTGTTCTTAAAGGATTCAAAAAAATTCGAGACCACTCCAAGAGGGAAATTTTCTCACTGCCAAAATTCAATCAGTTTTTTGCCCTTCTCTCATCTAATAAGGATAAAAATATAGGTGATTATACAATGAAAAATTTGCCGAGGATGGTGTCAGACAGGACTATAAAATGAAGTGACAGCTACATATTCACCTGCCTGATTGGAGTTTCGGTGAGTCGCCTCCATACCATCTTCCCGCAATGCAGCAAGGTCAAGATCACCATGAAGTAGAGGACAGGAACACCAACAATGCAACCCCCAGGCACAAGATTAATCAGTGTCTGAAATGGAAAAAATGATGCCAATCAGAGCAATAACAAAATCAAAATTGAACTACAACTCAAAGAATGGTGCCTTGGATTGCAACAAACATGAAAAATGTCTTTGGTACCAGTACAACCTACGGCATCAGCTATATTACTCATAAACCATGCGTAATATTTTCTCAATCTATCAATAACCACATTTTAAACACTTGATCGTTACCCAATTTCACCCAGTCAACCATGCAAATGTGGGCAACTCAGCTTTTATAAAACCCGGGATGACTCGATTGGGAAATCGTACATGAGAGTCACAATGGTCAGAAAGAAGAGCTAAAACCGAGTAATCATTCTAGCATCCGAGAAACTCCAAAATAAATAAATAAAAATCTGATTAATACATGGGCATCTATGCTTTTTTTAGAAGAAATGAAATTATATTAATAAGCAAGAGAATACATCAGAGAAACTGAATTCCCAACGCAAGAGGTTGACCAGCACCTTCTCTGCCCAACATATCCCAAATCATTTGCCTCTCTTCCCACATGAACATTTTAGACTTGAAAAACTCACATAGTAGACCAAGTTTTAAGTTGAGATTTGGGTTGTTGCTAGGTTCTTAGTTGAGTATTTAAGTGTTATTGTAGTCATTCAACCAATCATAGCTAGGGCTTCAAGTTGGGTTCGGGTCAACCCAAACCTGAACCCAAAAGACCCAACCTGAGTTCGGGTTGGGTTGTTGGGGTCTTCTTGTTGGGTTAGGGTTGGAAAATGCCAACCCAACTTGAAATCATGGGTTCAGCCAGTGTTCAAAATATCGGTATCGCGTTACGTATCACACCCTTGGGATATGGATATGCATCGGTTATTGCATTGAGATATACCGGTTGTATCACGTAATGTATTGTTGTTGTTGGAAAAATGGGGAAAGATTGGGAAATTGGTCGAAAATTTCAATGAAACTTCAATGATTGTTAAGAAAGACATCAATATACACTTACAAATCAAAACATTACAAAAACAAGTGCACATAATAGGTTTTCTTTATGTGGGGACCTAATCTATGCGTTGTCTAATTGAATTGATGCAAGTATATTCAAAGTCTATTCATATAATTTATAAATATAAGAAGACATGTGGAAGCACAAGCAATACATTCAAAAGCAAAAGAAGAATCACTAGATCAGGTTTACATGTTTAATTTAATGTTTGGACACAGATTGCAAAAGATTTGTGAGAAATTAATTTTTTTTTTTTTTTTTTCCGCAACTCGGCCCATCTCTTCCAAATCCATTATTTTTCATGCAAAACATGAAAAATCGTGGATTTGTAACAATTTGACACTGATTTAACGTGATTTACAGGAAAAAAAAAATAATGGATAGAAAATACTCACCAGATTGAACATGTGGGATATATCCCACTACTTGTGTGTTTCATATCGCATAAGTAAGATACAAGATATATTGTGGGATATATCGGCTGATATCATCCATACTTAAAACACCGCGTTCAGGTTGAGCAAATTCAGATCAGGCTGGGAATAATCACCATGTATTTGGATTGGGTTGGGTCAGGTTAGGGTTGAGTATAGAGAAATTGGGGTTGAGGCCGGTTAGGGTTGAGTGTAGAGGAATTGGGGTTGGGTTCGGGTTGAGAACCTCAGGTTGTAATTCAGGTTGGGTCAGATCGGTTGGAATGCGGGTTGGGTCGGGCTCGGTTTGACCCTCAACCCGACTCAACCTGCCTGAGTTGCACCATTAATCATACCTAAATCAAGAGCACTTTCTCTTTTTCCTCTTTTGAAAGATAGAATCAAGAGCATGCCAGCATATATCAATAATGTCTATCCTTTTGAGTTTTTACTGGAAAAGAAAAGGTAAAACCACATTCTGGTAGCCTTTCGAAAAAGAAAAGAAAAGAAAACCACATCCTGGTCGTATATAGTCAACCGATCATATGTCAATAATATCCTTCTTTCAAGTCTTTAAAGAAAAAAGATAAACCACATCCCAGCATATTCTGAAATAAACATATCCATGATCAATGCTACAAAATACCAGCAGCAGATGCCCATCCAAGGACACTTGTTAGTAGCAAGTTTCGAAGCTCTTCCCAGCTATGAATTTTGATTTCCAGCAATGAAAATCAACCCAAAAACAAAGAACTATCTAAAGGATGCAAGCAGCATTATGATTTCAGGATGAGATAATATAGCGACAAAGTATTCAAATGCTTGAATCTATTTTGATTTGATAGTTACCGCCATAGCTGCAACAAAATGAACCACTGGAACCAATATTTGATCTGTTTTCCTCCCTTCTGCATATCCATTGAAAGCAATGACCATCGAGAAGGTGTGGATTGTCACAAATCCAAGAGAAATAATTGCTGCCAAGCAACATGGGAATCAGTAAGACAAAAAACCTCAACCAAAGGAAATTTCAAGAAGATACACAACCATGTTACTATGAGGAAGTTATATAGTCCTGAGCCTCATCCAATGCTTTCAAATTTCCAATTGCATACATGTGCAGCCCACAGTAAGGTCAACCAGATCATTGATTTGATGGGCCCCAACATGAATATTTGGTGCCCCAAAACTCTGCCTGATTGAAAAGATCCTAAGCCTTTGATATGCGACTTACAGAGTGTGGCTAACAGATGGACAGTTAAACTTAAAAATACTGCCCTGGTCCACATTTGGCAGAGAAAAGGCCAAAGATGGAACTGTTAGGATCTTCCAATAGGAAGACCTTTGAGCATTCTCCATCCACAGTGGGACCGCAGGGCCCATCAAAGCAGCGGAATGGATAGCCATGGGCCTCCCACATCCGGAATTGGGAGCATCAGCAAACTATACTCTTACTGAGATTCCGGATCCCACAATTTATACACCCTTCACATAATGGAAACCTCTAACTCAATAAACAGAGATTTATCTGAATGAATAATGTCAGTCTGCTGATAATGTCATGCGGTGGACTAAGAAAACAAAATGGTGATGAAAGCCCCTTTGGTTACCAATCAAGAATAAAAAATTAAAATAAAACTCTTTTGTTTATTATCGTTAGCAAGTGCAATGTTCATAAATGACCTTTGCTGAGCCCACGTGCATGTACAGGTCAGCTAACGTGCACGCTGCCAAATATGCCAGCATGGCAGACAGGTGAAATATCCAAGCCATCCATTGCCATATATATATATATATATATATATATATATATATATATATATATATATATATATATATATATACATTGAAACTGTGATAACTTTATTAAAAGGAGCAGAAACTCGGAACTAAACAGAAAAAGAAAAAGAAAAAGGCTACAAACCCTCCCAGCTTTCCAGAAACACCCCCACTAACTTTGAGGACAAAGCCCATTCAATCACTAGCAATTTGGCTTTGCTGAAAACCTGATATGAATCGAGTTTGCAATTCCTGAAACAACACTCGTTTCTTTCTACCTAAATGACCCATATACCCGCCAATAGGCATAATCGCCATACTCTTGCCCCGGATTTCTTTAAACCTCCCTCATGCCACATCAGGAAAAGACTGTCCGCAGAATTAGGAGCGGCCCATACTGACTTAGCGGAAACAGAATGAAGGAACAGATGGTCCACTGATTCTTCATCCCTCGTGCACATAAGACATATTTGGAAGTATGAAATTCCGCTTGCACAGGTTGTCTACTGTTAGCACCTTTTTTCTACCAACAAGCCACGCCAAGGCCACCACCTTTGGAGAGCCCCATATCGCCAAATGAACCCAGTCAGACATGCTACCACTGGAAGGGCCGCATTGAGGAGAGCCATGTATGAAGATTTAACTGTGAACTTTCCAGATTTTGCCTGTAACCATAACATAGCATCGCCCTCTGAGATGACAGGAACGAAAGATGATAGCTTGCCCATCAAGCATGAAAATTCTGTGGCTTCATCATCATCCAAATTCCACCTGTAAGGAGGAGCCCACACGAAGTTACCACTGATCACTGAAAAGCAAGAATCTACCCTCAAATTCACTTCTACAGCAATACCCGCCAACCGGGGGTAAAGATCACTAAGTTTTTGTTCCCTCGCCCATCTATCTTCCCAGAATCCAACCGTCTTTCCATTCCCCAAATAGAAACCTACTCCACTCCATACTTTGGATTTGACCAACGCCACCCCTTTCCACACATGAGAAGCACTATAGAGAGAAGATGATCTAATCCACCACCCACTATCTTCAGTACCATATTTCTTTGCTAACACCACTCTCCAAAGCACATCCTTCTCTACCCTAAATCTCCACACCCATTTACCTAACAATGTTAAACAGAACTTGTCCAATAACCTAATTCCTACTCCCCCTGATCGTACGGTTTACATACCTCTTTCCACGACATTAGATGGAATTTGTGGGAATCTTCCACGCCTTTCCACAAGAAATCCCTCCTCATCTTTAGAGTTGTACACGAGTTGAGTCAAGTCGAGTATTGCCCTACTCGTACTCGGCTCTTAACGCCCGAATGCTGCTCGTACTCGGCTCTACTCGGCCAACAAGCAGGGACTCCTTGCTCGTACTCTACTCGCCCGAGTACGAGCCGAGTACGAGTAGTAAATGAGTCGAGTCGAGTCGAGTCCGAGTTTTCGAGGCAAGTTCGAGTACGAGCAAAAGTCGTTCCTGCCCAGCTCGCCCGTCCTCGAGTTTCTTTCTGATTTTGAGATATTTAGGGAAAACACAAATATCAGGTTAATCCCAAATATATACTAAACAATTTCTATATTAACATATATTAAACAATTTCTAAAAATCAAAAATCAAAAATCAAACCCACACATACCGGCAAGTCAAGCGTGAACGACCGGCACCGTGCATGCGAGCGGGGGCGATGACGGACGACTAGACGAGTGGCAGCCTGGCAGGGACGAGCTGCGGCACCGGACGAGTGGCAAGGAGGAGCTCCGTCACCGGACAGGGGCACCGGACAGGCCGCAGGGATGAGCGGACAGGGGACGGGCGTCTAGCACCGCCGGACAGTGGACAAGCGAGTGAGAGAGAGAGATGGAAGAAGAGGGACAGCCGGACGGCGCTGGGAAAGGGAGGGGAGAAAGAGAGAGGGGGAGAGTTTTTTTTAAAATGGCCGCTGGAGGGAAAAAGGGTTTCGAGCGGGTGCTTGAAAATGACGGGCGACTGGGTGAGTGAAGTAGGTTTTTTTTTTTTTTTTTTTATATATATATACGAGTAGTACGCAGTCGAGTACAGTGGGTCGAGTACCTTCGAATCTGACTGAGTAGACGAGTCGTTAGGCCGAGTATGAGCGGGTTTCATCTACTCGTTTAGATTACGAGTCGAGTACCGAGTCGAGTACCTCCAGACTCGTACTCTACTCGTAATCTAAACGAGTAGATGAAACTCGCTCATACTCGGCTGTAACTCAGACGAGTCGAGTACGAGTCGAGTATTCCGAGTCGAGTCGAGCGAGTACTCGAGCCATAGTCTGCCCATGTACAGCTCTACTCATCTTATCTAATTTTTCAATCACCGACTTCGGACATTTAAAAAGAGACATGAAGTACACCCAGTGTTCGAAGTATCGGTATTGCTACAAGTTTCGTTGGTCAGGGATATGGAAACAATATCGGTATCGCCAATAATATCGTTGATAACCAGAAATGCAAGAAAACATGGAGAAAACGGTAGAATTTTCAGTGAAACCTCAAGAGATGCTAAAATACACATATTTGCATATTTAGGAATAAAAAATTGTAAAAAGAACGTATACACAATAAGTTTCCATTTAATGGGGGCTTAAAAACATGCGTGTCATCGTAAGAACAATTTGCAAGTTTTGCTAACCATCCCGTCCATCCAACCTTCTATCCAAACATCCATTGATATTGCAAAATATTGATAACTCGTGATATTTTTCAAAGAAATCATTAACAACAGGAAAGTAAACAAAAGATTGTATCTTGATACCATGCATGTTGCAATAATGATAATATTGAAATATTATCAATGTCAGCAACGACAAATTGAAAACTGCATAACAACAATACGCTCATTAAAAAAAAATAAAAATAAAAATAAAAATATTTGAAATGGAATTTTTTTTAATAAACAAACTTTTTGTGATATCTTTACGTTAGTGATGTTATTGAAATATTGTTAATGCGCTTGTGATACAAGTGTCACCTAGAATTTATAGAGTTGGAAATATTGGCAATAAATTGGCGATATTGATACATTAATAATACAAGCGACGCTTGGAATTTACAGAATTGAAAATATTGGTGATATCGATTCGTTGGCGGTACTTAGCAATACATTGTTAATGCTTGGAATTTCTAATATTGCCAGTGTTATCGGTATTGCTACCAGTGTTATCGGTATCGCCAAGCTGGAGATAACGATAATATCTAAGATATTTCAATAATATTGGAGATAATTCAAACAATGAGTACACCAGAATATTAGACATTACCGATTTAATCATTGGTTATTCTAGCCCCTATAGAGAGTTGGTGGGATTTTCTCCAAGAAAGCTTGACCACGAACCTTTCAATCACCCGATCCCAAATATGAACCGACGGTTTTCCAATGCAACGGGGGGAAACCGAGATATGTGGTAGGGAAAGTGTAACGTCTCGAAAAAAATCTGTACAAAAACCCGAGTACCACCTCAGGCAGAAATCACTCAGGACCAAATCCTTTAGAAATTAGACGAAATTAACTAAGTGCTAAACTAGTTTACTTGCGAAATTAGCACTAATCACTTTAAATACGAACTGCAAGACCCAAAACTTGCAGAATCATCGACACTACATTACCCTATAATCTAGGATCAATCTTATTACCCTGTTACTCTTAGGAGCACATTGAAACTTCGTATCAGACCTGGACCGCGCGTCGAAAGTCCGATTACTGCGAAACCAAACGGTTAGGACCGCCTTACTAGGCTTGACAACCATCTCGGAAATCAAGTCCAAATTGTGTCTAGAAATGCACAACTTGAACCCGGAGCGAAGTGTGTGAGAAACGTGGATATCTTTAGAAATAAAAATCTAAATTTAAGTAATCTGAGACTTGTCGCTTGTGGGCCAAATATAAAGATTCTGACCGTCAGAATCTGACCCAAATACACCTTCGGATCAGGAGAAATTTCCCATACATGGCAGTGTACTTGTAGCCCTGATCGAGTTTCGGTGACCGTTGAACGGAAACTGGTCCGCCGCGGTCGATCTGTAAATCCGATCGGACTGAAAACTTAACTCGACCTAGATCCATGGTCAAGGAACTTAAGTCCAACCACACATAGAAAGGGGGCCTCCAGAAGTGCTCCGTTGGATCAGAACAAGCCTCCTTTAGCTATAACCTAAGTATACCTTGGCCCTGGGGCCATTTCCATCAGTTTTAGGCCTATATAAGGACCTTAAACCCTCTCTCATTCCCTCCATACGAATTTAAGGAAAAACTTAGGAGAGAGAAGAGAGTAAAGAGAGAGAAAGTGTGAGTGCAGTTGGAGGAGATTCCTGGTATTCTACCCTGCCTCTTCCCGTGTTTATTCATTGCTACCGGATCGCTATTCCGGCGATTTCAATTCCACTATTGGGTAAGAAATCCTAACCCTAATCCGTTCTAGGGTTTCAAATAGTTGAAATGATGAAATAGCTAACCCAGTTCATGCTATAGGTTGTCATTCTGCCTGTGACAAAGACTATGTGTTTAAAACGAATCCGTTACGCATTTACCGGCGTAAGGTGCGGACTATAGACGTATAGGTTATGGTTTTCAAAGCTTTCAATGTCGGTTAATGATAGATTCCTGACGTGGATGCTATTTCACATATAAAATGCGATGTCTGTCTTGCGTTTCAGTTATATACGAACTATGTGGAGTTTAGCTTATTCTTTGTATTTGTAGAAAGTACCGTATACGTATGAAATTTGAAAGTGTGTTTGCCATGATTAATTGCCGTGTGTATATACTAGTTATGCGTGTAACAACTCCTTGGCGGAAGGATTCGCCCTAATATATGTTTGGGCCAACTTACGTTATGTAAGCTAATAAGTGTAGTCCAAGTTTTTGCGAAAATGCTTATATAAGTAAGTACTTAGGAGAGTGTTTTAGGTGGGTTTTGAGTTAGGATTCTCAACTACCCTAGGGATGTGTACGATTTCCTCCATGCAAGTTGTTTAGTTTATCTCTTTACTTACGAAATGCATGTGTATGGATTCTTGTTTATGTTGCATCTTATAACATGCATGATATTATGATTGGACTACTTGGTTACTCCTGTTCTGATTACTTCACATGCTTATTGGTTAAGGTTGAATGTGTATGGGGCTATGTTATGGTCCAGGCAATCGGTAACAGGCTTAAGTTCGTGGCTGAGATTTATTCGTCATGTAGGACGTGTTTGACGAACCCGAGCCGTACTAGAGTTGTCGGCAGTGGTTAGGCCACACGGAGTGTTTACGCACTTCATATCGATTAACTTAAAGTGCGCTCGAAATAGTCCAACTCGTTAAGTAACCCGATTGACCCGATGTATGTTCACCATGTATGGACGCTCTTGTTTGAACCTACGGTATCAAACTTACCAGTGGAAATCCCGTTAACCTTGGTACCTCAATCCGCTAAGACTCATGAGCCGGACATGGTGGTATGGGACATCATGGTCGAGCTGTCGGCCTACGCTGGGGTGACGAGCCTCCCCGTAGTGACCAATGAGCAATACTGTCTCGTGAGCTGAATACGGTGGTATGGGACACTATATTCGAGCTGTTGACCTACACTGATCAAGTGACGAGCCCTTTGTAGTGACCTCGAGCATACTTTGAGACTGCGTAGAGGCGACGGTCTTTCCGTAGCAACTAGAGTATAAGCTAGGTCTGCACTGATCAGGTGACGAGCCCTTTGCAGTGACCTAGAACCGCAACATCGTATGAGATTTACTAGGACTGACGACCCTAGAATGGATCATTGTTTGAAAAATGATATAAGGGAGGTACCTTAGTTTCTCAATCCTGCTGTATGAATAAACCTAAGTAAGAACCTGGCTAATCACGTGCATGCACCACATTGCATGTACTTTGGCGTGGAAGAGCACTTTCGGGTGGTTGTCATGCGCGCCGTAAGATGAAGACGCTGAGGGAGTATAGACGAGGGCATGCATCATTCTTACATATCATTTTGCATTAATCAAGAGTATTTAGGACATGATTGATGTACTGCTTTATCATTACTGCTTGATTGAATTAATAACATGTTAACCTTTGCTTTCTTGTTCCACTGAGTTGATCACTCACTCTCACGTTACGGAACGGTGTTTTAAACACCAACCAGACTCTGTCTTAATTGCAGATGGCGACGCGACTCCTGAGGCGAAGCCTAACTTTTGTGATGACGAAAAGGCATTCTCGTACATGCAGTATTCAGGCAGGTTCACGTGAGCCGTTCTGAATCGACGGGGCTTCAGGGTTATACTTGTAGTGGACTATCACATTCTTTTGACATTTTGTATTTTGAAACAATACTTGTACTTATTGACCTGGCAATGCATACATACTTTGGGGACCTATACTGGTTTATACTGTTATACATTTCGTTTTAGTCTTCCACTTGCGCATTACAACTGTCCCTGGATTATGTGTTGTTTTGGCTTAATCTCACTCATGTTTAATGCACTAACACAGACAACATTTAATCATTATTATCTATGTTGCATAAGTGATGCGTTAAAACTCGGGAGTTAAGTCTATACTCGACCCCCGATTTTCAGGGCGTTACAGAAAGAGCCTAACCTGCCCCCAAGCATCCTTGCAAACAGATTTGTCTCCTCTCTCGACGCTCCCACCCCCAAAATTTCACTTTTGGATATATTAACTTTAAGGCCCGATACCACCTGAAAACTAATAATAATAAAACGAAAATTTTCGACATAACCTTTGTTTGCTTCACAAAGTAATAGTGTCATCCGCATAGTGCAAATGAGAAATTTGAACATCTGATTTATCCACCCCAAAATCTTTTATCAATCCCAACACTACCCCTTTATCTAACATCCTGCCAAAAGCTTCCATCACCACTACAAATAAGTATGGGGAGAGTGGATCTCCCTGCCATAGACCTCTAGATGCTGCAAACAAAAAAAAAAAAAGAACATTTGGAGATCCGTTCACCATTACTGAAAACATGGCAGAAGTGACACATTTTTAAATCCAACTTGGCCATATAGCCCCACATCCTAGCCTTTGTAATATGTCATCCAAGAAATCCCAATCCACATGATCATAAGCATTTTCAATGTCTAACTTGCAAACAATACTGTTCGTGCCATTCATGATGGTAGAATGAATGCATTCATTTGCCACCAAAACGATATCCACAATTTGCCTACCTTCCACAAAAGCCCCTTAGAGCTACCAAAATAACTTCGCCCAACACAACTCTAAATCTGGAGGCTAGAACTTTTGCCAAAATCTTGTAAGGACTACCCAACAGACTAATAAGCCTAAAATCCTACAAACTTTCTACACCTTTATTAGTGATTATAACTATAAATGTACCTTTATTAGTGATTATAACTATAAATGTAGCCCCTAACTCTGAAGCCAAACAATTTTTATCACAAAACTCATACAAAAAGCCGCACATATCCGCCTTAATCAAATCCCAAAATCTTCAGAAAAACGCTATCGAAAAATCATCCGGACTTGATAGCATTTTCCCAAAGGATCGTGCTCTTCCACTAGTCAGATGGCCACATTTAACTGAGCAAATGTACGGTAGTGAAAAAATGGTATGAAGTTTTCAACCCATCCACTTCTAATATCATGGAACACCTACTGGGTGGACCATCTTTATCTCTGGACAGCAACATCTACACAGTGAGTTCCGCCTGATGGATGATTGGATATTGTGCCTGTCTGCCACACTGGCACGGGTGGTGTGTGCATTAGCTGACTTGTACATGCGCGTGGGCTTAGCAAAGCTCTCATAAAATTATTTACCATACATGGAAAGAAGGTAATTACTCAGACCATTGATTTTCTTATTACACTAGCATATCCTCAAGAAAGGAAATAGAAAAAGCAGTAGGGATGTGGTTACCTAGTAATTATGTATGACAGAAAGGGATTTGATGTTACATTATGATCAGAATTTACAACGGTATGAAACCTTAACACAGGTGAATGGTCAGGCTGGTCCGTGGACATGATTACAAGCTACTGATCCAACAAGTCTCTTCCGCGCTCAGGCTATGAGCAGGTTGACCCATGGGCGTAATTGATAGCTGTCATTTTCTCAATCATGCTACGGAAATAAACCATTAATCTCTTCTATAAACCACAAAATCACCTAGAAATACAGTGTAACCAGATGGTTTTCGTTCCATCTCGAGTTCTTGACTTTCATTGAGGCCACTTCAGCATAACCCAAGAAGCTCAACAAAGACAATCAGCCAAGGTTAATGCCTAGATAAGACAATCCCTGAACGTATCTCAAGATGAGATAAATTGCCTCCAAATGAATGCTTCCGAGATTTTGAGACGACAGTACCAACTATGTCTCCAACATCTACATGGAGATAGTATAATATAATGATCATAGATAAGGCAATGCCTGACTGTGTCTTGAGATGAGATAAATTGCATCCAAATGAATGCTTCTTAGATCTCTAGAAGACAGTACCATGTATCCAACATCCACATGGAGAGAATAAAATATAATGACCAATGTGCTTGCATGATGAATGGTAGCATCGAAACAACTTTCTCTGTAATAGTGGAGTGGTGTGATTCAAATGAGGTGGGAATGAATGCCTTTAGAGATGGGCTGAGAATTTGCTCCTTCACTCTATTCTTGAGACTTCTTGGTGGAAGGGGACTCAAGGAGTATGGGGTCTTGGGAATCTCACAGGTGTGCCGAGCCTTGGTGCTTAATCCTTTATCTTTGACTAGATTTATGACCTAGTGCATGGGTCTAACATTTTGTTTAAACATGCAACCAGAAGTGGGAATGATGATATGGCCAATACTCAAGCAAAAGAGGGTACCACAATATCTCCATGCCAAAATGCTTTCCATCTCTTAGGATGTATTTATTTATGCTACAAATTTCAAATAAAATTTTAACGTCATTGACAAAAAATTTGATAGATTTGTTTCTTTCAGATAAGCACTTGAGATGTTTGCTATCCAATTGCAACTGAAATTAGATTAAAGACACCTTCCCCACTCTACTCATCCACATGTACAAACAGGTAATGTAACTTTTAGCAGATCCCCATGATCAGTGTCCTATGTATCAATAGTATTGGCTGATACTACCAGTATTTGCAGGTCAGTAATACGAAACTGGGTTGTATAACAAAAAATACCATGCATCAGTGATAATGTCAATGCATTGTGATAGGCAATTTATCACGATATATAGGTGTGAGAAATGTTGTATAAATAAGATCAATCGAGCGATGCATGCGGAATTCGATTGAAATTCAAAATTACAAAAAGATTTAAAGAATAGCTTTTTTATTCTTTTTTTTTTTCTTTTTTGTGCGGGGGAAGCTGTTTCACATCACAATATGAATTTGGTGGAGAAATCATGATACAAGAGCAAATCCAGGCTAGAACCCCAAAGGTGAGAAAAGGTTTTTCTAATACATTTTTTTTTTCTACAGATTATAAAGAAAACAAGTAGCAATACGTATCTCCGCATGAGTTTCATGCATTGACATGAATTTCAAGTAAGAAATTTTGATTTTTATAGGTAAAAAGTGAAAGAAATTGGGGAAATCCAAATTTCTTTCATATTCACCCTTTAAAATTGCAATGTAAGTGTGGATAAAATATATGTTGATGAGTGTAGGCTGATCTACAGATTGGCGATGCTCTTTTATATCTTCAAAACACAAATAATTACTATTTCCAACTTTTAATCATCTTATTTCATTCTACAAGGAGTCTAAAATGCCAAGAGGAAGTCAACTTGACATCAGTTGGCAACATGAAAAGCCAATTAAGGAGAACATATACAGATTTATTTGTTATTATCGCTGTTGTATATCGAGGAGTGAAGCGTCCCAGTTGAAGGAGTATTTGAAAAGAGTTGTCAAACATAAAAGACCGCCCTAATGTTCTGAAGGAGATGAAAGCACAGACGAGGTAGGAGTGATGTAATAGTGTTGCACGAAGAGGGGTGGAAAGCATGCACCGAGGAGATCAAGGAAGAATGTGGCATCCTATACGACGCCTTGGAACTATGGATACAAGCATGCCTAGTACGATGAAATGAGATACACCTCAGCACTATAGATACAAGCTTGCTAAGTATGATGATATTAGATTCCCAAATGTCTCTATGACAAAGGATGACAAATTGACATATGGTTCCCAAGGAGACCAATAGGTCTAAAGTGCTTGAGATAATCCACACCTTCTTTCTTAGGGACAAGGGCCGAGAAAATGAAACCCAATTCTTTCGGGAGAAAGGCCGAGGCAAACAAATCCTCCGCAAAGGCAAAAAGATCCAATTTAACCATTTCCAAAAGGATTGGAAGAAAGCCAAAGGAAAACCATTAGGCCCTGGGGCTTTATCCCTTCCCAAATCCTAAACTTCCCTCTTAATCTCCTCAAAAGTAATGGGCATCTGAAGACTAAGAGAATTCTCCAAGGAAAGATGAACAAAATTAAAATTAACCAAAGCAGGTCTTTTCCAACCCTCATTCGAACGAAAGATGATCAAAATTCAAATTATTCGGAAGAAAGCCAGAGGGAAACCATCAGGCCCTGGGGCTTTATCCCATCTCAAATCCCAAACTACCTTCTTAATCTCCTCAAGACTAGTGGGCATCTCAAGATTGAGAGCATCCTCCAGGGAAAACTGATCGAAATTCAAATAATCCGAAGCAGGTCTTTCTCAGCCCTCGTCCGAAAGAAGATCAACATAAAACTCAATTGTAGCATCACAAACAAAAACTTTATCCACTAACTTAACATCATCCACCATGAGAGAGGAGATAGAATTGGCCCGAGCACAGGCAGTGGCTATCCAATGAAAGAATCAATGTTTCGAATAGTGCCCGTAGCTTCATGGTAGCATACACTACGTAGCGTAGCGTGGTCGTAGCGCTACATAGCGTCCCAAATAGCGTAAATCCCCTATAGCGGCCGTAGCGCTACGTAGCGTCCCAAATAGCGTAAATCCCCTATAGCATACGCTACAGGGGTTGTAGCGTACGCTACAGCTACGTAGCGCGTAGCGTTCGTAGCATAAGCTACAATGTATTTTTTTACTATTTTATTTTTTATTATTTTTTTCACGTTTTCTTTGTTTCTAATGTTGAGGAATGTGACACTTGTATTATACTTGATACTTTTAACCTATGGGATTTTTAGTTCTTTTCATAATTGTGACTTGTGGTTTCAATTAGACATTATTAATTAAAGTGGTTTGCTTAGAAAGTTGTTGATGTGATAATTATTTGATTTGGCTTATATATGTGGATTGACTTTTGATAAATGATAACTAATAACTTTTTTGAACATGCTTATAATTGATAAAATGAATCATCTTTTAGGCATTTTTATATTTTTTTCCCCTTTTTTTCCCACTATTTATTATATTTGTCCTACTTTCAAATTTAAAAATAGAAGTATCATGTAACTTACGCTACACGCTACGTATTTACGCTACACGTTATAGAGGGCTGAGCGCTATGCATCACGCTACCGCTATTTAAAACATTGGAAAGAATTTGGTATTTCTATCTCCCTCCTTTGGCTAGACAGCCAAATACCTCTGTCGCCATTTTATCTCCTCCTCGAATAACCTAGAATGATGATAGAAGGATAACTTATCTTCCAATATTTTCTCTACATCTAAAACCAAACCGTTTTCCTCCTTGATGTCTAGATCATGGATGTCATGAGCAACGCATCCATCTCTTGCTCCCTTTGGTCGAAGATCTCCCTCTTCCAAGGGCACAATTCAGCCTTTAGCAGCTTCAGCTTTTTTAACAAAATAAAGCCCGCCCTGCCCACAACTTCGAAAGAGGCCCACCAATCAGAAACAAGATCCCGAAACCCTTCAACTTCAAGCTAGGCCAACTCAAACCTAAAGGGCATAGGATACCAATTAATTTCCTCCACTTTCAGAAAGCTAAAAAGAAAAATTACAGTCTTGTCAAGAGTTTATACAAGAAGCCCATTTGACTACAAAACTCTTAGATTTGAAGTTAACTTCCCCCTCTTTAGTAGCCTCATCCCGGAAAAACCTACCATTCATTTCCTCTCAAATAGACCATAAAGTGGTTAGCAAAGCCAATCACCAAAGATTTAGAGTTTTTCTCTCGAGACAAGCACCATGCCATAGTAGGAGCTCCTTGACTAGTTCTAGCATAGCCCAAGAGATGCCAAAGAGACTAAGGATAGAGCTCCAAATCCAACTAGCATACGGACAATGAACAAAGAGCTGGTTAATAGACTCCACGTCCGCCATACACATCACACAAACATTCGGGAGAACAAGGCCCTCTTTTGGAGGAGGTTGTCAATGGCTAGAACCTTTCCTCTTCCAACCAACCATCCAAATGCTGCTACTTTTGGGGTTTGTCGTAGTGCCACACAAAGTTGTGTGCCCACATAAAACTTCCCTATCATTATGCCTAAGGGTTTCATAGACCGAATCGAGAACTACCCCGTCTTGTCTTTCATCCACACCATTCTATCCATTTTCTTCTTTAATCAACACGTTATGTTGAAGGCAATCGAGAAGTCTTGCAAACTCTTCAACTTCGGTATCAAGCATATTGCTATGGCATGGGGGCTCCACACCACTTGAGACTCAATAAAGTTGTAACACATTGCAACCATGATATTCTTTTTCAAAGTTAGATGCGCCACCAACAGGAAGGCTCTTTAGAGAGGAATCTCCCCAGCCCACACATCTTCCCAAGATATAACCCTTTCCCATTACCAAAATACAATACCTTCATTGAATATTGAGTTAATGCGCGCTATACCTTTCCAAATCCAAGAAGCTTTGTAAAGGGAGGAGGCCTTAGTTGCCCAATCGCCGCTCTCACCTCCATAGTTTGCAGCAATTACATCACGCCACCGAAGTATACGAAGGAGTGCGGTTCGTTTGATGACCATCAAATGAAATGTGAATAACCCATCCTCCTCTCTTTGAAACAAGGGGCACTTCCAATTCTGTAGGACTATGATTCGTCGGAATATCCCTTTTTCTTCCAAATATTTCTACAAATACGCTTTTTTGAGATAGAAGTACGTTTCTTTGGAACCGCCATTGGTAACTCTAAAGATCCCCCTAGACAGCCTGCACACCACCTCCTTCCACACCAAAAAAAGATGGTATTTTTCCTTCTCCAAACCTTGCCAAAGAAAATCCCTTGTCAACTTTTCCAACTTGGCTATAACTAACATCAGGCATCAGAATAAAGACAAAGTAAAGTGAGAGATTCGACAAGACTGCTTTCGATTAGAGTAATCTAACCAACAATGGAAAGATACCTCCCTTTCCACTTAGCTAATTTCCTTTCAAATCTCTCCACTACTACATCCCATAAGTGTTTAGCCAACTTCCCTATGCAAAGGGGCAAACCTAAATCGGTCAGGGAAAAGAACCCACTCAGCATTTAAATATTTGATGAAGACATCCGAGCACCTTTTAGAGTTTATCAGAGAAGGAGGGTTGCCCTAGTTTCTTTATGGCTAAGTGATCATTATATTGTGTCCAATGAGCTCAATTCGAATTCCTAACCACGTTGAAGACCCCATATGCATGATCGTATATCTTTGAAGACCCAACACTGGGAAGATGTACGTGGGTTGTTTAGTTGAGAGTATTGGATCGATTAAATACATATATTGGATTGTTGGATTTCGCACGATAGGCCATCTTGACCGTTGGATCATTTTGATCATTGGGTCGTCTTAATCGTGGACTCATATAGTCATATTGGACACTAGTTTTAGTTATTTTGTTTAGTTAGTTTGATTATATTTAATTTATTTTATGATTTAGTTGATATTTGGGGTATTTTGGACATTTTATAGTATTAAGGGTGTTTTTGTAAAAACGCCCCAAATAGAGCATATAAGGCTTGGAAGTATGAAGCCTAAGGCATTATTGGCTATTGAATAAAATTCTCTTCTTAATTTGGTTTAGAGCAAAATTACTCTTGTGATTGAAGTTTGGTGTGAAGCCATGGTGTTACTCCAATTATTCCCTTTCCAGGTAATCTTATTTTGCTTTCTTATCTTCCCCCCTCGTTTCCAACCAAAAACCATCATCACCTTAGCCCTTCTGAACTTAACCCAAAACATCATCCTAGCCGTCTAGACCACTCCCAAGCTGTCACCCCCACCCAACCGTACGAACAACCCATTTCGTACGCCCGTACAGACAACAAACAGCCCTAACCCCGCTTCTTGCCTTTTCATTTCCCATCTTTAAACCCTAATTCCATAGATTCCCAAACCTTATTTTTAAAATTTTAAAAAAAAAAAAAAAAAAAAAACCATAATTCGCAAAAACCCTATTTCCCAAAACCCCAATTACCAAATCCTAAATCCTAACTTACCCAAACCCTAATAAAACCAAGTGATTTCCATTGAATTAAGACTTATCCCTATGCCAGATGGAAGTTCTACCTTCTATAGATCCGAATTAGTCAATATCCTCCAAAACCTACACTGTGGAATTGTAGGTAGTCTTGAACTAGAGCATCCTTTAATGCTTGAACTATTTAACCTTATGATAGATTAACTTCATTTTGTGTTTTGATTTCTCTAATTAATCTATTGATTAATTTTATTGCATCATTCTAGGTTAGACTTTCAGTCCCGCATCAATATCCCCGCTAAATTCACTAAATCTTCCTGAGAGATGTGCACCCCAAGCATCCCACTTTTGGCAATATTAACTTTGAGACCTGACACTGCTTCAAAACACAAAATCACCATCCTCAACCTATCAACCATATCATCATCCGCACTACAAAAAAAGGGTAGTGTCATCGATCGGCCACTGACGACAGTTCTTTCCAAAAAGAAGGGCGAAGGGAAGGACAAGAAGGACCATAGACTCCTTAGAACACCCACTTAAAACTAGAGGTCACCTCCTAAAAAACGATATTGACCAAAAAAGAACCAATCTAACATTCTTCCTTGCACCGAAGAGCAAGATTCCACATTAAGAGAATACCACCCGTTGAACCGATAAAGTCTTACACCTCCCAAACCACTCCCTTATGACCCCGAATAGACTCCACACGCCTCCTATTGACCGACTAAAGCTTAGACTCCTAGAGAACAATGATATTGCCTTTAGATCTTTTACACATCTTTAACTTGATGCACTTTTGGGGGCATCCTAGCCCATGAACATTCCAACTCAAAATCTTCATTGGGGAACAATCTTGACCCATCTTCCTATTGCTCCTAGGAATCCCCTCTAATTAACTGCATGGGCCAACCCTAGATTTACTAACTCCCTGCATCCCTTGGAGGACTTGGGGAAACAACCTTGAATACCGGTCTGAGAGCCCATTATGATTTTTTGGAAAAATAAAACTAAGCCTTTGGAGTTTTCCTTGGTTATAGCATATAGAGCTTTCCTTTCGGTATGTGTTGAGGGTTTGGGGTGATTGATCACTAGTTTTGACTCGTGGGCTGTTGGTATTGGGAATCCTTCCTACGATCTTAGTTTATTGGTTGGTGTTTTTCTATAACATTTTCAATCCAAAATTGAAAGAAAATGTGACCCGGATCGGCCCATTGCATACCCATTTGTATTAGTTAACCTTCCAGACAGTATTGAATAGTGCATCACCCCCAACATTTTTAGAGATGTTCCAAATCATGTTTTCCCCAAAATGTGAATGTGCAGATGCAAAAATGTTGTCAGCATTGTGAAGTTTAGAACAGTCCCAAAGTGGAAAGCTTAATATGCAAGCAGATTTGACATAACAATGTAACTCTATCATTTTCTTAACAGCTGTAACTTGATAGCACGGAGTAGCAAGATGATAACAGAAACATTCTGACAATTCCGGGTAAGGTAATAGAATCATCTACCACCTAGACTTGATTCCCAGACCAGGGAAAAAAGCAAATCATTGAATAGGTTAAGTGAATGGGTTAACATTGATTCATGACAGAGCATTGGAGAAGGTTATCTGTATATTTCACAAGAACCAATACTATTTGAGAAGAACCAATACTATTTGAGAAGAAATTTTATTTTAACCAGTCATTTCATTTTTTAGGATCCTTGACCTAGTCTTTTTCTTCTTTTTTTTAATGTGATGACAACAGGGTCTCCCCACCCCATTTTGAGGCAAGACTATTCACTGCAGATGCACGCAATCACCCACAACCACGTGCATCGGGTAATGCCAAGGAGAGGAATTGAATCTGCGTCTGTGGGGAGCACACCCATGATGCTTGCCGGTCATCCAAACCGAATCGGGTAATGCCGAGGAGGGGAATCGAACCTGTGTCATTTCATTTTTTAGGATCCTTGACCTTGTCAATGTATGAAAAGAGATGAATGGTTTCGAAAACCAGTAGCTTCCAAATATAGCATTAAAGATAAGGTTAATTGTATCACTTAAAAGTAAATGTAGTCAAGAAGACGGGCAAGCGAGGGATGACTCACCAGAAACAAGAAAAAATGGTATCTTTGAGCAGCGATCAACATAAAATGTTGCTGGACCAAATGCAGGAGTTAGGAGACTAAGGCAAAAGAAGACAGCGTGAGCCACACCATGACCTAAACCGCCAGCTGCATGACACAAATAAGCATGCACAAAACAAAGTTATGAAAAATAAAATAAAAAATGAATTAAGCAAGGCACATAAGATTTTACCGCATAATGTTGACATGCAAGAACAACAAGAAATTATTCCAAAGCATCATAATCGAAATCCTGCAATATATGGTTCAACAGCTATGATTTGATCCAATTCTGATAGAAATTATTCACCTTTCAATTTGACTCCTATTTTACAGGAAGTTGACATGAATTTCACGATTCATTAAGACAAAGGAAAGTAGGCGTTCATATTGCTGATGGTTATTAAAATGCGCTAACGTCCAAACTGGTTAGTTACTTGGTTTTTGATCCATGGAATGGGCTTTCCATATAAATGATATCTTAAATAATGAGCATCGAAATCCTGCAATATATGGTTCAACAGCTATGATTTGATCCAACTCCGATAGAAATTATTCACCTTTCAATTTGACTCCTATTTTACAGGAAGTTGACATGAATTTCATGATTCATTAAGACAAAGTAGGCATTCGTATTGCTGATGGTTATTAAAATGCGCTAGCGTCCAAACTGGTTAGTTACTTGCTTTTTGATCCATGAAATGGGCTTTCCATATAAACGATATCTTAAATAGTAAGTAATCATTAAGGGTTGAGCATTGTCATGTTACAAGAGATGCTATCCCTATTGTGGATTCTCTTGCAAAGGGAGGAGTCTCTCAAAACAGTCTTGTAGGAAAAAGAGAGGGAAAAAGAAATCTAGCAAGTAACATACCATGACTGAGTTCTCCCCAATGTATCACCATGACTGAGTTCTCCCCAATGTATCACCAGTCTGGATGCTATGCATTGTTAAACTAGATAGAAAATGTATACGTTAACTAAAATTCAATGTGTGCTGTTAGAAATGTTTGACTTGGTGATACCTTTTTTACCCTTTTCTCTAAATTTTCTACAGTTTTAAAGCAATTTTAATCGAATCATCATCTAATTCTTCAATTAGAATCAAACTTCAGGAGAGGCCTTTGAAGTTTCTTGAGCAGAAGTTCATCGAATCAAATAATCAAAGCTTAGGCAGCTAGTATTTTAAAAACCATAGAAAGATTTTCAGGTGTCAAAGATTTGCTTCCAATAACCACAAAAGGTGAAGAACTGATATGGAATTATAGATAAAGATGCAGATTTATTTTCAATGAATTTACATATATATATATAGAGAGAGAGAGAGAGAGAATTTTGCTCCATAAATAGCACCTATGAGAACTCATCCCCCATGGTGTGTGCACGACATTCAACCCGTCCATTCAATGAGCCACCTCATGAAACCCTCGGGCCCAAAAATCAGCCCAACCAAAAACTCAAGTGGTCCACAGCAAAGTGAACAGGGGCACCCACCCTTGATTTTCACCAGGGCCTACGTGAGTTGCAAAACAGCCTATTTTTTCCTGACCCTTCATCAAAGCCAAATGAAGGGTCTGCATGGCCTGGATTGCATATACGCAAGACAGTGGGCCTCCTCAATAAGAAAGGAAAATTTCATTGACCTCAAAAGTATTTGAGCAATTGCGTTACTCTTCTGTACATTTGAGTACAGATTTCCTTGCTGCAGTTACAAAAGCAGTCCCTTTAAAATGGCACATTAATTGTCTGGAAGGGAACTTATCTTTTGAATGTTTTTAGAGTTTATCCGTATTGAACTTGACAATATTGAAGATTTTTCTTAGTTCATTGAGACACTTGTGGTAGAAAGAATCTCAAAACAGAAGGCATGGCCCGAACTTCATTTATTTTCCAATTTCCAGCACATGCCAACGACACTGACAAATACTTCCTATCAGTTAACGACTAAATGCACAGAAGGATTAGATAATAATTTGATTGAGTGGATAAGAAAATGATATCCAATTACCAAATCTATATATTCATCCGTAGAAAACAGAATTCATATAAAAAAACAAAACAACACTAAACTTTGGCATGCTTTAAGAACTGTTTGGTTATACCCCAAAATCACAACTGCATCTGCTTTTTTGTGGTCCACCGAGCAACTGGGACTCTGCACAAACAGGAACTGCATTTCACAGGCTCCCATTATCTGTCCCAAACTGATGGTCAAACCGTTTCAAGCCAGGGCAACTGGAAACTATCCGACAATACACCTGGGAACAAAAGCATCCTGTTCGTCCAGATTCAGGTCACTCAAGTCTAATGTACTATTAAGAGTCATCAAGAAGCCATAGCTTCAAAAAGTGCATGCCAACCCACCGACACTAATACGACCCACCATGACTTTTAATGAAAATGCCAATTGAGAGAAATCCATAATTGAGGCTTAATTTAGCCACAAAGTTTTAAGATTGTGGCCCCACTGAAGTTTATAACTTGATGAAAGGAGTCAAGACCACATAGATGTCTTGGAAGCTTACCAAGAGCAATTTGCAACTTATCCGTCAAAAAGAGGCGTGGTTTAGAAACTCTATCAGCAAAAGCATCCAACATATCTTCCAACCTCCTAGCCAAAGTTCACAGAAGATGGCAGGGATTCAATATTCGAGCATACATCTTCTATTGAGATTGACAGAAGAAATGACAGAGCAAGATATTCTATAAACTAAACAAGGAATGCTAATTGCACATGACCTTTCAAACACACTCTTGCATTCAACTTCCCATGGGAACACGTGGAAGATGTGTACAGATCAGTGCACTCATCAGGTAGGCCAACACCATAAATGGTGCACAGGAAGAAAATAGATCGGCAAGATAATTCCAAGTGCTCTATTTGAGAAAAACATGACCTCGATCCCTTCTTGGGCCCCATTCCCATTGAGCACTTAGGATCATCAGATTGGCCGATTTTTGGGCCATGGTCATTTAGGGCATGGCCCAACAGACATGATCCAATTCTCGTACACTCTGCCACATGTCCCCATGGGAACTCGTGTGCAATTAGCATTCCACAATATAAACAAATTTGAGTTCTTATAACTTCCCAGAAAGTTTTCTATGAATTTTCCTCCAAAAAAAAAAGTGTTTTCTATGAATTTCCATGACTCTACTATCCACCAAAAGCATGGCAATATTGAGCATCAATCCTCAGCTTCCCAACTCTACAACATGCACATTGCTACTATTTATAACAAGAGGAGAAGACTGACTCATAGGGCAAAAATCTTCACAGAATTAGTATTGTGAATTGCAAAAATGTGCATTATTTAATGACATCGAAAGGTTCTAAACTAAATATAAGGGCATTCAGCTAATTTGGAGGTAAATTCCTGCTCTCTACGAAACAGCATGCATGCCTATTTTCTAGATAGGGGCAACCTTTGATACTTTGGCAGAGCTTGATGGTTGATACACTTGCATGGAGAAATCGTATGCTCGGCCTATAAAAATAAACTTAAATAAAACCATTCAAATTGTTATCCACAATTTGATGGACTGTAAAATAAACAATTTTGATTGTATAAATACCCAGTTGATGGACATTTTTCTTTTTTACTTTTTTCTTTTTTCTTTTTTTGAAACATGAATTTATTAAAGAAAGTGCCGAGATGGCGCACAGCTACAATCAAAAAAGGAAAGCAACAAACCATGGAAGCAGAAAAACAAGAAGAGCTAAAAGGAGAAAACAAAATCTCTTAACCCATTTATACAAGACGCCCACTCCACGACAAAACCCATAGCCCAACGAAGAACCTTATACATAGTATTACTAGTATTACAAAAGCATCACCCGTTTCTTTCTGCCCATAGAACCTACAGAATCACGACTCTACGAGAAAACTTAGCCTCCGCAAAGCCTTAGGCTGCTTCCAAAGATCCACCCCATTCCAAGCCAAGAAAATATCACCAACAAATTTTGGCATAGACCAAAAGACATGAAAGCTCTAAAGGAAAGTAGACCATTCATATGCACAAACAGGCAATGAATGAAAAGGTGATTCACCGACTCAGCATTTTCCATGCACATAAGACAGATATTCAAAATTATCATAGATTGTTTTTGGAGATTTTCCACTATTAGCATCCTCTACCTCCCAACTAGCCACCCAAAAGCCACAACCTTCGAAGGAGACCCATACGTCCAAACATGACGTGTTTGCATTATGCCGCTTCCCTCACAAAAGTCGATCATATTATAAAATGACCAAACTGAGAAACGTCTTGATTTATCCCACTTCCAAACCAACTTATCCCGGTCCCCAATCACCGGATGACAAAGATGGATTTGGTTTAACAACAACACCAACTCGTTGACTTCTTCATCCATAAGAGATCTGCAGCACGGAGGAGACCAAACCACACTATCTCCACAAAAAGAGCAGCAAGAGACCATAATATTCAGAATCGGAGACAGCCGAGCAATCCCCGAAAAATGATTTCTAAAAGGGATTTCACCCAGCTACACATCTTCCCAAAATCGAATTCTCTCCCCACTTCCAAGAGAGAAGCCAATCCTGTCAAAGAACCTTGCTTTAATAGACATTCCCCCCTTCCATATTGTCAAGGCTCTATAAAGCAAAGAACTTTTAGTGCACCACCTACCCTCAATACATCCATACTTAGAAGCGACAGATTCTCTCCAAAACACGCAGTTGGTGGACATTTAAAGAAAGTTCAGTGAAAGTATCCTATGGTCTGAATTTACGGGACATCTATCGACTAATCAGAGGAAAAGATTTCTCAGACAATATGATTTTTGGATTATGACCCATGCACAGCAGGTTTTCCAATTTGGACAGTTAAAATGAATAGCACATGCCACGTGTACAAGTTATAAATGCATGGTGTCATACTCTACTAGAGTATAAATAAGCTCTTCCAATCCTCTCTCCCACATCTTGTAAATTGCTTGCATTGCGCATGCAATCCCCAAGGGTATCTCTATAAAAAACTAATTTGACTTTCTACAACAAGCCTTGTCGATGTGAAACAAGAAGGAAATCTCCTTCCTATGCCAACAAAAGGCATCTTCTGAGAACCATTATTCATGTATATGAAACCAACTTCAACTAAAAAGAAAATGGCTGAGCAGCTAAATCCCAAACGCATTGCATAAACACACATTGATTTGCAAAGATTGCTAATATTATGTGTATCCGAAGTACCAAAACTGCCACATATGCATGCAAGTTTAATAGTCATTACTGTGACAGGTGAGGAAAGTATCGAGAATTCAAGTGTCCAACGTACTTGTAAATCTTCCAGAAGAGGACCCTGAGCCCTTCTTGAAAACAGACGGATGTGATTATCAAGAGAGCATATGGCCACATTGCTGTTGATTTGATGGGAAGAAATCCCCGCCAAACGACCGAAAGGAGGATCAGGCTTACCAGCCATAACAACATGCTGCATCCATTATTAAGCATGAAATCACATCAGCATAATAAAGATGATGACGATAGAAAACACCCTCAGCTATTCTCGTTTACAACTATGCCAGTGCATGGGACACACGTATGAGATCCAGACCATACATCAATTGGGCCCTGCCATGGATGACCATGCCCCAAATCGGGCCATTTGGATTATCCTCGCTAGTAGCTAGTGATTTGAGGACTTCTGAGGATTGCAAAAGGACAATTCCCAATAATAAAAATTCCAGCCAAAAGTCGCCAATCAATGCGTGAAAGTCCCTCAATGGCTAAAATCCTTCAACATCTGAGATTTTTTCAGTTATAGCCCATCTACAGATAGGCCCAACAGATGAACGGTCCAGATCTTGTATATAAGTGCTGGGAAACTGAATTAAATATACGTGTTTAGCATTTAGTCATTCCCAGATAAAAAAGAGGGGAAAAAAAGAGGGGTAGGAGAAATGACATTTACACCCCATGTTTTTTATGCATAAACCCCTTATTTCTACATTCGGTATTAGAGTACTAATCTACTACCAGAAGTAGAAAAATGGGGGTGTATATGTCAAAAAATAAGGATGCAGATAGGGTTTTCAAAAGAAAATAAAAAATAAAAAAATCGATAGAACTCTGAATTCAATGAGTATGATTCTCTTCAGTAGAATATGAAAGAGAGAAGAAAAAGGACGGAAAGGAAAGGAAAGATGGGGTACCTGGAGAGAACGGTGAGGATTAAAAAGGGCTTTTTGGCAATTACGGTGATGAAGAGAGAGAGGGCGGGGCCCAGTGCAAGCAAGGCGTATCCTAGCCCTGCTGCGACCGTCATCGCTTCTGTTTCGTTCGGTGCGGATGGACTGAAAGCTGAGGGAGGGAGAAAGCAGCGGTGGGTGGGAGGTCGGGGTGGTTACTAGCCTGCGCTTGCGATATGAAATGGCTTTAACCCGCACCCATGCTAATCCCCGAGATTTTCGGTTTGTACAGGTGGCGACTGCCGTTCAGTAATCCAGACCATTGGTTTGTTGGGGTTACAACACGAGTGACTACTGGGAGATTTACTTGATGGGAGAATCTTAAGGGCCTGTTTCGATGCCTTTAACTTTTTTAAGTTGTAAGATACATGTAACTTAGTTACAGGTGTACGTGTAACTAAGTTACAGGTAATCCTGATTGGATGTAAGTTGTAACTTAATTACGGGTAACTTTGTTTTTATGTTTGGATAACCTGTTACAGGTAATAAGTTAGATATTCACGTTAGATAGAGTTTGAAATAGAGAATTGTTGAAAAATTAGATTGACACATAAAAAAAACAGGGATAAAATTATTCCATTTTATTAAGCTCATATAAATGAATAGTTTGGCCGATTCTTAGGCCAAACCAATTAACAGGTGGACCATAAAAGTGAACCCATGTTTTCAAAATGCTAGTAATGTGAACAAAAAACGTGAAGTAACATATCCGAACAAAAATTTTCATTTTCTTCACAAGATATGTTTACAATGCTTTAAGGAAAATAAAGCAAAAAACAAATAACATCAAACTAAAGTAATCCATCTAAGAACCATGTTCTCCAACCATACATGCTTTTAGGTAGGGGATACACTATGAAGGAACCCATGTATAAGATTTGGCCGATCTGAAATGAACCTAAAAGCCTTATACATCATATCTTCATCGAGAGTTGTCATGTTTTCCAACTCCTCCCATAATTTCGTTATCATAAGTGCAGCATCAGTTGTAAACTTGAGGGCAACAATTTTGTTTATTGACCCGCAAAGGCCATTAAATCTCTTTACGACAGTTGATCCGATAGTAGTCTTCTTTTTCTTCGATGGCCCTGGAGTTGAAGATCCTGTAGTCCTTTTACTACTTCCTCCAGATTGTTGAGTTTCAGATTGTGTCTCATCCCAAAATGAAGAGTCCATGGGCGCAAATGGTGTATATGCATCAGAGTTAACTGGAGACAACTGGATATCATCAAAGGCATGAGTTGGCACGACATCTTTTTCATCAGGATCAGCTGGAGTTCGTGCATAACTCCCCGTGGCAGAATCATCTCCGTATATAGACTCGAATTGCTTGAGCAGTAAGAATGGCTTATTTCTAATCTTTTTTTATCTCAGGTTTTGTCTGTATTAACTCATTCCAAACCGCTGCTTCGACAGTCATATATTTTCTTTCATTGTCCCATCCAAATCCACTATTGCTCAGCGCAAGCTTAATCAACAGATATTTGCTCTTCAACAAGTATTATCGGCTTTTCTTCCTAATAATGCTTCCTCAACTAGTATATTAGCCATACATTCGTCCATATAGTCGGTCCAATTGATCTGTGTCTTTCGGCCTCTATTGCTTGGATTTAAAGGTTGCGTCATTCCTTAAAAAGATATCACATTTGTAAATTACTTAAGATATATCAATTGAAAAAAAAAATGAATTTAAAAAATATTACTCTAAATTGCATCCGTACAATATTACATCAGTATACGAAGACTAAAATTAGGATATGAGCATTAATATTCGTTACAAAAAATTAAAAAGAAGCATTTAATTATCATTGCGTTGTGGATTATAGTTTGCCCACATATCAGATGCAACTGCAAGTCTAAAATCTTTCCATCGCTTCTTCTCCCTTCTAATTATGACAGATTCATTCTCAAATTCGTCTTCATCTTCATTATCACTAGCTTAGAATTCTCCATTTGCATTCACATCTTCTTCCGTATCGTCGTCGTTATTGTCATTATTATACTCCAACTCAAGATCTTGATCATGATTTTCATTCGCAATGTGATTGTGCAGGATAACACATGCATGAACTATATTTACTTGTGTGTTCATAGGATAAGCCGGGGCAGTCTTCAATATAGGAAATCGTGTTTTTAATACTTCAAATGCACGTTCTATAGCATTCCGTAACAAGGAATGACGAACATTAAACAACTCTTATTTCGTCCTTGACTCGCAACCCTATCTGAATTCCTTAAGGTGATATCAAACTCCATGGAATGGTGCTAGGAAACCGGGCATGTTTGCAAAACTAGCATCAACTAAATAATATTTGCCTACAAGAAACATAAGCTCGAAGTCACTTAATTTTAAGGTACATATTAACTAATTAATATGTATTTATTGATTAACTTGAATTAATACCTGTTGGCACAATCAATTTATTGTTTCGGCTTACAGCATCTGCTAACATTCGTAAATCTGAGGTTGATCTCTCCCACCCAGCTAGTATATATTGGAATTTTAAATCAAAAGAACAACTCGCCAGGACATTCTGGGAGATATATCCCTTTCGATTGCGCCACTTAGCTTGTTCCTTCAAACTGATCATGGCCGAAATGTGTATGCCGTCTATGGCTCCAACATAACCCTAAGGAAAAGAAGTATAACTTATTTTTCCTTACTTTATGATTGAATTTATAAAAATGCAAAATATGTACTTACTAACCTGAAAATAAGGGAAAAACCTCTTACTATTCAATATCTCATGAGGCAACACATTCCCGAGAGATTTTAGAAATTCGGAATGTAGCCCGACGATTGCGTTAAGCATCCTATTGAAGTGACGACTAATCGTTTCCCCATAATGGTTGAAATGATGCTGCATAACACGGTTCTTTACGTCATGGTTAAGTGTATGAAGGAAAATCACCAATCCTTCCTCTAAAGATACACCAAATGTGCCTTGTAAGTGACTCTTCTCTTGTATAATGTCACAAAGGCGAAAAAATGTATCTTTGTGCATACGAGTGTAATTGAAGCACGTTAGTCCCGGCCCATTAATAATCGCATCTACAGCTTAAGCACTTGTCCAATTCCGTGGTGGTTGTTTTTCATGGGGCTCTTCTAGCATATTATTTTCCTCAAGCCAACAGATCATTAGTACACTTGCCGCAGCTGCTGCAACCATGGTATTTAGCTCCATCATGAGATCTGAATTTGCCATGTTTGGATAAACTTTTACAGATAACCAACTGTCCCACATAAAAGGCACATTATCATTCTATGTAGGAAGTACATGCTAATGTAGCATACTACATCAATTGATTGCATCATTGGTCTAATGGGTCTTGTTTTTCTCTTGTTTTTATCTTTTGCAGATTGCTCCCAGCATTGGCGCGAAACTCACTGCCACTTCTGCTTCAATGAACTTCCAGCAGGATTGCAACTTCTATGGGCTAACCATTTCACCAAAATATAATGTAGGCCAACTTTTCATTGGCCTGGAAACTATAATGTGGGCTAACCATTTCACCAAAAATAAACTCAATAGCTAACATGATTGCAACTTTTGTTCAACAACTGATGCCCCGTGCTATCTAAACCATTACTAAGAAATACAAAATTTGAGAGCATACTCCACAGGGGAAATACTAGAAAGTTTGAAACTATTAAACAGATCAACACTTTACCCAGGCAAATGAAAGATGAAAGTATGTCTGGGATTGATTTCTATAACTATAAGCATCATATTTGGATTTTTGGTTTACTTTCAGTAGCCTAGGGTGAAGCTCAAAATCAAATCTCAATCAACCTTAAAATCAAGTTCTTCTCATCCAGTTGTGATCAACAGTCAACAATTTGACGTGATAGAGCACCATGTCAGTTCAGTATGCCTGTTCAGTTCGGTATGTCTGTTCAGTTACTGCTGAATGAGACTGCAGCATAACTTAAATGCTCAAATGGTGAAATGGAGAAACAATTTTGCTGAATTAAGAAGCTGCGTTTGTTTCTCATTTCATAGAGCATGACAGCCCGAACATCTTCTTGACATAGAACCCAAAAACTGCTTTGTGTCATGTGCAGTTTAGCAGTAGTGCTATCTCCAAGAGTTCTTATGCTCAGATACGAGCGCATGTACCAAATAAAATGCTTAACCCTGTTATATGAGAAATAATTTATGCAATTAAACAGTCAAAACTAATTGTCACATGTCAACGCCCAAAAAGAAAAACAAAAGAAAATGATATATTAGATGGTACACCGACTGATTGATAAAAAACAATCAAATGAGGCACCAAAATCATATTTTTGAAAATCATATTTTACAGGTAAGATGGCTAGTTGGAAAAGCTAAGTGCTACAATTTTCAACTCATCTTGAATGATTGACAAATGCATTCACTTAGATTCTGCTAGGAAAAGTTCCCTGGTTCTGCTATTAAACAGATCAACACTTTACCAACTCTGTTAGTACAGTGGAAACACTAGCTGTAATGATGTCTCCTTGCTTTAACAGTGATGCAACAGCCTCAAGTTGATGTACAGTTCCTTTCAAGTCCAACTTTCTATTTTTCCCTTTACTTTCTATTTTTCCCTTTTGAAGTTGGGATTTAGACAAGAGATGTTTATGCATGGCACATGTTACAACCCGGTACATGTTTGTAAAAGATCAAGGCCATTCATCATGTGAGGCCTTTGTGAACATTCCTTAGTCCAGAATCAAGCCACCTGCTGATCAAATAGGTTGCATGTATTTGGGAGAAGTGGATGATCAGAAACAAAATACCAACAACAGTCTATGTTCGACATACATGCGGCCCACTTGTCATGTTAATGATTGATGGCCCCTGCCTGATAAATGGCCTGGATCTTGCACAATTGCTCCAGGTCTCACATCTGATGCAAACCACATCTTCAGGAATCAAATCTCAATCAACCTTAAAATCAAATCTCAATCAACCTTAAAATCAAGTTCTTCTCATCCAGTTGTGATCAACTAATGCAGCTAACTTCAACAGTCAATCCAAACTTGTTTTTATCTCAATCTCAAGTTACATTGTGGATAGAGCATAGGGCAGAAATTAAACTAACCAAATATCCTACCCATCCAAATGGTGGCTGTAAAATGGAAGTTGAACACAAAAACCTTAACAATTAAAATGTAAAACCCTGGCAGTCTCAATCAGTGAAGTTTCTGGGACATGCCCCATCCACAGAGGAGCCCATGATTCTGACAGTCTAGATTGATGCACATGCAATTTCGCTCTTATGTTCCATTGCTGTTTTGCTGGAGCATATTGCCATAATTGGTTGCATCCAATAACACCTTATTGTTTAGTTAGATAATTCATCATGAAGTATGGGGTTATGGCTGCTTTAATATTATGAATCGCTGTAACTAACACTTCCTGATATTGGACAGAGAACTTGTTGGTTACAAAAGACTAAAATGGTTTATGTGGGGCCCCTCCCTCAAAACAGTCTCTACCAGATTATGGACTAAACGTGTTAAGGTGGCCCACTATGGTGTATTTGTTTCATCCACACCATCTATCCATTATTCCAGAAAAATTTAAGTCATCGGCCTAAAAATAAGGTGCATCAAAATTTCGGGTGGACCACATCACTGGAAACAATGTTGATTGAACATTCACCATTAAAAATTTTTGGTGGGCCACCAATGTTTTTGATCAAACTGATATTTATTTTTTTACCTTCATCCAGGTCTTTATGACCTAATCAACAGCTTGGATGTCAAACAAACATTACAGTGGGCCCTACTAGTTTTTTAATGGTGGACTTTTAATCGTTATTGTTTTCGATGGTGTGGTCCACCTGAGATTTAGATATCCCTCGTTTTTGGAATCAAGACCTAAAACGATTCAAAAGAATGGATGGACAGCATGGATAAAACAAATACAATACGGTGGGCCCCACAGATCATCTGCATTTTTAACACCACCTCACCATACTACCTCCGTCAACGCAAATGGAAAAAAAAAAAAACAAAAAAATGAAAGAAATGAAAGGAAAGGAAAACGCAAAAGAGGGGAAGGGGTTTTGTACCTTGCAAAGCTCGATGGGAGAGGGAGAAGTCGATTGAGAGAGGGAGAAGGAGACTTGAGAGAGGGAAACAGAGGCGAGAGGGAGATGAAGACAATGGAAAGGGATGGATGTCTATTTATACAGGAATGGCCACCAACCTTCTTCAATACAGAGCTCCGATTCTCCCCAAATGTCAGCTCATAGCCCTCATTGCGCCGCATGTAGCTTGAGAGACTTCAATGGCCTCGCCTTCAATGGCCGCTTGTAGCCTTCAATGGCCCTTTAGCCTTCACTCTGTCAGAAGGTAGGTATGCTTCTTCAATGCAGGTGCGATTCTTCCCAAGGTTTTGCATTTCAAAAATTCCAACCGTTACCTGTAACTTAGTTACAGGTAACTTGAAAAACGACTCTCTCCTGTAAGATTTCCAGCCCTTTATCCTGTAGCTTAGTTACAGGTTGAGAGAAAGTCACCTGTGACTTTCCTCTCCCAAACACCAACTGTAACTAAGTCATCTGTAACTTACTTACATTTTAGAGAAGTTACAGGCATCCAAACGACCCCTAAGCCTAGGATTGGTGGCATACAAATGTACGGTTATGATGAGAAATACAACAAATTATCCACGTTCAACTCATAGAAGCCCCAAAATTGGGGGAGCGGATTCAGAGTTACTCGGGTACGCGTGTTTGGACGGGCCCATCCCATGGGATTGAATTGTATTAAGGTGGATGGCAAGTAATGATGGCTGTGTCAGTGGATTGCTGGATTGCTATATCCAGGGAATTCACCACCGAGTATGTTAGGCTCGCCTGGCCAATCCCGGGATTGCTCCGTCTAACCAAACATGTCCCAAGCAAATAGATAGGATTAAGAGGGATTGGGTGGATTTCAAGGTAATGATGGTGATGTCAGTGGATTGCTAGCAATCCCATGGGATTGCTATATCCAACTTCTGCCTGTTTGGCATGCCTGGCCAAATCCTGGGATTGCTCCTTCCAATCCATCCTAAAACAACCTAATCCCATCCACCCTGCTCGGCCAAACAGGCCCTTACCGTTGGGGCCACCTTGACGATTTTTTGTATATCCACGCAGTCCATCCGTTTCTCCGGTTCATTTTAGAACATCATCTAAAACATTAAGTAGATCCAAATCTCAAGTGAACCACACCATAGGAAACCGTGGTGATTGAGTGCCTCACCTTTAAAATTTTATAAGGGCCAGTCGTAAGCCTTTAATGATGTTTATTTGTTATCCAACTTGTTGATAACGTCAAGAAGATTTGGATGAATGGAAAACACAAAGATCTGCTTGATCCAAACCTTCTGTAGCCCGGGGCTTTTTCAACGGTCAGCATCCAATCCCCACTATTTACAGGGGTGTCCCCGGAGCTTTATATCTTCTTCATTTTCTAACGCAGATTGCATACTATCCCCGCCTGTCTCCGGCTAGGAACGAGTAGGATCTCTAAGGGTCTGTTTGGCCGGGCGAATCCCATGGGATTAGGAGGGATGGGATGGATTTTAAGGTAACGATGGGTGGTGTCAGTGGATTAGTTCAAGATCCATGGGATTACTATATCCCGGAACAAGTTCACTGGGTCTGTTTGGCACACCCAACATTTCTCGGGATTTTATCTTACAATCCTTCCAACCAAGGGATGGGATCAATTTTAAGGTAAGGATGGTGATGTCAGCAGATTGTTTTAAGATACATGGGATTGCTTATATCCCGGGACAAGTTCACCGAATTTGTTTGGCTTGTCATGCATGTCCCGGGATATTGCAATCCCATCCCTCCTAACACCGTGGGATCGGTCCGGCCAAATAGGCCCTAAGTGGCTACCCTAATGCATGAGTTTTATCCACACGGTCCGTCTATTCTAGACAAAAAAAAAAAAGGAAAATCCAAAGCAACCGCATCATAGGAAACAGCAGTGGTGATGATGCTCACCATTGGAACTTTCCTACGAATCACGTTGATGTTTATTTACCATCCAACCTATTCATAAAGGTACTAAGACTTAGATGAACGGAAAACACAAATATTAATCCAAAACTTTTGTAGCCCCTAAAAAGTTTTCAACATTAAGAGTTTAATCATCATTGTGTGGTCCACCTGTGTCTTGAATCTGCCTCAGTTTTGGACCTATATCTTGAAATGTTACAGATAAATGGATGGACAGTGTGGATAAAACTCATACATCGCGGTGACCACTCAGATGCCCGTTCCCAACCGGAGACGGGCGGGAGTAGAATACCATCCGCATTCCTCATTTTTGGCGTCATTCCCTTGAAATTATTTAAAAATATATATGAACGGCGTGGATAAAACACAAAGATCACGAGAGACTTGATTTGCGGAGCTTTGACATCGGCTAGTGATGGGTTCACCAGCTAGACAGCGTCTGTGTAAAACAAACATACCAGGCTTTTTAAAAAAAAATTTCTTTTTGGTAAAGATAAAATTAGGGGTGTACATCAAGTCGAACCGAGTCGAGCTAGCCTCAGCTCGGCCAGTAGCTGACCTCAACTCGAACTCGGCTTGACTCGGTTCGGTCAGCAGCTCGGGCCAGTTCGAGCTGAGTTCAAGCTAAGATCAAGTTGAGTTCTCCATTGTAGCATTTTCACAAACATCGGGACTACACATTCAAAATCTCATTGTATTTGACATAGCAACAATGGTTTTACAGGTATTTTATCAAACACCTTTTAAGCAAAATAAAAAACAAGAAAAACAATGTTGTTGGTTTCATATACATACATTCCTTGCCACCAGCTACACTTCTTTGAATCATTTCATCAAACACTTGGTGAGCAACATTAATACTAAAGTAACTGAGTCATCGGACCGGTTCGATTTGAGTTCGATTCAAGCTCAGTTCAATCCAAATTGATTTGAGCTGGGCCAGCTCGAACTCATTTTCGAGCTTAAAAAATCAGCCCGGCTCAGCTTGAACTCATCTTCGAACCGTGTGGGGTCGAGCCTTTTCGAGTCGAGCTAACCGAGCTAGCTCGGCTCGTGTACTGTATAAAACTCACATGCTAGGCTTTTTTTCTTTCGTTTTTTCTAAAGATAAAACTAAATATGCCAGGCTTGTCCATTCCTCATCAGCATCTAGCCACGCGCAGTACCCCTCGCTTGATTCATCAATCGGAACTGTCCATCTAAGTGGGACATATCATGATTATTCAGGATCGGCAGATCTATCTGCACCTTGAACCATCTGATATCCACGGCAGCGAAACCAGATGGACGGTCCCAATTGACGAGTCACCATGCCACGCGTACAGTGGAAAGAAGGTTCTACTGTATTCGTCTCCCATCTTTAATGAGGCCTACCAGATTAAACGGTCCGATCAGTGATCAGTGGGCCCCACCTGCGAAAACTCAATGCCCGAGGATAAAGTACGTATACTCGGGCCGAGGATCATACAACTTACCATCACCAAAACCCTCCGAAAAGCCCCAAGCTTTCTCTTTCCCTACATCTTTCCCAAATCATTCTTTCCATCAACTGACTCGAAGAATTTATTTTTAAATTCCCAAAATACCCCCCAATTCATTTAGCCAATTACCACCCAATCCACCCATCTGACCAGTTTCAATCTCCCCAACGGTCATGGATTCCTCAGATGAAGATGAGAGTATCCCCTTCAGCCAGAGGGCAGAATGGTCTGATGTAACACCAGTCCCACAAGACGATGGGCCAAACCCCGTTGTCGCCATTGCCTACAAAGACGATTTCCGCGAGACCATGGATTACTTCCGGGCCGTGTATCTCTCTGATGAACGGAGCCCTCGCACGCTTCGTCTGACATCGGAAGCCATTGAAATGAATCCCGGGAATTACACTGTAAGTCTGTATATAACTCTCCATCTCTGCCATTGTTCTCATCTCGTCTTGATTGTGGATGAATTGCTTGAATTGGTGAAAACTTCAATGCATTTCGTTACTTCAGAGTAAAAATTAGGAAAACCCGTTTTTGCACATATAGTTTCCCCAGTGAGAAAATGTGAATTGCTAAACCCTGGTACCTTATCGAGCACCCATCTCCTTATGTATAGTATGCATTTAGTAGATCTGGACTGTTCATCTGTTGGGGCCGGCCTATCATGGATGGGGCAGGCCCTGAA
Organism: Magnolia changhungtana; assembly: GCA_030180095.1. Lineage (NCBI taxonomy): Eukaryota > Viridiplantae > Streptophyta > Magnoliopsida > Magnoliales > Magnoliaceae > Magnolia > Magnolia changhungtana. The sequence goes on along the minus strand of JASAUF010000480.1, from coordinate 1,476,700 downwards.
AATCGTACAAAGCAGATAGTCCTGGCCACCAATTGGTTGAATTTTATAAGATTGTGATTGAGCAATTAGAAGAAAATCCATCCAATGAGAAACATTCAACAGCAAACAGTGCCTACGAAAATGATCTCCGAGAAAATTTTGGATTACTTCCGATTCGTCTGTCTCCGATGGAAGGAGCCCTGCACATGCTCCATCTCGAGGCCATCAGAATGAATATCGGTGATTACACTGTCTGTAAATAACCCCTCTTTCTGATGCAACCAAATGGCCACACAAGCTGGTTGATCTAAGATTTGATCAATCCTACCATTCGAATTGTCTTGGTTGATGATCTGGACCAAAACAATAATCTGATGATCAATTGGATGAGATCAACTGTCAACTTAAATTGTGGGGCCCATGGGATCAATTATATGATCAACAATTTCATAGGTTTTATTCATTTAATTGGTCTTTAGGGTTAGATTGAGTCATGATTTAATTAATAAATTTTCTTTTATATTTCCATTACTTTTTGGCGGGCCACCTATAGAGCGCTAAATAACGTATGAATGACGTGAAATTGTCCTGTATGATAGCCCTATTGAGTAAGCTTTCAAATGAGCCAAATATCATGCAATTTCGGAGTAGTTTGGGTGAGATGCGGCCCTTTTTTTTACATAAGGCCCATACGGTGGTGATGGGATTTGAGGACAGTTTGGTCATTTTCTATTATGAGAGCCTCTCTTTTTGGTTTTAAGCCTCTATAAGGCTATGTTATGGAGGTGTAACGCATCTCTATTATGATTATAGGATAAAAATTTAGTTTTCATGTTTATTCTTTGGTTTTATTCAGTAGAAGATTTGAAGAGGGGGTTTCTCAATCTCTAGCATTCGGCTAGAGGATTATTGGGCTCTTTTCCTCACTCTCCTTTTCTTTTCTTTGATCTATTTGCACCCCCTTTTGGGGTTTGCATTAATTAGTATCAGAGCAAGTTCTGCTATTGGGAAATTGAAACAAGGTAATTTCCTCAATTACCATGGTAATGTAAAAGAAATGTGCAATGATTATAAAATACTTTTACCTATCTCCTGACAACATCTAAAATTGACTGCCGATTCCCGTGTTTGGTTTGTCAGCGGTAAAATCATTATGATAACATTTGTACATTACTGTAATGTCAAATCATCACCAAAATACATTGATGACGCTCTTTGGATTCGACATTTTCATAGTAATACCATGAAAAGTGCAATGATTACAAATTTATTTACCCGTCTCTTGAATGTATCTGCATTTGATTGATGATTCTCATATTTGGTTTGGCGGCGGTAAAATTATAATGATGACACATCCATTACATTACTAGGGTAATTGAAGAAACAAACAGGCCCTTAGATCTACAACCTAGGCCTAAAGTCCAACAAATGTCTTTAGAGATGTCGTGGATAGGAAGATGTTCATACGTCTCGTACAATTATCCTATCTGGACTCCCTTTTCCCTTTATGTTCATCACGTTATTCTTATCCAGGTTACCTCAAATATCATGATTGTCTCTCATATTGCTTTGAGTCTTATCCATCTTCACATGTGTCTCATGGTGATTCCTTTCAACAAACCTCCCAATGTTATGAATGACTATGGCCATGTCGGCTACTCAAAAAATCTTCTCGCCCAACAATGTCAATAATGGCTAAGAATGTTCAAGGGATGCAAGATAGTATAGCGTTCAAAGAAGATATTCTAAAAGAATTCAAGGAACTAAGAGAATTCGGAATGCTTACCACCTCCCCTCCAGACTCTAGATGATCTTTAATGAGAATTTCCCAACTAAGAGATTGGCTTCAAATCAATCTAATCTTCCTAAGATGGTAAAAGCCCAATAACAATAAAAGGAAATCTAGTAAATAATCCTCAAAATCTTCAATCACATCTTTAAATCATCTCCATATTATCAATCACATCCATTCATATCTCTCACGAATAACAAATTGTAGCTCTTGATATTTAGGCCGCATAATTGTAGCTCTTCCATTTCACCAAGTATTGCTTGTATTGGCCTCATTGAGTGTTAGTAGTCTTCATATGCAACACTTGTTCAAATTCTTCCTTCTTTTCCTCAGGAGCTATTTATCCATATAAATAATGACTTCATCTTATATGTCAAACACCTCGCCACAGTACTCAAACAAATCCACCACATTGAAAGTCGATGCGATATTGAAGTCATTTGACAACTCCATCTCATAGGCATTGTCACTCAACTTCCTCTTAGCTTGGCACAAACCAATCTTCTTAGATTTGAATTTGTTGTAAGTTCTCCCTCAGAAACCTTTCTTTGTAAAGATAAACTATAACTAAGTCATTTTCTTTATACATATTCTCCGGCTGATGTTCATTTGCAGCTTCTCGATACATGGTGTTGCCCATTTCAATCTTCCTCTTTATCTGAGCTTACAATTCTTGGATGTGCTTGGCAAAAGCATCAACATCTTCACTCACTTGATCTTGTACTTGTAATGGTACCACAATTTCGAGTATCAGCGATGTTATCAGTATTGCCAATTCAATAACACCGATAACACTGGTAGTATCAGAAATTCCAAGTATCGGTGATATATCCCAATATATCGCAAAGTGTCGCTAATGTTTTGCGATATTTTCATCTTTATAAATTCTAGAAGTTACTTGTATCGCCATTGTATTGACGTCACTAAAAATCTATTTGTTAAGAAAAAATCTATTTCATAATTTTCATGGTGCGCTTAAAAAAAAAAGTTTATGGGTGCATGTTTGTATGATGAAATGCGTGTATATGCATGCATGGATGGGTGGGTGGATCATGGATGGATGGATGTATGCGTGTGTATGTGTGTATCTATGCATGCATGCATGTATGGATCATGCATGTATATATGTATGTGTCATTGTATGTATATGTGCATGCATGCATGCATGGATCATGCAGGTGTGTATATACATGTGTCATTGTATGTATATATGCATGTATGCACGGGTGGTTGGATGGATGGATCATGCATGTTTGTCTGTATGTATGTATGTATGTGCATGCATGGATGGTTCCACCATTTTCCCCATGTTTCTTCGATGTTTTCCTGAGTTAGTGATATATGCTTTTAGGCCCCCATTATGGATGGTCATTGAACACCCACCATTAAAAAATTCTTGGGGCCCACTATAATGTTTATTTGCCATCCAACCTGTCAATAAGGTCACACAGACCTGGATGAAGGGAAAACACAAATATCAGCTTGATACAAAACTTTTGTGGCCCCCAAGAAGTTTCTAATGGTAGGCGCTCAATCGCCATTGTTTCCTGTGGTGTGGTCCACTTGAGCTTCATATCTGCTTCATTTTTGGGTTCATGCCTTAAAATGAGCTGCAAAACAAATGGACCGCGTGGATATAAAACATAGACGTCGCGGTGGGCCCCACAGTGCCCCAACACATCACCACACCACCGTTGTGGGTGGCATGGACAACACCACCTTATCCGCGGACTAAAAATTAACTTATATCTAAGGATGTTGGTAAAATTGTGCTTTTGGATTGGTGAATTTGGGGGAGATGTGGAAAATGAGAAATTTAGGGTTAGTTAGGATTTGCAAAATTGGAAATGTAGGATTGGAATTGAGGGAATTTGAGGAAATTTTGGGATGTGGATCTTGAATTGTATTGATTTTGATTGCTTTGAAATCAGTTTATATTTAATAATTAAATATTAAATTTATGATATAATTTTTTTATTTAAAAAGTGCTTGGAATCTCCCGGTGTGCACCTAGTGTTTCGGGCACTACAAACGCAGGTGCACCTAGGATGGGCTAGGGTGTGCATAGCACTTTAACTACATTGATTGGTAGGTGAGTGACATATCACTCAAATGTCTAATCTGGCATTTTTGAAGTACAAAGCATACATGCAGATCTTGGATGCTTGTTCTCTGCCGAGTCACGGACTAACACATCGTGTGCGCAGGTGTGGCATTTCAGACGCCTTGTTCTTGAGGCACTTGATTCTGACTTGCATGAAGAAGTGGATTTTGTTGCACACATTGCTGAAAATAACCCAAAAAACTATCAGATCTGGTAAGAGCCAATATATCCATCATGGAACTACTTGCATTCATGATATTCCCTGCAGATTCAGGTGTCAAGCTTCTGTGTAACAAATAAACTATATTTTCAAGAATCCTTGTTGTATCAAACATGTACAGGAAAAACACGTTAGGGATGCATGTTGAGTCCCAAGGTGTCCCGTATCGGTATCGGTTGGCGTAACGGTGACCTCCAAAACCGATACGGATCTGGTAACGGCGATCTGGTAAAGCCATGTGACGTGTATGCAAAAAATTTTTTTTTTTGCCAAAAAATATGAAAAAATATGGATTAAATCCGGAATATTCTAAGCATTCCAATATGCATTCATTTATAAATTGGAACATGGTTATGGTGGTGTAACGGTCCACTCTTTGGTGAAAGTTGTATCGGATGTTGTCGATGAATTTATGAACGGATAACCTAAATTTGACTACAAAATTCATATTTTTAATTTTCTAACTGTCTACTATCAATGATAGATACATTAAAATGAATGTAATATGAAAATATCTTACATTAGGTGTTTGCAATTATTTTTGAGGAATTTCTCGAACATACACATGTGGTCTGTGCACGTGATGTGATTCTTGTCTATAACTTTGTCATCCTCAAGTCAAGAATATTAAAAAAATAAATTAGTAATGTCGATATACTCCTTGCAACTTGATTAAGGATTACTTGATTGGTTGTCGGGGAGTTATTTTAAATATAAGTTCGATGCAGTGTCAAGTGTGTGCATGGTTGCATGACTTCTTGCAATATCTTCTTTGTGGTATCTGCTACAAATACTTACCTAGTTACCTTAATACAAATATATACTCACAATCACAAGTCACCACCAAAATGAAAATCTGCTTTTTGTGGTTGCTCGACCTCCACATCATCGTCATCGTCACCATCAGTGAGGTCAATAGGTGTAGGTCTTTGCATATCCATAATATCCAAGGTTGCCGGAAAATACTAGATCAACGAAACCGAAAGATGATGATCCCGACTAACGACTCGACCCAGTAAGGATATCCACCGCGTGCCGTCGAATAGCCATCTGTTGAGAATCTTGAGATTGAGAGTGCGTCTGTGCGATGAGTAACTTGGATTTGGATCTGGATATCTATAATCATATGAATATTGATCGGGAGGGCTACTCCAACATGAATGTGATGGAACATGCTCAATATAACCATCATAATCATAATCCAATTGACCATAAGAATATCCATCATAATAACCAAGACCATGAGCTCACGCTGATGTTCCGGACCTCTCGACCCCGTGCACCACTAGATGTACCCTCATCCAGGCTGGCTTGTATCGTGACTCGGTACACTCGTAAGTCCGGCCTCGTGTACCACGTCGTCGATGTTCATCGCCATCGCGATCTGTAGACGGTACTGTATAGGGGGTAAGCAACACCAGAAGTGCCAGCACCAGGGGCAGGGGGGTCGTCATCATCCGACACGGTCACGCTACCACTGCTCGTACTATTTTGTTGATCTTGAGCCGTATCCGTACGTGGCATAAACGCTGCCCCTCTTCTTGGGTCCAACACATCTACACGACTCTCTTTGTTGCGCTGCGTATTTCAGGTCATCAATTTCCAATTCTTCACTATCCTCTTCAATTTGCTTTTCCCTTGTTTCCAACCAAGGTAGAAGTGGGTCATCCTCATCATAAATATTGTCCAAGTTTATTGCATGTAGTCTCCGTCATCTAAGAAATTTGTAATGCTCCTATGATGTCGTCGCATTCTTAGTTTTATATTGTAGTGCATGAAGACAAGTCTATCTAATGTTCTAGTCTGCATGATCTATTCCTATTCTTTGAATGAATGAGCGCAAAACAACTCCAATTCCTTTCGCAGCCTAGAGGAAGATGTTGTTTGGCTCAAAACTTTCTTTAATTTTTTGGAGAGCCTTCGTTCTCTCCGAAATTAATCCACCATTCGGCCATTACTGAACCTGTATTACATCGCATGTTTGTGCAAGAACATCTCCAAAGCTACTGGCGATTTCCAAATGTATCTAATTCATTCAACGCTTTTATTTGTAAATCTAAGTCGCTCTAATCTCTTTATCACATTTTTTAGCCCGACACGAACTTCATCATCCTCAACAAATGATTGGGCATATCTATACCTAGGATTTAGGTAGTAACTGTCTTTGCATGAAGATCGTGATGGAGTTGTTTTGTCCATCTCCTGTCGATCATCTTCCAATAGGTCTCCCGGCTTCTACAATCACGTTGAATTGCAAGCTTTGCCTTATCCATGGCATCATATAGGAAGCCCATGGTAGGTGCTTCATCGGTTTCAACAAGACGAGTACCCTCATTAGTGGCTCCATCACCTTTAGGATCGCTTTAACCTTCTTCCAATATTTGTTGTCCCGTATGGTATTCACAACGTCGGCCAGGTGTGCGATGTCTTCTTCCCATGTTTTGTGTTGAGCCATTCTCGGGAGCAAACATCTCACTCAACTCTCCCCTATCTTTGGAATAAACTCTCTAATCTATAAAGTTTGTTGCGAATCTAGTCGCGTGACTCTCGTCCTTTCGTGAACTTTCTCATTATTGCGACTACTTGATTATGGTTGTAAATAAACGTCGTCACTTCCTTTGCCCTTTCGACCATTTCCTTAACATTCTTCTTCTTCCCAATATCTTCCAATATAAGATCGATACAATGGGCGACATGGTGACCAAAAAGATGTTTTCTCTCATCCATCAACATATGTCCCGCAAGCTTATATGATGCTTCATTATCTCGTCATGTCTGCACTACATTCTCTCTCCAATCTCATCCACAACTTTATCCATTAGACCCATAATATATTCAATCTTTTGTTGCTTGAGGCATCAATTGACTTGTGGTATATAGTTCCTAAGTGGCGCATACACCATGAAGTTGATCATGCTACGTCTGGTTGGGCCGGTCCAACCATCACACATGATCGTGCATCCTCGACTTGCCATACGAGGTTTAAAGGTAGCCACGTATGCTTTCACATCCACATACTACGCATCTGTCCATTTCCCCTAATCTCCTTAGCGTGTGGAGCTTTTATTCCTTCACCTGCACAACCTGTGCTTTGCATCGATTACCACATGCCAATATGGAGAATTGGCCGCGTTAGAAGGTATGTTGGCATGTATAAATAACTTTGCTGCTGCTCTACCTAATTTCTCAACGGAAGTTCTACTCCACATTTGTTTTATTTTTTTTTGTTTAGTTGATTCTTTCCTAAATAGGATTGGATCAATAGAGGGTCTCCTAGGCTCATTTACTTCTTCATCCAAACGTATAGGGGCATCACGTGAAGATGTCTGTCGTCGGCTCCCAAACATACGTCGTAACCCACCAAACCTACCCCCCACCCTCGGTCCCACTGCGAAGGCGATTGCACTTCCGAGTTGCACTCCCTGTCCCACTCCCACTCCCACCGCCCCTCGTATCACGCACCGACCCATGCGTGCCAAACATGCGGCGACGTTCTTCCTCTTCACGAGCTAGACGCACGCTCTCTCTCTAGCTATAGTTAATTCCCGATCTGAATCTTCGTCAGAATCAATAATATCTTCATCACGAACGCCCATATATTCAGGACCAAACACTTCCTGTCGAGCTGCATCCAAAATATCATCTTTCTTCTTTTGTACAGCAGCACGTTTACCCTTCGACTCATCCAAACTAGCTTGCATTAAAAGCATTATTTCTTTCGGTACTCTGACACATGGCGCAACTTGGCCCTTTCGATGTGCTAAATGTTGTTTGAGACGGGTAATTCCACCAGGTCATAGTCTATCACAATACTTGCACTTCATTTGATGCCTAGTACCACCAACCCTCTCACAATGTTGCCATCCAATATCCTCACTTACTTGTTGTTGGCCAGACCCAGACATTTCTTTAGGTTTAGGATATGAGTATAAGTGTATGACCTATGTTAATAAAGATAATTTTATGTTCTAACTAAACCCTAAGAAGCTCCAAAACCTGTTCAATATAAGCAAATAAAAATATAAAGTCACTAATTTGAAAATACAAAAAAAATTTTATAAAATGACACCACAAATCTGTAAAATGCACATTAGCATGTTTTACACTTCTACTATGATTAACACATCATATGACATGATTAAAACAGCAAAACAACCCTTAAAAAATGATTTTTCAAATTTTAAAAAAAATGGTCAAAATTCATGCGTAAATAGAAAAAAAATATAAAAAAATATAAAATGGCACTCCAAATCTGTAAAATGTACATTAACATATTCTACTATGATTAACACATCATATGGCATCATTAAAACAGCAAAAGAATCATTAAAAAATGATTTTTCGAATTTTCAAAAAAATGGCCAAAATTCATGCGTAAATAGAAAAAAATATAAAAAAATATAAAATGGCACTCCAAATCTGTAAAATGTACATTAACATATTCTACTATGATTAACACATCATATGGCATCATTAAAACAGCAAAAGAATCATTAAAAAATGATTTTTCGAATTTTCAAAAAAAAACGCCAAAATTCATGCGTAAATAGAAAAAAATATAAAAAAATATAAAATGGCACTCCAAATCTGTAAAATGTACATTAACATATTCTACTATGATTAACACATCATATGGCATCATTAAAACAGCAAAAGAATCATTAAAAAATGATTTTTCAATTTTCAAAAAAAAGCGGCCAAAATTCATGCGTAAATAGAAAAAAAATATAAAAAAATATAAAATGGCACTCCAAATCTGTAAAATGTACATTAACATATTCTACTATGATTAACACATCATATGGCATCATTAAAACAGCAAAAGAATCATTAAAAAATGATTTTTCAATTTTCAAAAAAAAGCGGCCAAAATTCATGCGTAAATAGAAAAAAATATTAAAAAATATAAAATGGCACTCCAAATCTGTAAAATGTACATTAACATATTCTACTATGATTAACACATCATATGGCATCATTAAAACAGCAAAAGAATCATTAAAAAATGATTTTTCGAATTTTCAAAAAAACGGCCAAAATTCATGTGTAAATAGAAAAAAAATATTTAAAAATATAAAATGGCACTCCAAATCTGTAAAATGTACATTAACATATTCTACTATGATTAACACATCATATGGCATCATTAAAACAGCAAAAGAATCATTAAAAAATGATTTTTCGAATTTTCAAAAAAACGGCCAAAATTCATGCGTAAATAGAAAAAAAATATAAAAAAATATTAAATGACACCCCAAATCTGTAAAATGCACATTATCATGTTCTATTATGATTAACACATCATATGGCATGATTAAAACAGTAAAACATATTTAAAAAAATAAATACCTATTTTTGATAATTTCTGAAAATGGCCCACCGAGCTTTGATTCAACCAAATCCGTGATATAACGTGTTTTTGTCCCAAATAACCACCTCAAGTTGGTCGAAATTACTATTGGAAGGTATGAAAAATAGTTTAGAAGCAAGAACTTTGAAAAAAACAGCAAAAAGTCATTAAAAAGACAAAAAAAGAGCCGTTATCGGACACGGCTGACCGTTGACCGTTGGTTGACGATCTGACGGCCGATGCTATGATCGCCGATCTGGTGCAAAAAACCGTAACGGCCGATATCGACCCGTGTCGCGTATCGGGCCATATCGTGTCGGCGATACGGCCGATTAACGATTCGGACACCCTATTGTTGACTTGTTGATACGGCTATGAGGAGAAAGAAACCTAAATATCCTATTTCTCAGTTTTCCTTGTCTTTACATATAGTGCATTTCAATTTCATTTAAGATTAATATTTGTATATCTTATGGTTTCATTGTTGTTGTCATCAATCATCAGCATCATTGCAGTCTTTCCCAGCTATTTGGGGTTGGTCTTATGCATCCCTGTTTTTCCCATCCCTAGATTCAAAACAAGAATTCTCATGATTTGCATGACAAAGGTTCAGCAACCCACTGCTCACCTGACACCAATGCTCCTTCATTCAGGCTTGGGACCAGCTGGCATGTTGCAGCAACTCTTTTATTAACTAACATTTATATATAGAGGTTTGCCTAAAGCTGTGCACATGTATAAGGCAGCTATTTACATGGCATTTCATGTGCCAACATGACACATGGGTGTGGGAGCCAGACCTCCCATTAGGTGGATCCAGCCATCTAGATGCCCTGGACCAAGAATCAGGCTGGCCCAGGCATTGTGTGGGCCACTATGGTAAAAAGAGATGGTCTGCTTAGAAAAACTTGATCAAGTTTTTTCAATCCATCCATTTGCCTCGAAACTGTGGCTGACTTGATGAATTGAGTAGCCTAATTTTTGGAACGTGACATCTAAACTGTCACAATCACCTGATGGACTGTCTGGGTCTATATCATGCCTGTCTACCATGTTGGCACATGGGCTGGCTTGTTAATGGGAGGCCACCTCAAATGACTTTGAGCCACTCAACACTGACGATCCAGAAAGCTCTCTTCTCAGACAACACGGTCTTGTCTGATACCACGAACCCATCAGCCGAGAAAATCAGAGATGAAGTGAATACGGGTACACTCTCTATCAGCAGGGATGATGTGGCAATCTATCCCAGCAATTTCATAAGAGACTGCCATGGAGCCATTGAAGTCTCAGGAAAATGTTGCTTTTGCTCGCCCGAGTATAATAGCTACAACTCTTTCGGCGAATGATGAGAGTCCGGATTACCATACTGAGTCCGGACAAGGAGCAGCTGGTGGTGCCTACGATTTTTCTGAGAACAATAGCAGCGAGGATCTTCACTTCTACTTCTTGAGCCCATGATCGTCTGCTGAATCAGAGGTTCCTCTTGACAGTTGTCTGTTCTCTTCTGTGTCAGTTCCTTCTCCTTCTCCTGAGGTTTTCCTCACACCGCTTTCATCTCCTGTTTCTAAGTCCTCTCACTTCTCTCCCCCTCTACCGGTTCTATCTACAGGGTTTCTTCCACCCTTTGTGGGCCGCCTTGCATTAGTTCAAGTTGCGAAAGATCTTCCTTCTGAGGATAGAGAAGGAGATTGTCTGGCTCGGACGACTCTCGATAAGGCTCTAGATGTTCCCCCCATAAGGACAACTTTTCTTTTGTCTCAATCGAGCTTACCTTCGGGGGAAGTTCCCCTTTTGACCATACCGGTGGAAATCCTGGAGGGGCTAGTGGAGGCTATAAAAAGAAAACGTTGGGTTAGGGAAACAGTAGGGTATGTAGTAAGACTTCTAGGGGGTGGTGTTCGGAGATTCAGCTGAAAGAGGGCTTCAGGTTACCATAGAAGGAGTGTCCCCTGTTAGACCTCTAAGACCAACTCCTCTCAATAGGGAATTGATCAGATTGGGAGTATCCCAGGTGGGAGAGCAAGAGGTTACTCCAAGGCAGAGCAGAAAGGGAAGAGGGGTTTGAGTAGTTTCTCTATGAGGATCCTTTCCTGGAACGTGCGAGGTTTGGACTCCCCTCATAATCGGTCTCAGGTTAAAGAGATGTGTTCCCGCTCGAAGGCCAAGGTGATAGTTCTTCAAGAAACAAAGTCACAAGCTATCAATTGAGGGGCTCATTAGGTCCATCTGAAGGAAAAAAGGCATCGAATGGCTCGCTTTGGATTCAATCAGATCTGCTGGAGGAATAATAGTGCTTTGGAATACCTTATCCAGATCTTTGGAAGATAGCTAGTTGGGGTTTTCTCTTTTAACGTCATATTCTGTGAATTGTCTGGATTTTGGTGGATCTTCCACTTCCTCCCCTCGGCCTCTTTTTTTGGTGGGATTGTCTTCGGTGTATGATAGATGGCAACTACCTTGGGTGGTGGGAGGCAACTTTAACGTGGTTCGCTTCTCGTTTGAGAAGCTTAATGGCTATGGTGTTTCTAGCTCGATGAGAGCATTTTCAGATTGGGTGGCCAAACATGGGATGCTAGATTTAGCGATGGGGATTGTCAAATATGCCTGGTCTGATGATAGGTCTTCCCCCGTGATGTTCCTCTTGGACTGGTTTTTGGTTTCGCTTGATTGGCTTACCTAGTTCTCTTTCGTGTGTCAAAAGGGTATGCCGAAACCTATTTCTGACCATTGTCCAATCCGTCTCGAAACCAGTGTTCGAAATATCGGTATCGCGTTACATATCACACCCTTGGGATACAGATACGTATCGGTTATCGGATGGGATATATTGGTTGTATTGCGTAATGTATCATTGTTGTTGGAAACATAGAGAAATTGGTCGATTTTTTCAATCAAACTTTAATGATTGTTAAAAAAGACATCAACACATACTTATAAATAAAAACATTACAAAAAATAAGTGCACACAATAGGTTTTCTTTGTATGGGTTCCTAACCTATGCGTTGTCTAACTGAATTGATGCAATATATTCAAAATCTATTCATATAATTTATAAATGTAAGAACACGTGTGGAAACACAAGCAATATATTCAAAAGCAAAATAAGAATCACTAGATTAGGTTACATACATGTTTGATTTTATGTTTGGATGTAAGGATTGCAACCGATTTGTGAGAAAGTGGGAATTTTTTTTAAAATTTTTTCGCAACTCGGCCCATCTCCTCAAAATCTCGAAATTGAAGCTCCCAATACTTGATTTTTCATGCAAAACATGAAAAACTATGGATTTGTAACAATTTGACACTGATTTAACATGATTTATAAGGGAAAAAAAGGATCGAAAATGCTCACCAGATTGAACATGTGAGATATATCGCTCTACTTGTGAGTTTCGTATCACACAGGTGGGATACAAGATATATCGTGGGATATTTTGGCCAATATCATCGATATTTAAAACACTGCTTGAAACTAAGGAAATTGACAGGGGGCCTAAACCTTTTAGGTTCAAGTTGGCATCGATGGAAATGGCTTGTTATAGAGATTTGGTGGCAGAATGGTGGTCATCGTTTGAAATTAATATACCCATAGTAGAGCATATAGATTGCATATAGCTTGCTGAATTTTCTGATTTGGCTTTCTGAATTTTCTGTTTGGGTATTTTCAAAGTCTTATATTGCTGGAATTTTCAAATTTAGTGACTTTAAGACACCTAGTTGCTGAATTTTCAGTTTTAGCCTTATTAGACTCATTATAGGGTTGTCCATAGGTTTAAGGTACTAAGGGTCGTCATACATAAAATTCATGTGCATCATATAGCATCACATTGAGCGTTGTCAAATCTGATTTTTGCACCGCATTCATCATATAGTACACATTCATCTACGTTATCTCTCATTAGGGTCGTTTAATGTATGCAAACGCAAACAAGTTGTGGTTTTGTTTTATTCCCCACCATGAACCCAGATCAGATTGTTGAGGCTCTCGAAAATATTAATCGCCATTTGACGACCATTGAGACGCACGATAGGAGCATTGCCGTGCAATTAACTGCTAGCAACCAACGTATCACGCGGCTAGAGGCTACCTCCTACGTACCCCAGTCACCGGGGAAGACCACCAGTCTCAGGCAGGAGAGCCAAGGGATGAGCACCCAGTTGAGCAGGGTCCAATCCCAGTAGAACCCATTAGGGGTCGTAATAGGAGCTTTAGTCAAGGAGTGGGTCATGTAAGACCGTGTGCCCACGTGCCCCGTAGAGAGTCACGGGATCGTTACGACCTTGAGGAATGGGTTATGAAGACGTCAAAGTTGATGCTCCCAATTTTGATGGTCGCTTGAACTCGAAGAATTTCCTTGATTGGCTAGGTGACATTGACCGCTTCTTTGAGTAGCATGACATATCGGATTGTTGTTGAGCGAGGTTCGCTGAGATGAAGTTGGCGGGTCAAGCCAAGTTGTTCTGGACCAATATAGAGCGGAAGGCAGAGCGGCATGGAGATGAACCTATTACATCATGGGTTGAGATGAAAGAACTTTTTAAAGAAAAATATGTCCTGCTCTCTTACCATAATCGCCTTTTGGATCAGTGGCAATTCTTAAGACAAGGGTCGATGCCTGTATTGGATTACATCGAGAGACTCCAGGAGTACATGATGCGATGTGATGTCAGTAAGTCCCATGTTGTGACCATGTCTCATTTTAGGACGGCCTTGCGCCCTGAGATTAGGTGTGAGCTTATCCCTCATGATGTTGGTACACTAGAGGAGACCTGCCTTAGGGTAGAGGAGCTTGAACGATACCTAGTGCAACTAACCATGAAGCAGTTTGGGTCTCATGATTTCAGTGGCAGGGTTGCTCCTCAAGGAGCCAAACCTAACCCTGGGAACCAGACCAAAGCCCCAACTGGTGCTCCCACTTATAACAAAGATGTTAAAGGTGAGGGTCTAGTCAGCACTAGTTCGAAGGGAAGTGAGCACATACAATGTTACCGTTGCAATGGAATGGCCAAACAAAGAAAGAAGTAAAACTCTTATGATAGATGAGGCAGATGAGGATGATGGAAACAATTGCGATGTAGAGGAACATGAGCCGATATTGGTGCTAGTGATGCGAAGTTTGATGATCAGGAGACCCACACTCTCACAGTAGTTAGATGCGCATTTACTCAAGCTAAAGAAAATGATGATTGACATAGGAACGCGATCTTTTATATTTATACTAAGTGTGGAGAAAAGAATTGTAGAGTGATCTTGGACAGTGGCAGTTGTGCCAATGTAGTCCCTACCAGCACCGGGAGTCGACTGGGTTTGAAAGCCGAGTCTCACCCTTAGCTCTACAACGTGTCGTGGGTTGATGAGTCTCCCATTCCGGTCTCACAGCAATGTTGTATCCCCATTCAGTTTGGGTCGTATAAGGATTCGTTGTGGCGCGATGTGATTCCCATGGATATCAGCCACATCATCTTGGGTAGGCCCTGGTTATTTGGACTTGGACGTTACAATATCCCTTCGCTCGAATATTTATGCATTTATGTTTGAGGGCAAGAAAATTAGATTGGGTTCTCTTCCACCCAGGAGCATACCGGAAAAGGAGACCACCAAGAAAGGTGATCCTGGAACTTCGAGGAAGTCCAAACCTAATTCTCTTCACATCATTAACTCAAGAATTTGAAAGAGAGACTAAGGAGGATTCGCAAGTGTACGCCCTCGTGACTAGAAAGGCTACCCCCCCAGGTTAGTGTAGAGTTGCCTAGTGAGGTGATTTTGGTGATGTATGAGTTTAGTGATGTCTTTCCTGACAACCTTTCGGATGAGCTTCCACCTATGAGGGACATCCAGCGTGCCATTGATCTTGTCCCCGAGTCGACTCTCCCAAACCTTTCTCATTACAGAATGAACCCTACGAAGCATGCGGAAATCAAGAAGCAAGTTGATGAGCTACTTATGATAGGGTTCATTCAGGAGAGCATGAGTCCATGTGTCGTGCACACCCTTCTTACACTAAAGAAGGATGGAACATGGCATATGTGTGTGGATGGCAGAGCTATCAACAATATTATCATTAAGTACCGGTTCCCTATACTGCGTCTTGACGATATGCTGGACATGATGGCCAATGCCACAATTTTCTCCAAAATAACCTCAAGAATGGGTGTCACCATATCCGTATTCGCCTAGGTGATGAGTGGAAAACAACCTTCAAGACGAAGGATGAGTTGTACGAGTGGCTAGTCATACCTTTTGGGTTGACCAATGCCCCAAGTATATTTATGCAGGTGATGACCCAGGTGTTGAGACCATTCATGGGGAAGTTCATAGTCGTGTTCTTTAACGACATCTTTATTTATAGCATGACTAAGGAACAACTCTACCATCTAAGGCATGTGTGTGGGATCTTTAGGGCAGAGAAGTTATATGTCAACCTCAAAAAGTGTTCATTTTTGTCTAGTAGTGTCATCTTCTTAAGTTTTATCGTGTCATCTGAGGGCATGTCTGCAGATCCCGAAAAAGTTAAGGCCATCATCAGTTGGCGTAAGCCGTATAATATTCATGAGGTGCGTAGCTTACACGGCTTAGCCACCTTTTATAGACGGTTCATTGGAGTGTTTAGTTACATCATGACTCTCATTACCGATTGTATAAAAAAATGGGAGTTTTGATGGACTAAAGTAGCTTCTAAGGCTTTCAAGGAGATTAAGGTTAGATGACTGAAGCTCTTGTCATGCGACTTCCAAAATTTTTCAAGGCTTTTGAGGTTGCTTGTGATGCGTTTGGTATAGTGCTTAGTCAGGAAGGGCACCTTGTCGCTTTCTTTTACGAAAAACTGAATGAGGCGAAACAGAAGTATTCTATCTATGACAAGGAATTCGATATGGTAGTGCAGTCCTTGTGCCATTGGAAACATTATCTATTACCATAGGAGTTCATCTTATTCTCTTACTATGAGGCTTTGCACTATCTCAACTCGCAAAAGAAGTTAAACCCGAGGCATGCCAAGTGGGTCCAGTTTCTCTGGGGGTATACTTTTGTGTTGAAGCACAAAGTCAAGGTTGAGAATAAACCTACCGATGCGTTGAGTTGTAGGATTGCATTACTGCACTCCATGAGCGTCGAAATCATTGGGTTTGAGCGTTTAAAGAAAGATTATTTGAGTTGCCTTGATTTTGGAGAGGTGTATGTATCGTTGTTAGATGGTCAATCTAGGGTTAGTAGTGAGTTTGTCCTGGTCAGTGAGTTTTTGTTTAGAGATGATAGATTGTGTATACCCTGTACATCTCTTTGTAACTTTTTTGTCTGGGAGCTTCATGCTGAAGAGATAACTAGCCATTTTGGGTGTGACAAGACTATTGCCCTTGTAGAGGAGCGCTTTTATTGGCAAAGTCTCAAGCAAGATGTGGTTAAGATTATAGGGCAATGTAGGACTTATCAGCTAGCAAAGTAGAGGAAGCAGAACACCGGTTTATATACACCTTTGCCAGTCCCCCACACCCCATGGGTTGATATTAGCATGGATTTCATGCTTACGCTCCCCAAGACGATTAAAAAGCACGATTCCATTTTTGTAGTTATGGACTATTTTTCGAAAATGGTTCACTTTTTCCCATGTTCTAAAACGTCTAATGCCACTAACGTGGCTAAGATATTCTTTGGGGAGGTAGTTTGTCTTCATGGTTTGCCAAAGACCATTGTGTCAGATTGAGATGTGTGGGTTATGAGTTATTTTTGGAAAACTCTATGGCACATGAGATGAACTAAGTTGCAGATCTCTTCTCAATACCATCCTCAGACTGATGGTCAGGCGGAGGTTGTCAATCAAAGCTTAGGGAATTTGTTATGATGTCTGGTAAGAGACCATATTAGGACTTAGGATGCGGTTTTTACCAGTAGCCGAGTTTGCATGCAACAATTCCATCAACAGGTCCACAGGAATGAGTCCATTTGAGATAGTACTTGGGTACAAGCCTAGCACGCCTATAGATCTCATACCTATGTCTGCGTTTCACCATCACAAGTCCTAAGCAGTTCATTTCCACAAAAGCATTTGCACAACATATTCATGACTTGCATAACGAGATAGATCTCAAAATAAAAATTTCTATGATGGAATTGTTGCAAGCTTAGCACGCCTATAGATCTCATACCTATGTCTGTTTCACATAGGCCATCTGAGTCCACAAAAGCATTTGCATAGCATATTCATGACTTGCATAACGAGATCAAGAAGCGCATTAATGCTAGTAATCAACATTATAAAATCTCTGCAAATTCACGTCGAAGGTTTAAGGAGTTTCAGGTGGGTGACTACGTCATGGTCTGCATTAAGCCCGAACGATTCCCATAGGGAACCATGAGGAAATTGCATGCCCGCAGTGCAGGTCCATATAAAATTTTGACAAGAGTGGGCCCTAATGCGTATGTGGTGGATCTTCCATCTGACATGGGCATTAGTGCAACATTCAAAGTAGAGGACCTTGTGCTTTGTGATGGACCCACACATCCATCTTCTAGCCCTCCTACAAGCCTTTCTCATATCCTAGATGATGGTGTCCCTGACCACATGGCCTTTACTAGACTTTACTTGACACCCATTGCCTTCTCTTTCATCACTACCTGGTTGGAAGAATAGATTGAGGATGTTCTGGACCACCAAGCAGTCTCTACCTACCATGGAGGATATGAGAAATACTTTGTGAAGCACAAGAACAGGCCGAAGTCAGACGACACGTGGATTACAAAGGCAGAGTTCCAGTGCATTGATCCGGACCTCCTTGAGCGTTACCATAACTTTACTTCACCAGTGGCAAATTCTTCTCAGCTGAGGAGAATTGATGGGGACAGCAAACCTACTCGAGTGTACCAGAGACAAAGACAACCACCTACATCAGCGTAACTCTCTTTGTGGATAGGAGATGAGTTCCAGATGGGGCCCACCGGGCCATTTTGAAGACCCCACATGCATTGGACGTGTATCAGGAAGACCGCACGTTAGGATGATGCATGTGGGCTGCTTAGGAGACCATTTTTGTCATATGATTTTTATTTCGTGTCGATCAAGCCATTGGGCCATCATATCTTCCAGATCTAGGCCCTTTGGACTATAATATTGTTTTATTTATGTTTTTTTGTTATTTTTAGGACTTATTTGATGGTTGAGATTGATAATAAGTGTTTTAGTTTCCTTATTTTGGGATGATGTGCTATTTCACTTAAGTGGCATAGTTGGGGGGGGGGGGGGGGGCACGTCCAACCCTAGTGGTGAAATTGAGAGAGAGAGAGAGAGAGAGAGAGAGAGAGAGAAGCTCTCTTGTGTGAAAGAATTTTCCTCCTTGTTTTTTTAGAGTTTGTGTGAAACCCTTCATTCCAATTGAATTGTGGAAGGGTAGAGACTTGTTTGGTGGTGGATTCCCCAAGGTGCATTCTTCCTCTTTTTCTTCTCCAACAAGGTATTCTTCTTATCTTTTCTTCCTCCTTTCCCTTCCTTTATAACCTTCCTAAATCCGTCAAAACCCGAACCCAATCCATCCTTTTTCTTCTTTCTCCATACCCATCCACGTGTGGACCCGCACATACACACGCGCATGTGCGTCCTTACGGTCTTCACATGTGGGCCCTGTTTAGCTTCTTTTCCCTCATTGATTTCTTTCCAAACCCACATAATCCTTAGATCCTTTAAATCCCTAAAAAAACCCAATTCATCCATGCATCCAAAACACTGATGAAAATCTGAATTTCTTTTGTGAAACCTTCCCCAAACCAGAATTTTGCTTGCGTCATTGTCTATCCATGTGGTTGTTGCACTACCCACGCTAGATTGGAAATCCCTATTTCCAAGTGGGCTATTTTTGAATTATTTTATATTTTCGTGCACCGTGTATATAATAACCTAGGACCTGAATTTCCAAATCTATTATGTGGATATGTTTGATTTTACATGTTGATTGCTGAAATTAATGTGTAATTGATCTTTCATCTTGCATCTTAGGATAGTTTCCATTATCCTACATCATTTGTGCTCCTTATGAGGATGGGGGTGCTAATATTAAGGACCTCCAAACAGTTAATGAAGCGCTTTTGGGCAAAATGGGTATGCAGGTTTGGGAATGAGGTAGACAGCATGTGGCGACAAATTGTTGTTGCCAAATATGGCTCCATCAGTACTGGACAGTGGACAAAAAACTCCTCCCTATCTTGTGCCTCTTTCTTGTGGAAAGGAATTGCTAGATCGGCTCTAGCAATGTTTGAAAGGATTTCTTTTCAGGTGGTAAACGGAGCTAGAATCAAATTCTTGCTGGATATATGGTGTGTTGATCATTCGTTGGCTGAATCCTATCCAGCTTTGTTTGCTATATGTTCAGACCCAAACATAGTGGTCAAAGACTGTTTTAGTCCCAATGGTGGCCTAGGAACTTGCCTTCCCTACTCTAGGAGGAATCTTCTAAATACCGAGTTAGAGGAGCTTCCAACTTTGCTCTCTCATTTGCAGGGAATACCCCTGCATTCTTCTATGCTCTCAAAAGATTCTCTTCGTTAGAAGCTGTCAAGCTTGGGAAAGTTGACGGTGCGACTTGGTTCTACAAAGTGCCACCAAAAGTCATTGCATGTGGATGGCTTTCATGGATGGCTTCTGGGAAGGAATAGTCTTAACTGTGGACAATCTTAGGAAAAGAGGAATGTAGTGCCTCTTCTATCTCCAAGCGGAGGAAACAGCGGATCATCTCTTCTTGCATTGCCCCTTCACTTCCAACTTATGGTGGAGAGTTCTTAGGTTGGCGGGGATTTCTTGGGTCATGCCGCCATCTATGGATGACATGTTCTGCGCTTGGCATGTGGACTCCGGAGGATCTCTGGGTAAAAAGAAGTGGAGAGTTCTCCTTATGGCTGTTATCTGGGCTGTTTGGGCTGAAAGAAATAACCGTTGCTTCTGCAATTGTAGTGTGACAGCTGCGGGGGTGTTTTTGAGGGTTTTAGTGATGTTCAGAGCTTGGGCTCCTTAGCTCCTCTTCTGTTTGGGGTCTCAGCTGCTAAGGCGCAGTTTACTGTTCTTAGTTTTTTGTTTGTTGCTTTTTGCTTTCTTTGTATGTTTCTTTCGGTAGTCTTGTTTTGCTTCTTGTTGCTTAACAATAAAATTCTCACCTTTCAAAAAAAAAAAAAAAGGTAACCAAAATTTTGTTGAAAGCGAAAAAAGGATACAAAAATGCAAGACATGTATGTGGACTTATTTAAGCTCATCATCATCATCATCCAAGCCTTAACCCAACTAATTGGGGTCGGTTATGTGGGCTTAGCTAAGCTCTTATCTATAAACTGCTCATTCAATATAATCACCTAACCGTGGTGACGTGTCAGCATGTTGGATTTTCTCGGTAGCATGTCGCAATGCCAGTTGCCTCTTGCTGATGCATTTGTCCAAGATACATCTTGTAAACGCATACATGCATGAATGAGTCTTATGAGTGACAAAGATTTATATCATTTTGTGTAGAATGCTACTATTTCTTAGTTCAGAAAGAAGTTGCCAGCATTAGAAGGCATAGCCTACTAATTTTGACATGGTCCTGGGGAGGCATTGACATGCGGTGTCGAACACTAGAATCACAAAATTGACACATGCTTACATATCCATGCAGCATACAGTAATGTTGAATAATATTATTACCATTACCATATAGATATTAGCACACGTGAGCAAGCGTGCATCCCCGCCTTGATGGTGACATTAACAGCATCCCCAAAGCTTTCAATTGACATGTCAGATGGCTGATCGTCTATCCAGACTGTCCATTCTTTCGTGCCAGTAGGTGCAAGCTATGGTGAAAAAAAAAATGCTGAGTGGGCGATTCTGATCCTTTAAATGCAGCCCCATTTTTTTACAATCATCTGATTTTTCAAGATGATTAATTCAACCTATTTTGATTCTCTGCTCGATCTTGACTGTCCATTTTTCATACTATTGGTTGGATGGTTAGGATCATCCAACTGGCATGATTTTGCACCATGGCTTGGTCCTGGTGGTATTAATGAATGGACAGTCTGGATCGATGATTAGACACCCCACGTCAATTAAAAGCTTTGGGGATGCTGGTAATGTCCCCATGAAGGTGGGAGAATTGGTATTCCCCATACGTGTGTGTGTGTGTGTGTGTGTGTGTGTGTGTGTGTGTGTGTGTGTGTGTGTATTTATATATTTTAAGTGACAGAGAATATATTAAGACAAAAGGAAATACAGGGAGGGAGGGAATTCCCGCTGAGTTAGCGGAAATAAGATCCTCCAACAGAAAACAGGTTACAATCCTTAATATTAAGAAAATTATGGGCCCAGTCTGCTACGTATTGCTGCACTCTCTGAAGAGAGAAATTCAGAGAATTTGATATATTGTTGAAACATCGCCCATTTCTTTCTTCCCAAACCGACCACCAAACCGCCACCAAGCAGATCTTCCAAATCTTATTCCTTTGGGTTCCCAGATTGAAACCTAACGATGCTTTGAAGAAGTCTTCCAATGAATAGGGAGCGCACCAGGACAAGTTGAAGAGCCTGAGAACTGCGAACCATATTTGGGAGAAGAATGAGCAGTGGACGAACAGATGGTTCATAGATTCTTCAGAAGACATACGGCAGAGGCATATATTGGGAATTATCATTCCCCTTTTCTTCAGGTTATCCACTGTCAGCACTTTCTGTTTAGCAACTAACCAACCGAATACAGATATCTTTGGGGGGACTTCGAACTTCCAAATTTTGCATAACATGACCTGATTCTTTAGTGTAGAATCTGTTGTAATAAAATCATATAGGGATTTAACTGAGAATGGAGTCGACTGATCACGCCTCCAAACTAAGGAATCTTCACGAGATTGATCAGGCTTACAGTTGGCAAGGCGACTCTGTAGGGCCACGAATTCCTCAATTTCCCAGTCATTTAGATTTCTTCTGCAATCGATGCTCCAGGACTGGACCTCCCCTATATTTGAGATAACGTCAGCCACTATAATAGAGCGGTTTGGGGCCAACCTATACAGATTTGGAAATTCATCCTTAAGGAGGGAATCTCCCACCCATAAATCTTCCTAGAAACGAGTTTTGTCGCCTTTTCCAACCTCTAGACTAGTCCCAGCTAGGACATGACACTTTGAGGACAGAATACTTCTCCACACAGCAGATGCTCTCTGTGTCGAGGAATCTTTTGTCCACCAACCTCCCGCTCAAGAACCGTACTTACATTTGATGATTCTATTCCACAAACTAGCTCGATCTGAACCCAATCTCCACAACCATTTACCAAGCAAGGCCCTGTTCATGATTTTCAGATTTCTGATCCTAGTATGATGGGGACATCATGCGCACACGCACATTACCCCCCTACGCACGTACGTATGCAGGAGGGCCCCACCATCGATCTTACTCGATGACGACGTCCAGGGAGGGCCTCCTAGCTAGAAGACAAAGTTTTGGTTCAAAAGGGTGTGCCCGATAGTCAAGAAAAGCCCATCATGAGATCTCATGATCGTGGCCCACTCGTCGGATTGATTTCATATTTTAGGTTTTTCTTATTGTTATTATTTAGAATATCGTAAACGCTTTAGATTTATTTGTTTGGTTTTTATTTTAGTTTACTTCATCGCCAAGTAATAGGTTGCACACATGGTGCGACTTTTTGGGGTATAGGGTTTTCTCTATAAATAGGCACTCCTTGTAGTTCTTTTCATTGATTGAAGATTAATAAAAATTCTGCGTTTTTCTACTCTCCGAGTTGTGAAGCCTAATTGGGTGTGAAGCCCTCCCTTCATTAAAGGGTTAACTACCGTGGTGTGAAGCCACATCTATCCCGATTCGCCCCCATCCATCGCCATCTCTACTACCCATCTTTTACCATCCCTTCTTCTCATCTCACCCCATCATCTACACTTCGAATCAATAATCTATTACAACAATTCTCCTCCCCACAGCAGAATTTCAGAATTTGGCCCTACAAGAGGGCTGAAACTTCAGCGGAACACCACACACAAACCGTACATCGGATCGAGCTGAGATTTGGGAGTTTTGGAGTTCATCCTTGGCCGACCAGGGCCAAAGTGGCCTTTTTCTGAATGGTGGGCCCCACACACGTGTGATCCACATGCGGCCGGGATCAGACGCACGTGCATCTGGGCCATTATTGTTGTCCACACGTGCGATACTTCTCTGGTTCGTCTCTCCTCTCTTTCACTCCACTTTCACCCAAAATCCCTAAACCTAACCCTAAATTACTCAAATCTCCAATTTTATGCCCTTTTTCTTACCCTAGGGTTCCTTGATTTGAAATGGGTGAATCCCTTGGATTAGGGACTGATTACTATGCATGTGTGGATGGTTATTTCTTATCTTTGAGTATCGTTTGGTTCATAATTTTTATTGATCCAAACCCTATCATGTGTAGGCTTGGACCCGCATAGATTTCCCTTAATTGAATGTTTGGACTTTCATGTGGGATATGGAATTTGTATAATTGTTTCTGAACTAACGTGATCTTAAGCCTGAAATCTCGCATATCATATTTAATTTTCATGTCCTACATCACAGTACCTCCTTGATGTTGCTGGTTGCAGACTTCCTCCCATTTAACTAGATGAAATTTCCTGTCCTCTTGACCGTGCCATAAGAAATCTCTTCTGAATATTTCAAGGGAGGATAAGATTACACCCGGGCATTTAAATAAAGACATGTAGATGGGAGGTTAGATAAAGCTGACTTGATAAGAGTAAGACGACCTCCCAGGGAGAGCTATCGACACTTCCATCTGGCTAGATAGAAGTCAAATCTTTTGATGACTTTGTCCCAGAGGTGTAAAGGGGGGTTACCAATGCAAAGAGGAAGGCCTACAAAGGTAGTGGGGAGGTTACCTATCGGACAGTGAAGAGTATCAGCGTGACTATGAGTTTCTTCCGCCGTTAGATTGACACTGAACATCTTGGATTTAGCTAAATTGATTTTGAGGCCCGACATCGCTTGAAAGCAACGAATGATGGTTCTCAAGCTACTAACATTTCCTTCTTCTGCTTGACAAAAGATTAACGTATTGTCTGCGAATTGAATATGGGAATTGGCATGTCCATACCTTTCACCTTGAAGCCCCTGAACCTATTTTCTTCCTGGCACTTTGACAACATTTTTGAAAGCGCCTCGCCTACTATTAGGAATAGGAAGGGGAAAGGGGGTCTCCCTACCACAGACCTCTGGATCCACTGAAGAACCCTTTTGGAGAGCTGTTTAAACGGATGGAGGAGGCTGAACTGATGCATTCCCCCATCCATCCTATCCATTTGTCACCAAAACCCATACGGCCCATCATGTAGGATAGAAAACTCCAATCAACATGGTCATAAGCTTTTTCAATGTCAATTTTACAAATGAGACCCTTTGAACCTGATTTGTGACAGGAATCTAAGCATTCAAGGGCGATGAGAGCACTGTCGATGATTTGCCTGCCAGGGATAAAAGCATTTTGGTTATCTGAGATTACTTTACCAATAACTGCTTCGAGACGGATTGCGAGAACTTCAGCCAATATCTTGTATGGGTTGCCAAGTAGACTGATGGGCCTGAAGTCGGACATTAAATCAGCTCCCGACCGTTTAGGAATTAAGGCGATGAAGGAGGCACCAAGGTTTTTGGATAAACGCCCTCTATCATGGAATTCATAAATGAAATCCATAATATCTCCCTTGAGGATTTCCCAGAAGGAATGAAAAAACTGATTGGGAACCCATCTGGACCAGGAGCCCTGTCTCCCTGCATTGAGTCAGGCGCACTTTTAACTTCGTCATACGAGAAATCTGCTTCCAAGGAAACGACTTCCTCATCTGAAATTTGGTCGAATTTTAGATTATCAAGCCTGGGCTTGTTCCAATCATCTTTTTGATACAACTTGTTGAAGTAGCGAATTGAAGCTTCTGCAATTTTTTCTTTGTGCTCTGTGTGTGCCCCATCGACAATTAAGGAGGAGATTTTGTTCTGTCTGGTACGGGCCAATGCTATAGCATGAAAATACCTTGTGTTTAGAGCTGGGCATTGGTTCAGATCGGATCGGATTGGGTTTAACTCGATCCGATCCGAAATGTTAATGGCTTGACCCGAACTCGATCCAATCCGGGACTGAGTCCGGGTCTCCTGACTCGAACCGATCCGATACATGGTTGGCCTGACCCGAACCGAGTCCGACTCGGTCAGAGAAACCGAGTTGGATCGAGTTGGGTACGATTTGGATCGTATCAATTTAATACAACTATTTCATGTGGTGTGGTCCACTTCAGCCTTTAATATACCGCCTTTTTGTGCTCAACGCCTAAAATGATATGTCAAAATGGATGAACAGCTTAGATAAAACATACATCAAGGTGGGCCCCACATGGCTCTGAAAGAGCTTTCCATCTACCGTATTCACAATTTTACTGGACTGTTGACGTGCACTGCACGAAACTAGTGACTTGCTTTTCACGCAAGCACAGCTTGCATAGTGTGACTTTGTATTGACATTAGCGAGTTCTGTGGGTCTAATCATGGGGTATGTGTTATATCCAAACCGTCCATCCATTTGGCGAGCTCATATTAAGGCTTGAGACGAAAAATAAGACAGATCAAGTGGACCACACGAATTGTTTAACGGTGAAAATCATTCTTTGCTACTGTTTGTGGTGTGGTCGAGATGATCTTTGGATATTATTCATTTTTTGGATAATGTTCTATAATGATCTCTAAAAATATATGAACGGTGTAGATATAATAAATACATCACTGTGGGGCCCATATAATTTTGATCTCCTTTGAACCGTTCGTACAACTCGGAGCTCGAGGAGCGCCAGACGCCCGTACTGGAAACGGATTGGCTACTCCCCCTGCCACTAGCCAATGGCCGGTGGTTTGTGCTCTGTGGGCCCCACCATGATGTATGTGTTTCATCCATGTCCTCCATCTATTTTTATAAATCATTTTATGTTATGAGAAAAAAAATGAGGTATATAGAAATCTCAAGTGGACCATATTATAGAAACAGTGTTGAATGAATGTTGACCATTGAAAACATTTTGGAGGCCATAAAAGTTTTTGATCAAGTTGATATTTATTGTTTCTCTTCATCTGGGTCCTTATGACCTAATCAACAGATTAGATGTCAAATAAACAGTACAGTGGGCCTTAGGAGGATTATAATGGTGGATATCCAATCATTATTGTTTTCCTGTGGTGTGGTCCACCTGAGATTTATATCACTATCATTTTTTTTGTATGAACCCTTGAAATGATCTGTAAAATGGATGAACAGAATAGATGAAACACATACATCATAATGGGGCCGGATCGGGTCTGGTCGGATTGGATCGAATGCAATTGGATCGAATTCCGGATCGGATCGGTCCGAGTAGGTATGGATCCGAGCTCGACCCGAAAATTTTTCGGATCTAGACTGCCCTACTCAATCCGCACCGATCCACGCCGTCGGATCCACCGGATCGGGTCAGGATTGCCCAGCTCTACTTGTGTTCTTATCACCACCTTCTTTAAGCCATTTGCATCTCGATTTCTGTCTCAAAATATTTCTTCCTCGAGAATCCTATTTGAATACTTATAATGTAGATGAAATCTTCTAACCCTCTGCTCTTGAGACAACGGGATGGATTCAACAGATAGATCAAGAGCTTGAATTTCTGCAAGGATGTTTCTGGTCTCTGAAGCCCTTTGGTGAAGCTCGACCGATTTCCAGTCCTTAATCTTGGATTTGAGGAGTCTTAGTTTTTTGCAAATTCTGAAACCTGCGAAACCTTCGACTTTTAATTCTGACCACCAATCTTGAACTAGATGCTTGAAACCCTCAATTTGCAGCCATGACATATCAAATCTGAATGGTTTAGGGCCCCAATTATCAACGTCGACAGAAAGGATTAGGGGACAGTGATCGGATGTGGCTCTGGGGAGAGTGGATTGGGAAACCGAAGGGAATGATTCGATCCAATCTGGGGATACCAAAAATCTGTCCGGTCTTGCTAAGGAGGGGTTTGATCTTTCATTAGACCAGGTGAATCTGGAGCCAATAAGAGGCAAGTCCACGAGTGACTGGTCGTCGATCCATGAAGAAAACTTCCTCATAGCTGTAGAAACAGGAGCCCTTTTCGATCTTTCTTCCGCCCAACGGGTGATGTTGAAATCACCCCTTATACACCACGGCTCGGAGAAAATTTGTCTAGCTGCACTTAGATCCTGCCAAAACTCATTTCTTCTATCTTCTCTGTTAGGGCCATAAACTGAAGTAATAAGACGAGAAGTCAAAACTCACCTCTTTAAGAACTATCGAGACAGAGAATTCTCCAAGGCGGTTATCCTAAACGGACCATTTGGAGGATCTCCAAGCGATAAGAATACCTCCTGCGCTACTGGAAGCATTAAGGGCCACCCACTTGACATCTGTTGACTTCCAAATAGTACCCATCCATTTATCAGAGAAACTGGGAATCTTTGTTTCTTGGAAACAAATAACGTCTGCCTTACTTCTATCGCTGGCATCTCTGATAAGGATCCTCTTTCTTTCTGGATCCCAATCCTCTAACATTCCGGGAGAGGATTTTCATTTAGGAAACAGATCTTCCCCGCATCCTTCCTTTGGCACTGCCCAGACTTGCCTCTCTGGAGGGAGAGGAGCTTGTATGAGAGGACCGAGAGCCCCTACTTCCACCAGCCTTGATAGAAGGTTTTCTTAGAGGGGAGGACCCAACCAGAGGTCTTCCACGCGATTCATTGGAACAACGCCACAAAGTCATCCGGATGATCCCCAAAGGATAACTCAATTGATCTACCGACATAGCCCATAGCTCCCCTGATCCACAGTTTATTTTGGATGATATCGATCATCCTATTCCTTTGAGCTACCATATCTGGATTGAGGAATGAGTTCGACCCTGTAATCAGAGGAGGACTGCCCACCCGAATTTGTAATGGTTCAGCAACAATGACTTCGACTTTGTTATCTTCCTGAAATAGAGAGGCAAGGGCCATATTTGGGAGCTCCGCGTTGGAGAATGATGAGATAGGGGACGAGCATGATGGGGTGGAGGGTCCCATTGAAGGAGAAGAGTCTCTGTCAGAGTCGGAAAACGGTTCTATACTCAACTTATTAGGATCAAAGGAGGCCGAGTCAAGAAAGGATGAGCTGAAGGGAACTCTGTGATGATCGGTCCCAGAGGAGGAATCGATGGGGACCGCGACAGCAGATGTGAAGGTAGGGGGTGTATGTTTTGGGGGGGGGGGGTGTTGGTTAAGTGGTTTAGGAAGAATAGGTGAAAGACTCGCGGGCGGTATCTCGGGATGAGTTTAATTTATCGAGATATTCTCCTCTGAGCCATCTAGCGAAGAGGAGATGCGAAACATATCGCTAGATGATACGATATGAACGAGAGATTGAGGAGATTGGGTTATCGAGGTGGGATGAGTCTCCCCCGTCCGCGTGTCGATATCTGGGGTGGGGCGCTCTAGGGAGGGATGCATGGCATCGGGGAATGGAGATGTGACTCGACTCTGACGAAGACGGCTGGAGGAAACTTCCGGAACACTTCTTTTGTTAAAGACGCGGCACGTGGATAGCAAGTGGTTCGGTACTCCACCGGAGCAATGACTTCTGTGAGTGTGCACTGCTAGTGGTCCGACGGAACACTGGGGCTGAACTCCTGCTATATCTCCAGTCTTGATATGGGAAGTATACTGGGATTTTGGGGATCTGGCTCTCCAAATATCCCCCCATTGAGCAGTGGAGTCTTTCACTTCCTGTTGGATCAGCATGAACAAATTTCTGTCTGCAACCTTTACCTATATGATCTCTGGCAACGGCTCACCCCTTCTTCTGCTTACTCTTGCCCTAATGACCCCCATCTCTTCACCGTTGATGGTCTTAGGATCAATCTCGATGAGATTTCCTAGAGATGATGTCGCTTTACGAAAAAAAATCTTCATTCCAGAGTTCCAGAGGGACTGACCATATCAGAACCCAAATTTCTTCGTTCCCGAAAGCCGAAAATGTGTTCCAATGCTGAATTTCAAAGATTGGCCCATCCTTAAACAGTACCCCCGCCGTGATCAGAAGATCAAGATTGGCATCTTGGGGTTTCTGAATCCAAAGAGCATTGAGGCCGATGGGTTTGATGGAAAGCTCATCTACCGGGATTCTGCAAACTTCATCAATCCAGTATTTGACCTCTTCGATTGTAGCCCCTTCCCTAGTAATCGCGACCACTGAGTCTTCAGGGAATTTTGATGAGCGATCGAAAAAATCTTGATTAATATGAATCACATTATTTGCATTTGAAATTTCTTCCAATCTGTTTTGTCCAACTTTCTTACTGTCATCTACTAAGGAGGAACCGCTGTTCTTACGATTGAGAAGGATTTCCTTGTACGATACCAAGCCCTGTTGATGAAATTGGGAGGTGGTATGAAGCCACCGCGGCATACTTCTCGGCCTTTGTAATCCTGACTTGGTGATTTTCTGTTTCCTTTTTGGGCCATATCTCGCTCTCTGTACGAGCATCTTAGTTCCTCCAAAGCTTTCACCATGCAGAAGATGAATAGCTTTACCAAGTTCTGTTTCCGACCTCATTCTGACGAGGGCGAAATCCCTATAACCTCCATTGGTTTTGTCTCTAGGTCAAACCACATCCATGACAGAACCTGCTCTGCCAAATACTCTGGAGAAATTAATCAGTGCCCACCCATCTGGGAAGCCTTTTACAAATAGGCTTGGAAAACTTGCCGGATCGTGTCCTCCAGCCCTGTTGGATATATATTCCTTTGATTTTCTAGTTATGGCATTCCACTCGTTCTCCTCTCCGATATCGGCTCCTTCATCTTTCGACGCGCACACCCCATCCGAGGATGTTTTCACGTTACTGTTACTCGTCACAACTTTAATAGGGATCGCCGTTGATTGATCTTTTGGGCATTTGTCCATGTCGGTCGTCACCATGTCTGTCGTCGCCATCTTCATCGGCAACTCGTCACCATGTCTGTCATCGCCATCTTCACTGTCGATATAAAGATAACTGGATTTTTCTGTTTTTTGGTCATAATCCATCAATTCTATATATGTTAGCATATTGAAAAATAAAAAAATAAAAAAAATAATTAATTAAATTAAATTAAATTAAATGCAGTGTATGTATCAGTAAGTATAGTAGCATATAAAAAAATTCAGTGTCCTGGTTTGACAAGCAGGCCCTTCCATGTGGTGTCACATTCACAAGCAAATCATATCGCTGATAGATTTGCAAGCTTGGCCACTAGTTTGCTATTTCTTGGGCTTTTATTTTCATTTCTTATTTTTCGAAGTACAGTTGTCTTACCCAAAACAATTTGTATCTTTGGCTATGTTTTGCAACTGTGGCATATCCTGCATCTTGGTGATGGTAAACTGAAAGTAGATTTCTGTAGGCATCACAGAAGGTGGGTCGCAGAGAAATTGGGAACAGAAGCTATGAGTAAAGAACTTGAGTTCACCATGAAGATACTTGTTGGTGATGCTAAGAATTATCATGCCTGGTCGCACCGGCAGGTGTGTTACAGCTGGAGAACTCCATTTATGCAGCCTTTATCTGAGATGCATCTATTCTCGATTTTCGTTGTGCTGCTTTTCCAAGTCATTGCATTTCTATCAAACAATGCATCCATATCATATTGTATTTGAGCTTGGGATAGCTCTACTGCTTCTGATATGAAACTGCCGGCATAAGACAAGTCTCTCATGTTGTCAGCCTTCATTGGTCTTAAGCACTTCTTCATTCACAACACTTGTCTGATTTGGAATTGGAGACTGAAAGAGTGTTCTTTGCAGTGGGTTCTTCAGGCATTAGGTGGGTGGGAGGATGAGCTCAACTACTGTCAGCGGCTGCTTGAACAAGATGTTTTTAACAATTCTGCTTGGAATCAGGTACAAAGTTCTGCTTGGAATCAACGCTAATCCTTGTTCATTAATAAATAAGAACTCTGAAGACATTTCAGTAATTGATTATTCTCAAGTAATTGGCAGTAGTGCTTTTTCTTACAGACGGTGAAAACATCCTCAGTTTTCCAGTAAATGAGGGGGGGAAACATGGTATTAGTAAATGTAGATTGCTCTTATAATTTTCACCCCATGTGTGGTCCTTCAAAGTTGTTTGGGATTTCTGCATAGACAAGTCCTCCACAATTTCTTCAGCTTGGTTCATTCTCAGCTGCACCTTCTATTGCATTGATAGTGCATGTAACTTTTCACAAGCAGGCCACAATTTTGTATATACAATGCTGTTGTTGATCGGAATGATTGTCTTTTTTATATGTAACAGAGGTATTTCGTCATAACGAGGTCTCCCCTTTTGGGTGGCCTGCAAGCTATGAGAGACTCGGAAGTCGGATACACAGCCAAAGCCATTACAGCTAACCCCGAGAACGAGAGCCCTTGGAGATACCTGCGAGGGCTATACAAAGGAGACAACAAGCTGTTGATAAACGACTCTCGAGTCTCTTCTTTGTGTCTGGAGGTGCTGAAGGCGAATCCCAACTGTGTTTTTGCTTTGAGCCTGCTTTTGGATCTTCTCTGCTATGGTTTCGAACCCAGCACTGACTTCAGGAGCGTCATCGAATCCTCAAGAAATTCGGACTCGGATGTCCAGTTAGCAACTGCTGTGTGCTCTGTCTTGGAGAATGTGGATTCAATGCGATCAAACTATTGGTCCTGGCGTAAGAGCAACCTTCCGTCAAAAGCGTGCTAATAACATCTTTAGAGACAGTGACAGATGGTGTAGTAGGTTGTGGGGCCGTCTTTAATCTATTTTCAGGTTTTGTAAGCTGCAGTGGGAGCTTTAAATATTTCTCCCTGTACCATAACAGATTATATTGTGGGTGAAAGACTTTGCCATGTTGTTTTTGTGCGGTGTGAATATGCTGTTTTTTTCACCGTGTTGATGTTCTTGGTTTGAGAATGCACTTTGCTCATGCATCTTCCCATTTTGGGTGTCAGCATTTCTGCCATGAAGTTGATGGAATGGGTTCCGTTACTGCAGCCGATATAGTAGTCCATGTGTGGAGACCGAACACGAGCCAAAATGTTACATGTGTACAAGACCCAAGCTTTCTATCAGGTGGGATTTGCTTATTTGATCTTTTGGCCTCAAACAACACAACTATTTCAACAGATGGTTGAAACTTCTCTCTCTAGCTATCCACCTTTTTTTTTATAAGTTGTCACCTGTCCGAGCTAAACAAACTGGTTTTGAGGCCAAGATCTCTAACCATGGGTTGAAACCTCAACTCAAGATAATGCAGGGGCATTTTCACACTGAACTCGAGTGGGGTCGCTTGTGGGATGCAGGGGCACACTTGTGGTGGGTGTGGCCCACGGAGGAGGTCTTGTGTTCGAGACTCCTCACCAGGGGTGATTAATGCGCATTTCACACCGGACTCGAGTGGGGTAGCCCGTGGGATGCGGGAACACACTCGGGGTAGGTAGCCCATGTGATTTGGGGCCCTCGAAGGGGGTTCGGCCGAGGTATTAAAACCCATGAGATGTGGGGCCTGGGCTATGAGATAAAGGGATTAATTCGCCATACTCTAATAGTTCGAGCTTTTAGAGCAAGTGGTTAATTGTCCTGCATCAAATTTGGTATCAGAGCGGGAGGTCTCGGGTTCGAGACTCCTCGTCGGGGGTGATTAGTGCAGGGGCATTTTCACACTGGGCTCGAGTGGGGCCCCTTGTGGGATGCAAGGGCACACTCGGGGTGGGTGCGGCCCACGGAGGAGATCTCGTGTTCGACTCCTCACCAGGGGTGATTAATGCGCATTTCACACTGGGCTCAAGTGGGGTAGCCCTTGGGATGCGGGGATACACTCAGGGTGAGTGACCCATGTAATTTGGGGCCCACGAAGGGAGTTCGGCCGAGGTCTTAAAACCCATGAGATGTGAGGCCTGGGTTATGAGATAAAAGGATGAATTCGCCATACTCTAATAGTTCGAGCTTTTAGAGCAAGTGGTTAATTATCCTGCATCAAATTTGGTACCAGAGCAGGAGGTCTCGGGTTCGAGACTCCTCACCGGGGGTGATTAATGCATAGGTATTTTCACACTGGGCTCGAGTGGGGTCGCTTGTGGGATGCAGGGGCACACTCGGGGTGGGTGCGGCTCACGGAGGATGTCTCGTGTTCGAGACTCTTCACCAGGGGTGATTAATGCGCATTTCACACCGGGCTCGAGTGTGGTAGCCCGTGGGATGCGGGGACACACTTGGGGTAGAACTCTAACAGTTCGAGCTTTTAGAGCACGTAGTTAATTGTCCTACATCACAAGATCTGTCAAGTTGGGTAGACTAGAAGAGTCGGTGGAGATTGTATGAAAAAACTTGATGGCAAAAACTCCATATTTGGAGACAGATGAGTCGAGTAGCTAGACTCGATAACTATTGATTGCTTGAGGGCTGAAAAATTACTCCAACCTTTTGTGCCGACCAATGATTTTAGAGGTGAGACTTGTTAGCCAACCTCAAGAGATGACATTAACCCCAGGTACCTCAGAGGTCGACCTCGGCATCAGGTGCCAACATTGACCTCGAATATCAACCACCAGCTTGGAATACATACATACATACATACATACATACATACATATATATACATACATATATATATATATATATACATACATATATATATATATATATATATATATATATATATATATATATATATATATAAAAGATTAGCCTTTGAGATTTTCGCCGAGGATCATGCCGATTGAGGATACTCTTGGAGTTAGAGTCCGATACAACACCTTCAACATATCCATCAAATCAACTCATATACGAGATCGCCTAGAAAGCGTATAAATACACCTGTTGTCATGGGTAAAGGTACACACAACGATCCCGATCCTTCTACTTCTTCTGCAGACCTACCTTGACTTAGGCATCGGAGAGTCCTCTGCCTTAACCGATACCCCCAATGTCTTCCCTTATTTTACATTAAATCACAGGTACTTCAGCTAGCAGGAGGTGAAGCAGGATCGACCAGAGTTTTGCATCGTTAGTTTGGCGTCGTCTGTGGGAACGACATCAAAGACATTTCCATCGCATTAAGGTTCAACAATGGCGAAAGGAAGGAAGAAGACATTGGCGGCCATCGTCGAGACAGCTCCCACACCAGTCACTCACACGACAATCGAGCAGTCTACAGATCTCCAAGGTCCGCCTTCACAACACGATGTTGACCCAGCTCTTCCGGCACCAGTTCATTGATCCCAGAATCGAGGTGGTTGGCTTGTCTCTCTGGAAAACTAAGTTGAAGCCTTAACCGGCAATATGAACCGGTTAATCCAGATATCGGAAAGGCAAAACCCGACCACGGACCAGAGGCAGGCGCGCCTACCGAGCAATCCCGACCTCCGGAGGCTCCCCATGACTCGCGTGGGGTCAAGCAATATCCATCATAACCATGCACCGTCCGTACCATAGGAACTATAGAGCTCGCCGACTCTGGCTTGCGACACACCTTGGACAAGAAAAATCGCGAGAAAGTGCTCGAGGTAATGATTGAGAACAAGGTTCCCTAGGAAGCCGAGCTCAGGGAGATGCGAGGTCAAATCAGTGATATCCAATAGGCTTACCACGCTTGAGCTCGACCTCAGTTGAGGCCATGTTAAAGGAGATAGAGCCACCATTTACCGACGACATCATGGTAGCTTCGCTTCCGCCAAGGTTCCGGATGCCGCAAATCACTCCTTACTCCGGAACAGGAGATTGTGCCAAGCATCTAGAGTCTTTCAGGGCATGGATGGAGCTACACGGTGCCACCAGTTCGGTAATGTGCCGCGCATTCTCGTTGACCTTGTCAAGGACTGTGTGAAAATAGTACGAACACCTGAAGCTGAAATTCATCAGTTCTTTCATTCAACTCAACAAGGCTTTCATCACTCAGTTCATCGGTGGGAAAGACCAAAAAAAGTCATCAACCCACCTCCTTACAATCACTCAAAGGAAGGATGGGCTGCTAAAAGACTATGTCATCCGTTTCAACGCTGAAGTTATCTAGGTCGACGATTATTCCAACTAGATAGTTCTGGCTGCCAAGGTAACCGGCCTTAGACGAGGAAAGTTCCGCTTCCCTATTGGTAAAAATCCCTTGAATACCCTCGCAGACCTACTTAACCAAACTAAAAAATATTCTAATGCCGAGGAGTTCTTTAGTTCACGAAGAGCTACTCGAGGAGGAAACAACTCAGCTAAGGATAGGGAGCGAAGGGAAGAAGGGGAGCCCTCTACCGCTAACGCCAAAAGAAAGAAAGAGAACAACCAAGACCGAGACCAGTGTACCAACCGACATATGGAAAGTCACTTCCATCGGTACACTCCCTTAAACACCAAGCCGAAGCAGGTACTTGAGGAAGCTAAGCTGAGCAATGAAACCTAACGACCGAGCTGAACCAATCAACCAAGCTCGGTAATAAGGCTCATCAGCCAACCTTGACCTACGCGACAAGGGTGAACTCCATTCTCAAAGGTAAAAAAGGTGTTTGGGACACTACTGTTATTTTATTATCTACTATGCCTATGCATTCTACAATAAAATAACTTTCCCAAGTCAGGGAAGAGAATTCTTTTAATGATTTCTCTACCATCTGAACTACACGTCTGACTACAAGGACTTCCTTCAATTGAAGGGAAAAACTTCTTCCACTGAGTTCTACAATGAAAGAACCTCCCTGGGTTAGGAGAGGAAAATTTCTTTCAAAATTCAACTATACGCGATCGACTATAAGGGCTTCCCTTAGTGCAAGAGAAGAAAGTTCTCCACTATGAATTCTACTATGAAAGAACCTCCCCAGGTCAGGGAAGGAGAATTTCTTTCAACTCCCAACTATCTGAGCCATACGATCGACCAAAAGGACTTTCCTCAATTTAAGGGAAGAAAATCCTTAGTGCTCGGCCTACTACAACGTCTACAATTTGACGGTCGACCTATTGATTCTACCGTACATAACTTATCACTACATGCTCGACTATCGTATCTACTAAGTCATCATACACGACCACCCACACATAAGGGCAACAAAATTGAGGAACATATATGAAACGAGCTAACCTTCTCATACATTAGTTCAAAAGTTACTTCTTAAGCTCATAAAGTATAGAGCTTGGAAGTGGGGGAGCTACTGTTATGGGTAAAATGAGACTAAAACAAATGTATGAGACAAATGAGCCGAGCAACTAGACTCGATGACTATGGATTGCTTGAGGGCCAAAAAATCACTCTGACCTTTTTTGCCGACTAATGATTTTGGAAGTTGAACTTGTTCGCCAATCTCAGGTAACTTGAGGTCAGCCTCGGGTACCAACCTCGGCCTCAGATATCGACTACCAGCTCGGAATACAAATACATTTACAATATATTATATATATATATATATATATATATATATATATATATATATATATATATATATATATATATATATATATATATATATAAATAAGATTAGCCTCCGAGATATTCACTGAGGATCATACCAATCAAGGATATTCTTGGAGTTAGAGTCCAATATAGCACCTTCGGCATATCCAGCAAATCAACTCAGATACGAGACCATCCAAAAAGCCTATTAATATACCCGTTGCCATAAGTAAAGGTACACACAACGATCCCGATCTTTCTACTCCTTCTACAGACCTAACTTGACTTAGACATCGGAGGTCCCTGGCCTTAACCGGCACACCCAAAGTCTTCCCTTATTTTCCATTAATTCACAAGTACTCCGGCTAGCAGAAGGTGAGGCAAGATCGACCAGATTTTTGCATCAACAATACCAAACATGCTCTTAAACAAACAAACAAACAAACAAAAAGTGTAAAGAATTTTTTGTAAATCATTCAAGAGAAGATCCGAACCACC
This sequence comes from Magnolia changhungtana, assembly GCA_030180095.1. Taxonomy (NCBI): domain Eukaryota; kingdom Viridiplantae; phylum Streptophyta; class Magnoliopsida; order Magnoliales; family Magnoliaceae; genus Magnolia; species Magnolia changhungtana. The sequence goes on along the minus strand of JASAUF010000480.1, from coordinate 1,439,325 downwards.
TCGAAAATCCTGGAGAGCTCGAGAAAACTCCTACAATAATCTAATTTAGCCCAATCTCAGCAGTGTGGCCCACCTGAAGGAAATGCTTGATTTTCAGTTGAGAAACAACAGGTATCATGAGCAACCCGATGGAAAATTCAGATCTTGGGCGCATACCATATTAGCATGCAGATGGGCAGCGCTGGAAATGAGGAAGATGGTATTAAAATTTTGCTAGCAGCTATAGGTGGGTGTGGAACTCTCAAGGCTGGGATGCAAAAGATTACTTCTTGCAGGAAAGGACCCTTCCCCACATCTGGAGAGCCATTTCGTGGGCTAGAGGCCTTGGCAGCAAATATTTCTTGTCTAAGATTGGTGATGGCTGGAAATATGTTTGGTGTACTGAGGTCAAGGAATTTATACAAGATGGCAGAACACAAGGATGTTTTAGTGCAGCACATCTTTCAGAGGGCTGGCAGTGCCAGTGATCACTTGCCGAGATTTTATCTGAATCCCAGGTCACCTCCCCCATGCAATTCCCAACAGATGCTAGCCTGCTGTTCCACGGAAGAGAACGCAAGCCACCTCTTCATCCACTGCTGGATGACAGCATGTTGGACAGATTCTGCGTGTTGCTTTCTGTGGCGTGGGCTCCTATAGCCAATCTGACCTGGGTCCTATATTTTTTATGCTGTCATATGGACAGTGTGGCCAGAGAGGAACGGTAGAATTTCCAAAGCCAAAAGGGTGGGCATTTAATGGACAGTCAAAATGAAAAAGTGGGGGGCATTTAATGGACAGTCAAAATGAAAAACAGCCAACGGTCAGAGTTCAATGTACAGATGCTCATTACTTGGAGGTTAAGATGGTTATATCAATCTGAATTTTGAATGATGACCCATCTAAAGCAGCTTGCACAACTGGGACAACTTAATTAAGTCAATGCATATGCTCTGTATAAATTTTATGAGTGCCTGCATGTCAACCACCAAGCTCTGCCAGCATATGAAATAAACATGCTTTTACAACCGACTTCTCCTCCCCTCTCCCCCTCTGATCGCATGCTACTTCCTCGCCCCACATGGATTGCATCGTGCCTTATCCATTACTTGTATATATAGAGTGAGAACCATGTTGATTTCCATTACTTCCCATTTAAAGCATCAACAGCCCATATAGACCAAAATGATGATGATGATAGCAAGAACGCCCACCCAATTTCTCATATTAATTCTATCCTTGCAGGCCCTTGGGCCATTTAGGCAGAACAGAACAACATGCTTCCGCAATAGAAGCAAGAGTTCTGAGGCAGTTTTGTATTAGGGCATATCTGGTTTTAGTTTCATGGGCAAACAGTTTTAAATCTGTCTTTAGTCTTTAGTGTTGGCCGTTATGATCTTACTTTTTCTTTTCTATAGTGTAGAATTTCTTCTTTTTTTAAAAAAAATGACAACAGGGTGTCCCCGCCCCTTTTAAGGCGAGACTATTCCCGTGGATGCACGCAATCACCCGCCAACCACACTATGGTGCAGATTTCTCATCTATGCCATGCAATAAAATGATAGCGTTTCTTCTTATATATATATATATATATATATATATATATATATATATATATATATATATATATATATATATAGGGAAAAGGTATTATGCAGCGTATAGCGGTCGTCCGTGAGGTCGAGCTGGGGTGGGCCCCACCGTGATTCCGTTCGAAGATCCACACCGTCCACCAGATGCACCGTCCCATTTTGGGCCTGGACGGCCCAAAATCGTCCGTCCACCGTGATCAGGTGGGCCATACCATCTGAAAACATAAGTATACAAGCAAAAACATGTAAAAACACTTGGTGGGCCCCACCTGAGATGTGGATACCACCTGAAAAGTGGTTTAAAATTACTTTCAAGTGGGACACACATGATGAATGGTTTTGATCATGAAGAAACCTCTCGAAAGGCCCCCACAACTGGTTTTGAATGTTTCAATGGTGCATACTTCTGCACGTGGTGTGGCCCACAAAAGTCACGTATTGAGGTGATTTTCAGCACATCTTACTGAGGGGGTAGATGTTCACGGCATCACGGTGGGCACACACCTCATGGACACACACACCTTTTCCCATATATATATATATATATATATATATATATATATATATATATATATATATATATACCCATTAAATAACTGTCCAAGTTTGCACAAAAAGACCTCCAATCCAATATGATGATTCTACCATTACAAAATACTGAGGTTTGTTTCGGTGCAAAGAGAAATGATGATAATTCCATAACTGCACAAACAAACCTTACAAATATCAACAAAAAAAAAAAGAAGAAGAAGAAGAAGAAGATCAGCCAATAACCAAGTCATAATCAGTGGCCATACGGCTGATCACAAAAGAAATCAGTTAGAATGCAACATTTACACCGAATGCTGTTGGTCCAATATTCTCAATAGGCCTCCACAAAAAAAATAAGAATTCGATCAAGATCTTTTACTTGGACTGGATTTCTTTGTTTTCCGAATAGGACTTGCTATCTCCTTGAAAGCAGATGGGCATAAGTTACTTACAGTACACTGTCCGCAGCGAGGTCTTATTGGAGTGCAGACAGTTTGCCCAAATCCAACCTGCAAATTCAAAGTGTGATGGATGAAAATCTAATGATGCCAATATAAGATGATGGGTAAATCTTCCAACTGTTACAAATAACCAGGTTGCACACACTGGAATGAATAGGCATGTTATCTGTTTCAAGCTTTCATTTGAAAATGATGATTGTAAAATTGCATGAAACCTGTGTCAGCTGTAACTTGCACTTGTATTGAACCCAGTAATGACAAGAAAGGTTCTGATTGTGAGACATCTAAAAGGGGATTCGAAGGCAGGATGCGGAAAGTTCGGAAGACTTTGACATGGTGAGAGGGCTTGCAGATATGGGATTCTTTTCCTTGACAATAATGCAAATTCAAGAACTTCATGGACACTGGTGTTGAAAAACTCAGTCCCAAAGCACTGTTTATTTTCTTCTTCTACTTCTTCTTCTTCTTTCTTTTTAATAGATACAAATGACCAGAAAACAGTGTTTAAAAACTCAATCAAGCTGTCATAAAACCTTTTTTATACTTTTCCTTTGGGGTAAGCTCAGACTCTTCATACATGATCTCATGGTCTAGAGTGCTTACCTTCCTGAGGACTACTGCTTAAGATAAAGTTGAAAGTAATTCTGAAGAAATAGCAAATGGAATTCCAATGGGAGTCAGGTCCTAACATGTGCTTCCCCGCTATTAGCTTCTCTCAAGACTAGCCCCACCCTGGCCCTTTAGTAAGCTCTAGCCCTGGATTGCACAAAAACTAAACCTTTTGCCTTTTTGGAACAGCAGAGGAATTAGGAAAGGAAAATTAACTCTGCTAATTTCTCACAAGAATCAACTGGGAATGCTAAAGTTGAAACCATGTATTGAAAGTCCCAATTAAACAAAGAAATGAATAATCTCTTATCAGTCTCAGTAAAAAAATAAAAATAAATAAATAAAAAAATAAAAGAAGAAGGCGAAATGATATCAAGAATGGAAATTATTCTTTCGATGTATAAAAAAGAAAAAAAATAAAGAGATTTGAAGCCATATTCATTCAAGAATCAAGATACAGTAAAAACAAGCATGAAGTTGATAATGGAACAGAGGAAGCTATTTGTACCAATAGTGGGTTGATTGCAACCCATTCTTCCTTTGGAAGCCATGATTGTAAAGACACTCTCGTTTCCTCAGGAGATGATGTTTTCTAGCAAAACAAGAGTATTAACAAATGATATCTCAACTTGAACAATTAGAAGTTTGAAACTGCATATACTCCACTATTACTTGAGAGAATACAAGTTTGTCACAGAAATAGGGGAATGGCATTTCCACCTGACATTAGTGTGACATAATGCAATTTCTAAGTATCAGGCTGACAAAGCATGTGAAAACATACCTGGCCTGTACCTACTCGTGATACCCATCCAAGACGATTGCAAATGCGATGCACATGTGTGTCCACGCATATCCCTTGGACATCATTCCATCCAACATTCATGACCTATGTGATGGCATGGGATAAAGAATTTAGAGGTATGCTACATCATGCTCGATCAAAAGAAACGGTATTCTTTGTTGGGCCAGAAATGGGGCCCACCTTCAGCAACATAACAACCCATTGTTATGGGAGAACCATTATGGGATGGTCATGCCCCAAAATCTCCCTCATCAGATGGTCCTAACCATCTGATAAATGGAAAATTATGACCAATGGGATCCACATTTAATGAACCCAAATTACCAATAGCACATGATCATATGATGGCCGAGATTCATGGGGTTATCTCCTATCCAGCACATAGCCCCACCACAGGAATGATTTGGACTGCCAAAAAGTCAGCCCCACTTATACGGTCTACTGGGCCAAGAAAATGATCAACTGTAGGTATAGATATCAATGTTCTAATGCATGAAAGTGAAAATGAACAAAATCAATCATACCAGATGAGCCATCTTAGGACCTATTCCGGGAAGTGAAAGTAACTCCTCTAAGGTACTAGGGATATCCCCTCCATACTTCATGAGACATATTTCTGCAATTTTCTTCAAGTAGCCAGCCTTTCTTGTGTAAAATCCAACCTGATTACGAAAATAGCATCATTATTAAACTCCAACCATTTACAATTCAAACTCAGAGACGATTTGACAGAAATCAAATGAAAACTCTACATTTTACCCAAAAAAACGAAAAATGAAACAGAAGGAATTGTGAAGAGTTTTATCATAGCTGATGGTTTTAAATTTAATGTTATCAATTCAGGGAAGATGAAAGAAAATTGAGGGTCAAATACCATTAAACTAATTCACCATCATCATCAAAGCCTTATCCCAATTAATTGGGTTAGGCTACATGAATCTTGTTCCATCATTCCACTCTATCAAGGGCCAGACTTCCAATTAGGCATAGGCCAGACTTAGAGCTTCCAACTTCTACCAACCCACTCCTAACTAGTGAAGTTCTTGGTCTCCAATGCACATGATCACACCATTAAGTCTACTTTCCCTCATCTAATTACCTATTGGTACTACTTAGTTCCCTCGAATGCATTCATTTCTAATTCTATCCTTCCTCATCTTGCAATTCATCCATCTAAACATCCTCATTTCATTTACACTCATCCTATGAACATGTTCTTTAACTGCCCATGCCCAACATTCTGCCCCATAAAGCATGGCTGGTCTTATAGCTGTCCTATAAAATTTCCCTTTTAGTTGGAGTGGTACACGACGATCAAATAAAACTCCAAAGGCACATCTCCATTTATTCCACCCAGCTTGATTCTATGGGCAACATCCTTAGCAAGCTCTCCTCTCTCATGAATTATTGACCCAAGGTATCGAAAGTGATCAATTTGGAAAACTTTTGGGTCAACAATCTTAACTAATTCCTCGTTTTCACTCCTATTATTATCAAAATTGCACTCCATATACTTTGTTTTAGTGTCCAACTAATTTTATATTATTTAGATTCTAATGCATCCCTCGATAAAACTAGCTTTGTCTTCACTCCCTCCCTCGTCTTGTCAATCCTATGTCATCTGCAAACAACATACACCATGGGATCTCTTCCTATAAATGCCTCATTAACTCATCCATAACCAATGCGAAAAGGTCCAGGTATGCCTCAATGCGACTCCTGGTGTAAGCCTACAGTAATTGGGAATTCACTCGTCTCTTTAATACTGGTCCTCACATTTATTACCACTCCCAAATACATATCCTTAACAATGTTAACTGTATAGGGACCCTATCATATGCTTTCTCTAAGTCAATAAAGACTAGGGAGATCCTTCCTCCTCTCCCTATATTTCTCCATCAACTGTCTAAGGAAAAAAAGAAAAAGAAAAAGCTTCGGCATTAGAACGAAATGCCGCGCATGTTGAACCTATGTACTCCAATTTTTAAAAAAATTCCATGTTAGACACATTTATTAGACATTCATTGATATAGATAGGATTGCCATTGGTTTATCTTTCTTTTTTCCATCTATGCGTTTTGCTATTATTTATATACTGCTTATAAAGTTACTATTGCATTTCTCTATAATACTTTAGTACAAATATGGGTGCCATGCACAAGTATGGATCTATGAATAGGACTTGCTTGACCCCTAATCTTGGGTACAGGGACAGCTATCATCGTCATCATAAACCACTCCAGCAATTCAGGGTCAACATTTAAGAGGTAGATTGGCAAAAGTTCTATGACTGGCTGCCCACCAGACACCAGCTTGCCTCTTTACCAAGGCTTTGAGAAACCAGCCATGAGAGAGGCTCACGGACAGCACTTGCATGCAACTTCCAAAAGAAATAAAAGATCATATGTGCATTTTGAACTTAAGAATAGCCTAATACAAGACGTACTGGGTGGATCAAGCTCTTGATAGTTCCTTCGTCAGCCTTAACAATAGCATCGGCAGCCAATAAACCATTCTGCGAGAGTCGCTGCACTGCACCTGCATGATTAATTGAATTTACCAAATCAACATCGTGAAGCTACAATCCAATGCAAATCCTCCATACTTCATTACAGCCCAATTTTTTATGTGGAAACTAAGTGGGACCACCTATGACGGCGATGAACCATTGCATAGGAGGTACCAACTTGGACTGGGTATAGCCTCAATACTACTCTGTTCAGATGAGCACAACGGCCTGCAAACAAATGGTAAGACCGTTTTTATTCTTATTTGCTATTTGGCATGCCCATAACCATATGGCTGTGATTATATGATCAAGGTTATTTCTGGGTCATACCCAATCTACACAGGCTTCCTCCCATCCAATGGTCTTTGTTTATAATAGGTGGGCCATTCAGGCCCCATATAGGAATTCCACCACAGTAAGGTATGGAGAATTCATACTGGATCATATTTCACAGCATAGTAGCTATTAGAAAGAAATAATTTTTTTCCTCAAATGCTATATCTTAAAAATGTAGAGATGAGGACTTGCCATGTGTAACTCCATCCTTGGTTTGGCTTGATAGAAGTGAAGACACCAAAACTGCAAATCTTCTTTCCTGATATAAGGTTCAAATGACTATGTAGTCAAATGGCAATGCACGCCCATTATACAAGATGGCCGTTCACAACACGAGTATTTGCAAATATCGAATATAAGGGAAACTCCCTAACATATGAATGAAAATAACTAAGGAGCTGAAGAAAGTTACGGCTTCATGCTTCATTAGAAGATGAAAAGAATGCCTTCCAAAAAATTCCAAAAAAGGAAGATGAAAAGAAGAAAAAAAAATTGTCAATGTGATTAATCAAACAATTGATGAGTGTTACAGAAACTTGCAGCAATCTACATGACTTAAGAATAGCACATCCAAGAGGATAGTCTTCTTGAAAATGGTTTTCTTTTTTGAGAAGTATCTTGAAAATGGTTTTCAGTGATCTCTACATTGAAATCCTTGGATACAACAAGAGAAAAACAGTTCATGAAAATACAAGTACAGAATACAAGTCAGTCAATAGGGCCAGTTTAGGGCCACAAAATTAGGCCTGGGCCTTTGTTTATTTGTGGCACCAAAAATGAGTCCCTGGCATTGGCCATGGGCCACAAATGAGGCTCAAGTCCAGCCTAAGGAGAGAAAACCCAGCCAGTTGACAGCCCTACTTGCCAGCCTTCCTCATTTACAGATCGCCTACGATTACCCAAATCCAAAGGAACAGTTACTGGTCTTATCTATAAATACAGATCTACCCATCACCTTAAGGCTGATAATACCTTGGGTGGTAGAAAGCTGCCAGCTTTCTCACATCCCATAGAATCTACTGGAGCATCTTCAGAAGTTCTCATTTGTTGAATACCTTTGAGGACTTCTTCCCAATGTACAGGTGGGCCCACTGCATTTGATGGAACACACAGTTTAAATTGACACCTAATCACCATGCATGGGAAGTGCAACTAACAAAACTTGTATCTGTATTGTGCTATTACTTGAAGATGCTTGTGAATAAGGAATCTTCCTGCTAATTATGAGCATACAGATCATGATCATCTTGCTTATCCTGTTAATGTTATTCTCTATTTCTCAGCTCTTACTGAAATATAGCAAACATACACGTCCAATGCCAAATACCTTTCGACTTGATGGAGATTTCATTTCTTTCTCGCGCTGAAAGCAAATGAGAGCTTAATTTTGACTGACCTGCAGAACAATTCTCACAAGAAACCATTTTAGCTTTAAAACACATGCAGAAAGAATTTGACAGACAAGGAATTATAATTTTGTGATTCATAGGACATATGAATACTGCCTTGATGCCCTAGTCCGCATGGAAGTAGCCTGAGATTCAGTGATCCAGACCTTTGCTCTGATTGGTCTCACTGCTGGTGGTGGATAGCCAGAAAATTCCCAGATTGGCAGATCCTAGACATCCAAGTTTGACCCTTTCTTTGGGCTGTTCCTATATTTTCTTCTTAACCATTTGTAGGCCGTGCATCAAAGCATTAGGATTTTAAGGACATCCCAGTCTAGGAGAATTTTGGGGCATACCACATCTTCAATGGGCCTATAAGGTCCAGTCTAGATCATTCGATCATGGGCCTCATTAGTACAGATAAGAATCTAGATGTTGAAAAGACAGCCACATGATGGAAAAATAGACTGAATAAGCCATGATGTATGCATACTGTATACCACATATGAAAATACAATAATACATTTAAGCATACTGTATACCACATGAATCTCTAACAAACAAAAGGAGAAGAGATAACTATAAGGTGAAATCAAGTGACCCATGTACCAAAAACTGCAGGAAATGCAAGCACACAAGGAAAGGAATCAAATATAAGTTTGGGAACACATTCTCAAATTACATTCAACATAACATTGACCATCAACGTTTATAACATTCCTCCATATCAAAGACTGGTTAGACTTTCAATGATGGCAACTTCAACCGTTTGTACTACTTTGCGAGTATTATGATTTCTATAAATGCATCCAGTACAATGTTTTGAACTTTCTGAATATAATTAAGCAAGACCAGGCAAGTGTATCTTTTCAAGGACACAAATAAGAATAAGTGAAAAATAGATCGGGACATACTGAGTTGAACATCAGCAGTCTCTGTACTTCCCTAAACATAGCAATATCAATATGTTTATTCGTGTGACTGCATGTGTGGGTGCAAGTGTGGGTACATGCATACTAACATCTTCATGATATAAACATCCTATATATGAAAAGCCACAGGAGGAGTTTAAATTAAAATATTATTCGAACTGAAATTCAGAGAATAATGTTTCAATGTAATTATGATTATGATTATAAATGTTGGCCTATAATCTTTCAGAAAAATGTTGGTATGCTCAAGTTTGTTTCAGGAGTTGCCAGCTAGTCAACAAAGGAAACGTCGAGGGGGAAATATGGTTGCACAAAGCGTCAGGCAAGCGAGACAACAGATTCAGATGCAGGAGCGGGGAAGTGTCTGTCTGCAAATGTTATCAAGTGTAAATGTCTTGGAAGTGGGACAGGAACACAAGTCTGAAGTGTGATTCGAAGGGGGAGCGGCACCTATTACAAGGATCCAGCAACTAAGGTTGAAGAAGGGCAGGGTTTGGAATCTTGGTTGGTTTCAATAACCTGAACTTGAAAGGGAGTTTTTTGAGTAATAAACTGAGCAGCCAGGTACCAGCAGTGCACTTAGGAATGATAAGGGCAAACTTTCCTTGCTTTCTTTGGCCCAAGCAGTACTGACAAGGCAGAGACGAGGGCCTTACTTCAAGGCTTGAAAATTTTCAACAACTGGAGAGACCTTTTGCAGTCAAAAGCAATTCTAGCTATGCTATTTAGGGTGTTCAAGAAAAACCCCAGGCCAGGGAGGCTAGCAAGCATTCTGGATAGGGTAGTATATATTTCAAGTTTTTTAGTTGTTGCATTACAACATGTATAGACCAAGGCAACAGGTAGAAGACAGCCTCGCTAAAAAAGGATTATCTAGAATGCACCTGTCTTGTGCAACCTGTAGCCCTTCTGTAGACTACTTCCTCTTTCTTTCAATAAAATTTGTTACCTAGCAGAAGAAAATGTTGGGATATGGCAAAAGTCACAGCAATAATCTAAAAGGAAAAGATCTTACTCAAAAGGGCAGATGCTTCCGTCTTCTGATATGCAAAGTCCTCAATGTTCGGTAAGTCACAAATCTGCACACATTGTATTGATTAATAAGGAGAATCTATATGGCGAATGTGTTACAAATTTAACAAATTAATAAACAGAGCCACACTTAATGTGCCAGATCGCATTAGAACTGAGCTGCGCAGCTAAGTATGCTTGGGCAAGAGTACTACTTGAATGGATGACATCCTGGGATGTACTTGTGTTGCACCCTTCCAATAATGAGCCGGAAAAGGCTTGATTATGATGATGGAGGGAAAAGTGTAGAACTATTAATTTCGATCAACCAACATAAATACCTAACAAGAGAGTTTTATATTTGGTAATTTATTATGTGAAAAACATTTAAAAATATTCGGTTAGAATCCTACAATTCGAGAAATAAATCCTCCAATTTGACTCGACCCATGGAAAATCACTCCTGATTCAACTCAAACTATTTGACAAGACCATGTTTGATTCGGTCATCATCGTCACTGTCGCAGTGAGACTTGTCCCAGCTATTTGGCACTGGCTGCATTCAAATTGAATAATATTAATTATTATAATGATAATAATCCAAGCTGTATGCCAACTAATAAATTTCATGACTTTCAATGGTTGTGCAATTGTCAATTTTTATAAACTTAGGATAAGACCTTCAAAATAGATCTTGTCAAAATCAATATCCTACCATATTCAAAACAAATTTTGTCTGCTGTTTTGACTTTCTAATAGAGAACTAAAAATCCAAGAATATCTTAAGATCAGTGTTGAGAGAGACAGTTTCTTTGATAGAATAAAATCTTGGACCATTTATCAATTTTTTATGTTTGTACTGAAAGGATAATAGATGTTCAAAATTTTCCAATCCTGCCTAGGATACTTTTCTTTTGGGGATTAAGATTCCTAGATGCTCCACACACATTCAAAACAATAGCAAACAAGGACGAGATACGTTCACATAAGAAAGGCTGCCAAGCAAATTTCCTAATGATATCTTGATTAGGCCTTCATTAGGTGGGCCAATCAGCATGCACTTTGTTGCCTTCTACCAAATGCTCTTGCTTAGGTGGGCAGTAGGTGCTCAGTTGCTTTTTAGCAGGTGCGTGATTAAGCTTAGCATTTGCCACTGCAATGATAGTTTACCACCATTTCCATAATGCGCTGACTCATCCACCATATGCATGGCATGAATAATGCAATCCAGACAGTCCAAGTCAAGGGCTCTATTGGGGATAGAGCATCGCCTAAAAATAAGATTAATTGGGTAATTTAACCATCCAATTTCACTCACTCACTTTGGACCCTTCACTCACCATCCATTTGATAGCCACCAATTGGATGTTTGGGATCATATATCAGTATGGGCTACGCTCCATCCACTATGAGCCCCACAATTTGGACAGTTCCGATTGTAGTACATGGATGACATGTATAAGGAGGTTGAGTCACCATCTGGGAAGTAGTGAGGAACCATCACCATATCCTTGTTCTAATATTATTTATCTCATAGGGAAACGACACAATACTTCGCCTGACTAGGATCAGCAGTAACTGAGAAAAAATAAAATTAATATGCATTTCCCTCCAATTTCCTGCACAGATACCACTGATCTATCGGTTATAAATTAGATTGTATTGAAGTTTTGACCCAACCAGAGGTACTATATCATACATTTCCCACATCCCAAAAAAAACCATTGCCCACATCAAAAAACCAAAATCCATAATTTCGGGGAAAAAAAAATGTAGAAAAGAAGTAATCATCATTTACATCAGTAAATTGAAAATGGGTCCTAAAATTTTCAGAAAGTCAAATCCCATACAAAATTGAAAAACATAAATAAAGAGTTTTTTTTAAAAAATAAAAATTACTGTCCTTACTTTCTCATCAGGAGATTCTACTTTTGAAATATCCGAGACAACTTCCACTGTTTTTTTCACTCTCTTTTTTCTCACATAGACACGAGTCTTGGATTTGGAAACTCCACTAGAAGAATCTGCAAAAACATGAAAGATGAAAAGATGGCCCAAAATGGTGATTAAGATTCCTTAAATAAAGAACCGTTTTCAGAAACAAATGAAAATAGAAACAGCAGCAAATATGAGATATAAAATTACCCAATTCAAAAAAAAAATTAAAATTAAATTAAATTAAATAAATAAAAATCAATAAGTTGAAGAAGAAGAAGAAAGGAGCCACTATTATAGACCTGCCTTGATTGATTTGCATCCACCCATTTCCATTTGTGGTATTATACAAGAGGCCAGCTCCTCTACAACTGTTGAATGTTGAAAGGTATTCATATGCATGTAAAACTTAATCATGTACTTCTAAGACATCCATATACATATAAAACTTATTCATATGCCTATAAAACTTATATGTTTGGGCGCTTGTATATTGTTTTCTCTGTTGTGGCTCACTTGATGATTGGATCAACCAGACTTTTGGGGCATCCCATTCTCATGGTGGGGCATCTCTGCTTGATGGATTGAATGCCATACACACACCATGGCGGGCCCCACATTATAGCTAATTGCACAAAATTCCCATCTACAACAGTTGTTGAGGAGCCCTTCATTATACAACGATGATTAGGCCAAAAGATTGTACAATGCCATTTCGGTTTTCGATTTGTACAAGTGGAGCCCATGGTCCTGTTATGGAGCTCATCTTGCTCCGGTGTTTGCTTCGGTGTTTGGTTTGCCCATATGCTGCTAAACACCTATGGGATGTGGTAATTGAGCATAACGAGCGTAAATTGGCCTCCTGTAAAGGTCGTTACCTCTCTCTCAGAGGACGCATTACCTTGATCAAAGCTGCTCTTTCCATCTTACCTACCTATTTCATTTCCCTCTTTCGCTGCCCTAAATTGGTTCTGCTGAGAATCAATTAACTCCGTAGAGTTTTCCTTTGGAAAAGAAACTCAGAGGGGCACAATTTCAATCTTCTCAACTGGTCTGACGTTTGTAAGCACCTGTCTAAAGGAGGGGCTGGGGTTCATGACTTGTCATTAGTCTCCAACTCAGCGCTCCTTGGAAAATGGCTTTGGCGGTTTTCTTCAGAGGAAGAAGGTTGGTGGAGGCAATTGGTTGCCAGCAAGTACGGATTGGAGGGCGTAGGTTGGTTCACCAAACATTCTTCCCTCTACAAGGCCTACTCTATATGGAAAGCTATCTCAGCTCTTAATCCCCGGTTTATGGAGGGGATTTCATTTAATCTAGGGAATAGTCTTTGTATCAAGTTTTGGTTTGACTGTTGGGCCTCTCCTCAATCCAAAGATAGTTGGGGAAGAGGCAAGAGTGGATCAAATCTCTGATGAAAAACTTACTATTGGGGGTAAAATCTATCCATCCCATTGTTTCACATTGTGATTGTAATGCAGCTATATATTCAAATTTTTCGTGGTTGCATAGTTTTCTATATCTTGTTTATTTTGAAATAACAGGGAGATTGTTGTGTTTGTAAATGTTTCGAAATAAAAATAAAGATATGTGTTTTGTTAAGGTTTTTGTTTTGTCCCGCATTAGTTAGGGAAGAGATGTTTAACCCTTTTATATGAAGACCTTTTCATATAGGGGCTTGAGTCCCATTTGGAAATTATGCTTTGAGGTGCATGGGGGGGTGTGTGCCACGTGCCATTTTTTACAAATGCAAGTGTGTGCCATCCCGTGGTCGTGGATCTCTCTCTTTCTCTCTCCAAAAACATTTCCTTCTAAAATTCCTGTGTAACATGTGCTCACCATAAATTTCTGTGTACAATCTGGTAGTGCAACCAAAGTAGAACTTACACTTCTGCAGCAGGCTGATTAATCCGGGGGACCTTTTGTTGTCTCAACCACTGCACTTGCATGGGGTGGAACTAGTCCCGAAGATAGCAACTTGGTCGTGCTCGACTCTACAATCTTCCAACAGTCTGCGCGACTCAACAAGCCCACACATTCTCTGGTCAATTACACGCGTCTCTAAAGAGACTGTAAGCCTACTCTGGTTTTATTTTCTGTTCTTAGCTGTCTCTCACATTAACACATCCAACAATCCAAACTGTCGGTTGCAATGAACCTTACCATGGATGTTCTGAATAAAAATCCCACACCTTGGAATATACTAACGGTGCAATATTTGTCCTTTTTATTGGTTGAATGTGAACCATCACTGTATCTTCTCTCCTGACTCTCTATTTACTAACCAACCATTGAAGCGCTAGGATTCTTTCAGTCTGGAGATTTTATGTACATTGGCCATCCGCAGTGGGGCCCACATTATCAACTGTTTGGATCACTGAACATACGACTTGCCGCCACTTCTATCTTTTCCTCATTTCCGTAATTGAAAAAGTACACATTCCTACTGTTCCAGTTCCCAATATGGAAAATAGGTGTATGGAAATCAATCAGGGAGGGAGTAGATATCAATTTCCTAGAACATGAAGCTTTTTTAAGAATCTGAGAAAATAGCAGGAGATTTTTCAAAAAGAAAATGACCCCATTTCAGGAATCAGAGAAACCAACCTGACTTTAGCTCTGATTTGGAGCGTTCGATTGCAGATTGGACTGGTTTGGAAGAGTATCTTCCTGTATCTGGCATTTTGAAGTTGAGGATTTTTGCAGTTGGGGTTGAAAATCGAAACGGAGAATTCCTCGGAATGGGGAGAGACATTCGGAGGGAGTACCAAAAGGGCATGCTTTTGTCGTTTCGTCACTGTTTTTTTTTTTTTTTTTTTTTTTTTTTTAATTAGGGAATTTTGCAAAAAACCTAATACTACGTACATTCCGGTACCTTTTCTCAAACTGATTTTCAATTAACACCCCATGGGTTGGGCTGGGTTGGGCTCCGGTACCTTTTCTCAAACTGATTTTCAATTAACACCCCATGGGTTGGGCTGGGTTGGGCTCCGGTACCTTTTCTCAAACTGATTTTCAATTAACACCCCATGGGTTGGACTGGGTTGGGCTGGGTTGGGCTGAAAGTTGGGCGGGTTCAACCCGACCGACCCTTGACCGACCCGACATTGGGTTGGGCTCGGGCAGGATGTATGGGTCCGATTTTAAGCTTGGGCTATACAAACATCAACCCGGTAAAACTTGGGTCGAGCTTGGGTTGAGGTCTCAAGTTGCTCGACCCAACCTGAACCCGAGCAATATTTAAATTACTTATAAATTATAATTGAGTGTGGATCGTTTGAGTCGAAGGCATACTAGTGATGCCGCGTCTCATTTGTCCATGTCATTTCCAATGACTCAAGCTAACAAGATGTGCCGGATTTCTCTCTCCCAAATAGATTGCGTGCTATGCTACGTAACTTTTAAAGGAATAGTTGTCCTGTGTTTTAGCTTATTTTTTTTAAGAAAAAAATGAAGTTATCTACAATGAATAATCACATATATAATTAATAAAATCATAGTTACAAAAAATAAGTTTTATATTAAAATATAATAAACTAATATTGTAACGCCCTGAAAATCGGGAGTCGAGTAGGAACTCAACACCCGAGTTCCAAAACATCACTTATGCAACACAAATGCTTATGATTGAATGTTGTCTGTGTTAGTACAATAAACATGAGTGAGATTATACCAAAACAGTAATCCATACTCCAGATCAATCTATAAAACGCAAGCAGAAGACTAAAAAAACATATATAGATGTGTATAAAAACAAAACGATCTCGATCTGTCTCCAGAGTATAATTACTTCGTTGAGTCATCATATACATGTACTGAATCAAAACAAAATGTCAAAAATAATAGTCCAACTGTCGTGATAACCCAATAGTCCTGTAAATTCGGATTGCCTAAGTAAAGCCGCCGGAGAACTGCATGAAGGAAAACTCATCCTAATCTTCATAATAATCAGGCTCAGCCTCCAGTGAATCGTCGGTACCTGCGTCTAAGACAAAGTCTGGTAGGTGTCCAGAACACCGTCCCGTAACGTGGGTATGAGTAGCTAACTCAGTGGAACAATAAAGCATAAGTTAACATGTTATCAATTCAGTTAAACAGTAATGATAAAGCAGTACAATCAACATTTCTAAGTACTGTAATTAATGCAAGGATGAGATGCAATTATGATGCATGCCCTCGCCAACATACTCCCTCGTGCGGCACTATCTTACGTCCACTGCATGTTGTCACCCTCCGTGCTCCACATCTTCCAGGCACATATAATGCGATGATGAGCATGATTACCGAGTTGTTATTAGTCCATTTCAAACAACAGTATTGGGAAACTAAGGTACCTTCCTTATATCATTCTCAAACAATAATCCATTATAGGGTCGTCAGTCCTAGACAATCTCATACGATGGTGTATTTCTAGGTCGCTGTAAGGGCTGCCAGGGCTGTTACACGGAATCGTTACACCACTCCCCCATCACCTTATCAATACAGACCTAGTTTATACTCTGTTACTACGGGAAGGCTCGTCGCCTCACCGCAAATTTAGAGTATGCTCGAGGTCACTACACTGGGTACGATCGTGGCGGTATTGCATTACACGAATCGTTGCACCACTCCCCATCACCCATCAAAGCAGGTGTGAGTAAATGGCTCTCGAATTTAGTATCTTATACCACCATAATCGGCTCACGAGTCTGGTTGCTCAATGGTCACTACAGGGAGGCTCGTGGCCCCAGCGTAGGCCGACAGCTCGACCACGGTGTCCCATACCACCATGCCCGGCTCATGAGTCTTGGCGGATCGAGGTACCACGGTTAACGGGATTCCACTGGTAAGGGTAGTACCTTAGGTTCAAGCAGTAGCGTCCAAACATGGTGACATACATTAGATAGATCGGATTACTTGACGAGCTCGGCTAGCTCGAGTGCACAACAAGTTGAATGATATGAAGCGCATAAGCACTTCGTGTGGCCAGCCACTATCGTCAACCGAAGTACAACTCGGGTTCGTCGAACACATCTTGCATGGTGAATGAATCTCAGCTACGCATTCATTTTCGTTTCCGATTGCCTGGACTAAAATCATAGCCCCAAACACAACCAATCCTTATTCAGAAGCATGTAGAGTAAAGCAGAATAAACAAAATAATTTAAGCATGTTAACAAGCATGTCATAAAGCATGTTATAAAGCACAATATAAACAGGAAAATACAAACACATATATTTCATAAGTAAGCGGTTAAATTAAACAAACAACATGGAGGAAATCATATACATCTCTAAGGTAGCTAAGAATCCTATTTCAACACCTACCTAAAGCACAATCCTCTAAGTACTCACTCTTACAAGCATTTTCACAAACACTTAGGATATACACTTTCAACATACATAGTGTATACTAGCAAAAACATATATAAGGGCGAACCCTTTCGCCAAATAAGTATTATACATATATATAGCATGTTCATACAGTGATTAATCATGGCAAGCACACTTGCAAAATTTATACGTATACGGTACTTTCTACAAATACGAGGAATACAATATATTTAACATAGTTAATGTCTAACCGGAATACGAAATGGATAGCACTTTATACATGTGCAATAATATACAGGTCATGAATCTATCATTATCTGACATTGAAAGTGTTGAAAACCATAACCTATATGTCTAAAGTCAGCACCTTACGTCGTAGAAGCGTAATAAACTCAATAGATTCGCTAAGCTCTAGTATACGGCGATGTGGCAACCTATAACATGTCTTAGGTTAGTTATTTCATAACTTACAACTATCAAAACCCCAAAACAGATTAGGGTTAGGGTTTCTAACTTAGAAACGATGTCGGAATCACCAGGAAAATGATTAGAATGGAGTGGTTAAGCTTGCAGAATGGCAGGGTAAGATAGCAGGGAGATCCTCCCACTTTTCTCTTTTCTCTCTCCTAGGGTTTTTCTCAAATTTGTATGGGTTGAATGAGAGAGTGTTTAAGGTCCTTATATAGCCTAAAACATCACCGAAATAGACCTAAGGTCAAGGTATACTTAGGTTATAACCAAAGTGGGTCTGTTCCGTCTCAACAGAGCACTTCTGGCGGCCCATTTTCTGCGTGCGGTCGGACTTAAGCTCACCAACCTTGGATCTAGGTGGAGTTAAATTTTCGTTCCAGTCGGATTCTCAGATCACGCCTGGCGGACCAGTTTCAGTTCAACGGTCACCGAATCTCGATCAGGGTTACAAGTACACGGACATGTGCTAGGAAATATCTCTGATCCGAGGGTGTATTTGGATCAGATTCTGACGGTCTGATTGCTTATAATTAACCCGCAAACACCAAATCTCAGATTACTTAAATTTTATTAAATTTCTAAAGAAAACCAAGTTTTCTCACACTCCTCGCTCCGGGCTCAAGCGAATAGCCGTGGAATACAATCTGGTTTCGACGTCCGAGATGGTTGTCAAGCCCAGCAAGGCGACGTCCGAGATGGTTGTCAAGCCCAGCAAGGCGGTCCTAATTCTATAACCTCGTATCATTCAGACTTTCGATGTGCGGTCCAGATCTAATACGGAGTTTCAATGTACTCCCGAGAGCAGTCGGGTAATGAGTTTGATCCTTGATTTTAGGGTAACTTAGCGTCAATAATTCCACAAGTTTTGGGTCTTGCAGATCGTATTTAAAGTGATTCAAGCGGATTTCGTGGCTAATCTAGTTTAACACTTAGTTAACTTTATCTAATTTCTAAAAGATTTGATCCTAAGTGATTTCTGCCTGAGGTGGTACTCCGGCCATTGTACGAAATTTTCCTAGTCGTTACAAATGTAATAACAAAAATATTAGCACATATACACCCGACCAACCCGATCAACCTGACCAAGCCCGCTTAGGTCAGGCTTGGGTGGGGAATTCCCAACCCGAGGTTGGGTTGGGTTGGGTTGGGTTTGGGTTGAGATATAGGAATCTTGGGTAGGGTTAGGGTTGAGCACCAACCCAACCCAACCCAACCTGCCCGACTTTCAACCCTACGTATAGGGCTTGCTTTTGTCGGTTTCTCACTTCCTTTTAGTTTTTACAGGGACTTTTACAAATTAGTCTCTCATTAATATAGAATTTATATCCTAATACCTTATGAAATTATATTTTCATTAAGATACCTCCTTAGTCATTAATCAAGTTATTGTCAAAGAGGCGCATTCCGTTAGTTTTTCTCTAATTCCCCTGGGGCCTTATTTCGGGGCATGGACTTAGAACACCCTAGATTTAGAAACCTCCCATTGTGTTTAGCACTCTTAATTCAAAATCTTCGATAATCCAAAAGTTGCTATGCATAGATAGTATATTTATAGGGGTTTGAATTTAATTACTAAATCAACTTTAATATTTTTAATTAGTGTATGTACGTAATGTTTAACACAATAATTGTAATAAGCCCATCGAAATATATACTTTGCCCAAACATGATGAAATTTTAAGTGTTGGATGAGCCACAATGATAGGATCATATCTAAGTGACTAACCAATGATTCTTAACCATTGATTTACATGGACAATGTTTGGATGGCACAAATTGTTCTATTAAAATAATTATAGTGGTGCAATTGTTAATCTTATTATTATGGGATATCATCAGTGGGCTATTGTTCAATAGATTAATAGCCTAGCGACACATACATTACACATGCAACTCTTGAAGGATTTTAGATGTAATCCAAGCTTCAATCGGGTTTCAAACTCCTTTTTCAGAGGATTTGAAACCCTCGATTACTTTATGGTGCCAAATATATTAGGGGATTTAAAATCCCCCTAAATCCTCGTAAAATTCATGGTGCCAAATGCCCCTTATTTTTTGTATCCGCCAAATATGTTTACGTGATTCCAATCTTTTATCATCACATCCTATCCTATTAGGACTAATTTTTATATATGGAGTTAGAAATGTTTTTCTCTTATATTCTGTAATCATTTATATTTTATTTTAGATTGTGGTTGTCCTTCAGCTAAATTATTCATTTGTTTTTCTATTAATGAATAATTTGTCCAATCCACAAATATAATTCGAATGATCGATTCATGGTTAATCTTATTACAAATCATATAATCTTTTATATTTTCACTCGATTCATATACTTTCTTCAATTCAAATTTTAAAAATTAGATTTACTTTTATAAACTCTGAAACTAGGATATTTATTAAACATCGTCTGTTAGTTAGTCTTTCAGAAAATCTGTTTCTGTTAACTGAACACCATTGTAAGTGCATTTAACATACATTTCTTTGTTCCACTTTTGAATACTTGTACTATTGGGAAAATTGAAATAAATCTTAACAGGGAGATTTTTGGCTATAATTAATTGAGGCAATGTGATGTATTTTCTAAGAATCAACTGTATTATTAACATAGAATCTCTTATTACTTGAGCAAATATGATGGTATACTAAGTTTATGCTAATACTGTCCATTCATTCTCCACCTTTTTTCTCTTCCTATGCTTTTTCCTTTTCTCCTCCTATGTTTTTTCCTTTTCTTTTGCACCTTCTTATGAAGAATCCTTGTTATTCTTACTAAAATGAATACCCACTAATTAATGAGGCTATGAAAAAAAAAAAATGACAGCCCGATGCAATTATCATTAATAAAGTATAATTATCATGAAAATCCTTTTAAAAGAATATATATGTCCAAAGTGTTTTGAGACGCAGATTGCATCGGGCTGTGGCAACCAGTCGGTGTTATGTGGGCCACAATGGTGTGTGTGTTTTATCCGTGCCATCCATTCATCCTTCGATATCATTTTAGGGCATGAACCAAAAAATGAGGCAGATCCAAATCTCAGATAGACTAGGCTATAGAAAATTGTGATGATTGAATGTCCACATTTAAAAACTTTCCAGGCCGACCGTAACCTTTATTTTGCATCCAACCTAAAATGTTTATTTTCCATCCAACCAGTTGATTAGGTAACACGGACCGGGATGAAGGAAAAACACAGGTATAGCCTCATTCAAAAGTTTCGTAGCCCCAAGCAGTTTTTAAAGGTGATCTTTGAATCACCACTGTTTCTTACGGTGTGGTCCACCCAACATTGGGATGTGCATCATTTTCGGCTCAGGTCATTAAGGTCGGACGGGGATTTCCTGCTAAATGCTCCTGCGCTGGAAACTTAGGTGGGGCCAACCGTGATATTTGTGAGAAATCCACCCCGTCCATCCGTTTTTTTGAGATCATTTTAGGACTTGAGACTAAAATTGAGCAGGATCCAAGCTCAAGTTGGCCGCACTAAAGGAAAATGTGTTCAAGGAAATTTCTGCCGTTGAAACGTTCTTGGTGTCGACAGTGATGTTTATATGCCATCTATACCGTTTGTAACGTCATTCATATTGGGATGAAATGAAAACACAAATATTATCCTGATTCAAAGCTTTTGTGGCCACACGAATATTTTAACTGCTGACATTCAATAATCACATTTTTGGCCCACCAGAGTATTGGATATGGTTCATTTTTTGCCTTACACCTTAAAATAAACTCACAGAACGGATGAATGGAGTGGATTTCTCAAAAACATCACCTAAGCTCCACCTAAGGTCCCAGCACAGGAACTTCCTGCGAAAGGCTTTCGCATGGAATCCCCGTTCATTAAGGTCGGCCCGCAAAGCACCGTATGCAAACCGCATTCAAGTTAAAGGCTCGGCTGCCACAGCAGGTCATGGGAGCAGGGCGAAGAGATGTGATCTACTCCGTCCGTTTGTTTTCAAAAGACAACAATAGGATGGGATTCTAAAAATCAAGCATATCCAAATGAAACAGTGGGGATTGAACGCCTGACGGTGACAGAAGTTCTGTATGGTAATGATATTTATTCCTACCGTTAATCTTAGTGGTAATAATTCTACAAATGATTTGAATGGCATATAAACATGACCGTCAGCTCTGGGAGGTATCAATGGTTGATGTCGTTGTTCCCATTGTTTTGTTGGTGTGTCCCACCTGTGCTTTGGGATCTCTATGATTTTAAGAATCCTATTCTTTGGTGTTTCAAAACGAGAAATTGTGACTGTACGACCCATTTATGGCCCATTTGCGGGACCAAGCCCACCTCATTTAACCTTTCGAGAATAAGCCCCGGCTGTACGGACGCCTTGCCAAAGGTTGAAAATGCCCCTGCTTTTTCCTCTGACGGAATCGGATCGTGTACTAAGTTACTCAGTATCTTAAGGGATACTGAGTAAACGTGGAAAGAGGCTATTGGCTGTAAGATGTGGGGCCGATCCCTCCTCCAAACGGTGACAGAAACGCCGTTACCTCTTTCTCTCTTTCTCTCTCTTCCGTAAAAGGAAATAGAGACGTAAATGCTCATCTCTTTCCAGTGGAAAAAAAAAAAAAAAAAAACCACCATCGATCCTCTCCGCCTCCTCTCGCTCGGCATCTTTTTTTTTTTTTTCACAGAACCTCAAAGTGAATTGCTACTACAGTCTATACAAGAATCCCGCATTTGAGACATCATCGAGAGGAACATTTTTGCTCTCCATCTGGCTGCCTTTCAATATCAAACCTTATTAGACACACTTGAACTGCATATTTGTCTCCGTCGACGGGAACAAACAATCCATTCTTCTCTCAATCTTGACACCTATCCTCCAAAATGCCTCAATGGAGCCTAGGGTTCTTTCTCAGACAGATGCTCAAACTTCTACAAACCAAAAATGGATGAACTGATCTTCCTGTAAACATCAAAGAGATGAATCTAAGAGGGCTGCATATGAGCCTTTTCACTTGCGAACTCATATATGGCATCAGCTGCATTAGATGGCATCCTATATGGTAGCCAAAATTGTGAAGATGACACAGATGAAGATAGTCGTGGCCCGTCTGTTTATTTTCTGAGCTTCTCTCACCAAAATCGTCTGTCCTTTCCATCGGTCAGTGCTGAGTTATATATCCTTCTGTGTAGTATTACTATTATCTAGTCTCCTCTACCATGAGGGCTTCTTTAGAAGAAAGAGGCCAGAATGATGAAAGTGCCACCACCTTTCCAATTATTATTAGCGTCGGCGATACCAAATCTACCATTTGAACTTCCTTCACCAGATCCTTCAGTTCTGCAAATACCATCCGCTGCTGAGGTGTAGTTCCCCGCTCCACTGCAGCAGCTAGAGTATCAGGTGGCAGGCCATGATACATCAACTTCTGAGCAAGTGATGGGAGTGTCGACAAACCCATATAAACAACCAAGGTCGAATCAGGATCAGCCGCATGCTCTGCTACAAACAGAGGGTCTTTGCCTCCTTTCCTGGAGTGCCCTGTCAGGAATCTAACACTATTTGCAACACCGCGGTGTGTCAATGGAATTCCCAACTCTGCCGCTATTCCTGAAGCAGCCGTAATGCCAGGAATAACCCTCACTTGAATTCCTTCTTGTTGTAGAAAGTCAATGGGTTTTTTTTTTTTTTTTTCTTCTTCTCTGCCGAAGAGGAAGCGGATTGCATACTTGGTAATTCATTATGCTTAGCGTGCTAAGTAAATTCTATGACGTTCATCGTAATTTATGTATCTTATCCACTCCGTTCATCTATTTTACCATATAATTTAAATGCTTAAGACTAAAAATTAATCATATATAAAGTTCAAATGGACCACACCACAGGAAACAGTGTGAATTGAATGTCTACCGTTGTAAAATTCTTTGGGCCATGGAAGTTTTGGATAAGTTTATATCTGTGTTTTCCCTTCATTCATTCCTCTATGATATTATGAACAGGTTGGATGACAAATAAAAATCACTATAGGGCTAGTGGGGCCTAGCAAGGTTTCAACTGTGGAAATCATTACTCATAATGTTTTCTAGTGGTATGATTCACTTATCTTTGGATATGCCTAAAATTTGAGTTCAACGCCTTATATTTGCTGGAAAAACGGATGGACAGTGTGACTAGATCACATACATTCAAGGTGGGCCAACTAAGTTTACACAGTATGATAAGTAAGCACCGCGCAATCCGATTTCCACTGGAGAGATTTACGTCTCTGTTTCTTTTACGGAAGAGAGACAAAAGAGGGAAAGAGGTAACGGCGTTTCTGTCGCCGTTTGGAGGTGGGATCAGGCCCCACATCTTACAACCAATAGCCTCTTTCCACGTTTACTCAATACCCCTTAAGGTACTGAGTAACTTAGTACACAATCCGATTCCAGCGTGGAATCGGATTGTGTACTGAGTTACTCAGTACCTTAAGGGGTACTGAGTAAACTGGAAAGAGGTTATTGGCTGTAAGATGTGGGGCCGATCCTTCCTCCAAACGGCGACAGAAATGCCGTTACTTCTCTCTCTCTTTCTCTCTCTTCCGTAAAAGGAAACAGAGACGTAAATGCTCATCTCTTTCCAGTGGGAAAAAAAAAAAACCACCATCGATCCTCTCCGCCTCCTCTCGCTCGGCATCTTTTTTTTTTCACAAAACCTCAAAGTGAATTGCTACTACAGTCTATACAAGAATCTCGCATTTGAGACATCATCGAGAGGAACATCTTTGCTCTCCATCTGGCTGCCTTTCAATATCAAACCTTATTAGACACACTTGAACTGCATATTTGTCTCCGTCGACGGGAACAAACATTCCATTCTTCTCTCAATCTTGACACCTATCCTCCAAAATGCCTCAATGGAGCCTAGGGTTCTTTCTCAGACAGATGCTCAAACTTCTACAAACCA
The DNA here is from genome assembly GCA_030180095.1 of Magnolia changhungtana. Classification (NCBI taxonomy): domain Eukaryota; kingdom Viridiplantae; phylum Streptophyta; class Magnoliopsida; order Magnoliales; family Magnoliaceae; genus Magnolia; species Magnolia changhungtana. Next base: position 1,414,541 of record JASAUF010000480.1, on the reverse strand, counting down.
AAAATGGATGAACTGATCTTCCTGTAAACATCAAAGAGATGAATCTGAGAGGGCTGCATATGAGCCTTTTCACTTGCGAACTCATATATGGCATCACATCTTACAACCAATAGCCTCTTTCCACGTTTACTCAGTGCCCCTTAAGGTACTGAGTAACTCAGTACACAATCTGATTCCAGCGTTGACGCACCTCGAACTCCTGCGAACGGTTCAAAAGAGATCAACGTTACATGGGCCCCACAATTATGGGCCCCACAATTATGTATTTATTATATCCACAACGGTCATCCATATTTTGAGATCTTTTCGGAGCATTATCCAAGAAAAGAAAATCATATCCAGAGATCAACTGGAACACACCACAAAGAGCAGCAGAAAATTGATTTTCACCGTTGAAAATTTGGTAGGGCCCACCATAACATTTATTTTCCAACCAATCTATTCATAAGGTAACAGAGACCTGGATGAAGAGGAAAAACAAATTTCATAATGATTCAAAACTTCTGTGACCCCTAAAAGTGTTTCAATGGTAGACGTTCAATCCTCCACAGCCTTTAACAGTGTGGTCCACTTGATAGCTAGATCTGTCTTAATTTTCGTGTCAGGCCTTAATACGAGTTCGCCAAAAAGATGGACGGTTTGGATATAATACATACCTCATAGTAGGAACCAAAAATAGCGGTGGGATAACAACAGTAAAAAATAAAAAAATAATAAATAATAATATTAAATAAATAAACCAGGAACTTTTCGCTACGAGTCATTCTATAGCTACGGATAATAACCGTAGCCATAACCATCGCCCATGCCATTTCGATATGTCTTTTTATATGTATCGAAGGTCTTTCAATTAATCGGCAAAGGTCCAAAATTGTCCAGCGAGTTTGCCTCAAAAATTCTGCAATTTTCGATTAATCGAAAAGGGTATTTTATCTTTAGCTACAAATTATAACCGTAGCCATAACTGTAGTTTGTGCCAATTTATGAAATTTTTTATTTTTTATTTATTTTTTACATGGAGAACTTTATTCTACCTACAATTTTCTCAAATACATATTTATATAAATATGTATATATAAGCATATAAAAAAAAATTCTCTCTTTTTTTCATTTCTTTCTTTATTCATTTAACAAGAATATCTTCTAAACCAAAATTAGTTACTTGATGTACCTTATATGATTTTGGGGTAGGAGAAGCTACTTTAGCTAACTAACCTAGTTATTTTCCAAGATTCCATCAGGTTGATGGTCGAAAATCCATTTCATTCACTTTGCGGTCAATTTCATTCACAGTCATTTACATGCATTTCACTTCATGGTCACTTCCGTGCATTTAGCGGTCCAATCGCTTCACTTCACCCCCATTTCTATGCATATCACGGTCATTCCCGTATATTCCGTGTTGATTCACGGTCATTTCGACGCATTTCACGGTCATACCCCTTCACTTCACGGTCATTTTCATGCATTTCACGGTCAATTTGCTTCATTTCACGATCATTTTCATGCATTTCACGGTCATTCCCACCTATTCTGTGTTGATTCACGGTCATTTCGGCACAATTCATGGTCATGCCCCTTCACTTCACGGTCATTTCCGCCCATTTCGCGGTCCAATCGCTTCACTTCACGATCATTTCCATGCATATCACGGTCATTCACGCCTATTCCGTGTTGATTCACGGTCATTTTGGCGCATTTCACGGTCATGCCCCTTCACTTCACGATCATTTCTGCGCATTTCACGGTCAATTCGCTTCACTTCCCGGTCATTTCCATGCATTTCATGGTCATTCCTGCATATTCCATGTTGATTCACGGTCATTTCGACGCATTTCACGGTCATACCCCTTCACTTCACGGCCATTTCCGCGCATTTCACGGTCAATTCGCTTCACTTGACGATCATTTCCATGCATTTCACGGTCATTCCCTCATATTATGTGTTGATTCACTTCCCGGTCATTTCCATGCATTTCATGGTCATTCCCGCATATTCCATGTTGATTCACGATCATTTCGACGCATTTCACGGTCATACCCCTTCACTTCACGGTCATTTCCGCGTATTTCACGGTCAATTCGCTTCACTTGACGATCATTTCCATGCATTTCACGGTCATTCCCTCATATTCTGTGTTGATTCACAGTCATTTCGACGCATTTTACGGTCATACCCCTTCACTTCACGGTCATTTCGACGCATTTCACAGTCAATTCGCTTCACTTCACGATCATTTCCATGCATTTCACGGTCATTCCCGCATATTCCGTGTTGATTCACGGTCATTTCGACGCATTTCACGGTCATACCCCTTCACTTCACGGTCATTTTCGCGCATTTCACGGTCAATTCGCCTCACTTCACGATCATTTCCATGCATATCATGGTCATTCCCACCTATTCCTGTTGATTCAAGGTCATTTCGGCATAATTCACGGTCATGCCCCTTCACTTCACGGCCATTTCCGCCCATTTCGCAGTCCAATCGCTTCACTTCACGATCATTTCCATGCATTTCACGGTCATTCCCGCCTATTTCGTGTTGATTCACGGTCATTTCGACGTACTTCACCGTCAATTCACTTCACTTCACAGTTAATTCTCTTCACTTCACGGCCATTTCCATGCATTTCATGGTCATATCCGGCAATTCCGTTTACGTTCACGGTCATTTTGACGCACTTCACGGTCAATTAACTTCACTTCACGACCATTTCCACGCACTTCACCGTCATTTCCATGCATTTCACGGTCATTCCCGGCGATTCCGTGTTCATTCACGATAAATTCGAAGTACTTCACGGTCAATTCACTTCACTTCACGGCCATTTCCATGCACTTCGTGGTCAATTCACTTCACTTCACCATCATTTCCAAGCATTTCATGGTCATTCCTGGCAATTCCGTGTTCACTCACGGTCAATTCGACGTTCTTCACGGTCAATTCACTTCACTTCACGGCCATTTCCAAGGACTTCACGGTCAATTCTCTTCACTTCACGGCCATTTCCATGCATTTTACAATCATATCCAGCAATTCCGTTTACATTCACGATCATTTCGACGCACTTCACGGTCAATTCACTTCACTTCACAACCATTTCCAAGCATTTCACAGTCATTCCCGCATATTCCGTGTTGATTCACGGTCATTTCGACGCATTTCACGGTCATTTCGCTTCACTTCACGATCATTTCCATGCATATCACAGTCATTCTCGCATATTTCGTGTTGATTCACGTTCATACCCCTTCACTTCACGGTCATTTCGACGCATTTCACGGTCAATTCGCTTCACTTCACGATCATTTCCATGCATTTCACGGTCATTCCTGCATATTCCGTGTTGATTCACGGTCATTTCGACGCATTTCACGGTCATACCCCTTCACTTCACAGTCATTTTCACGCATTTTACGGTCAATTGGCTTCACTTCACGAACATTTCCATGCATTTCACGGTCATTCCCGCATATTCCGTGTTGATTCACAGTCATTTCGACGCATTTTACGGTCATACCCCTTCACTTCACGGTCATTTCGATGCATTTCACGGTCATTTCGCTTCACTTTACGATCATTTCTATGTATTTCACGGTCATTCCCGCATATTCCGTGTTGATTCACGGTCATTTCGGTGCATTTCACGATCATGCCCCTTCACTTCACGGTCATCTCCACGCATTTCACGGTCCAGTCGCTACACTTCACGATCATTTCCACGCATTTCACGGTCATTCCTACATATTACGTGTTGATTCACAGTCATTTCGACGCATTTCACGGAAATCACTACACTTCACGGCGATTCTGTTTTGATTCACGGTCATTTTCATGCATTTCACGATCAATTCCTTTCACTTCACGATCATTTCCATGCATTTCACGGTCAATTCCCTTTACTTCACGGTCATTTCCATGCATTTCACGGCCAATTCGCTTCACTTCACGGTCATTTCCATGCATTTCACGGTCATTCCCGCCTATTCCGTGTTGATTCATGATCATTTCACGGTGAAGTGTAGCGATTGGACCGTGAATGCGCGGAAATGACCGTAAAGTGAAGGGGCATGACCGTGAAATGCGTCGAAATGACCGTGAATCAACACGGAATAGGCGAGAATGACCCTGATATGCATAGAAATGACCGTGAAGTAAAGCGAATTGACCGTGAAATGCGCGGAAATGATCATGAAGTGAAGGGGCATGACTGTGAAATGCGTCGAAATGACGGTGACTCAACACGAAATAGGCAGGAATGACGGTGATATGCATGGAAATGACCATGAAGTGAAGCGAATTGACTGTGAAATGCGTCGAAATGACCGTGAAGTGAAGGGGTATGACCGTGAAATGCATCGAAATGACCGTGAATCAACACGGAATAGGCGGGAATGACCGTGAAATGCATGGAAATGACCGTGAAGTGAAGAGAATTGACCGTGAAATGCGCGGAAATGACCGTGAAGTGAAGGGGCATGACCGTGAAATGCGTTGAAATGACCATGAATCAACACGAATAAGGCGGAATGACGATGATATGCATGGAAATCACGGTCATTCCCGCCTATTCCGTGTTGATTCACGGTCATTTCGACACATTTCACGTTCATGCCCCTTCACTTCACGGTCATTTCTGTGCATTTCATGGTCAATTCGCTTCACTTCACCGTCATTTCCATGCATATCACCGTCATTCCTGCCTATTCCGTGTTGAGTCACCGTCATTTCGACGCATTTCACAGTCATGCCCCTTCACTTCATGATCATTTCCGCGCATTTCACGGTCAATTCGCTTCACTTCACGGTCATTTCTATGCATATCATGGTCATTCTTGCCTATTCCGTGTTAATTCACGGTCATTTCGGCGCATTTCACGGTCATGCCCCTTCACTTTACGGTCATTTCCGCGCATTTACGGTCCAATCACTACACTTCACCGTGAAATGACCATTAATCAACACGGAATAGGCGGGAATGACCATGAAATGCATGGAAATGACTGTGAAGTGAAGCGAATTGGCCATGAAATGCATGGAAATGACCGTGAAGTGAAGCGAATTGGCCATGAAATGCATGGAAATGACCGTGAAGTGAAGGGAATTGACCGTGAAATGCATGGAAATGATCATGAAGTGAAGGGAATTGATCGTGAAATGCATGGAAATGATCGTGAATCAAAACGGAATCGCCGGGATTGACCGTGAAATGCATGAAAATGACCGTGAAGTAAATTAAATGAAAGAAATTGACCGCGAACTGATTGAAATTGACCACAAAGTGAATGAAATGGATTTTCGACCATCAACCTGATGGAATCTTGGAAAATAACTAGGTTAGTTGGGAATCTTGGAAAATAACTAGGTTAGTTGGCTAAAGTAGCTTCTCCTACCCCAAAATCATATAGGGTACATCAAGTAACTAATTTTGGTTTAGAAGATATTCTTGTTAAATGAATAAAGAAAGAAATGAAAAAAAGAGAGAAAAAACTTTTTATATGCTTATATATACATATTTATATAAATATGTATTAGAGAAAATTGTAGGTAAAATAAATTTCTCCATGTAAAAAATAATAAATAAATAAATTTGCATAGACTTTTATGGACTGCAGTTATGGCTATGGCTATAATCCGTAGCTATAGCTTCGATAATATCGAATACACTTCGATATGTATCGAAAATTGCAGGATTTTTTATGCAAAGTCGATGGACAGTTTTGGACCTTTTTTTATTAATCGAAAGATCTTCGATATATCGAAATAAATATCGAAAGACCTTCGATGTTATCGACAACTTAAGCTCGATGTCATCGATTAGTGTTCGATGTCATCGATAACATTGAAAGCATGGAGTCTATGGCTACGGATTATAACCGTAGCCATAACCGCGGCCCATGCTTTCGATGACATCGAACACTAATCGATGACATCAAGCTTAAGTCGTTGATAACATCGAAGGTCTTTCGATATGTACTTCGATATATAAAAGATCTTTCGATTAATCGAAAAGGTCCAAAACTGTCCAGCGACTTTGCATAAAAAATCCTGCAATTTTCGATACATATTGAAGTGTATTCGATATTATCGAAGCTATAGCTACGGATTATAACCGTAGCCATAACTGCAGTCCATAAAAGTCTATGCAATTTTTTATTTTTTATTTTTTTATTTTTTACATGGAGAAATTTATTTTACCTACAATTTTCTCTAATACATATTTATATAAATATGTATATATAAGCATATAAAAAGTTTTTTCTCTCTTTTTTTCATTTCTTTCTTTATTTATTTAATAAGAATATCTTCTAAACCAAAATTAGTTACTTGATGTACCCTATATGATTTTGGGGTAGGAGAAGCTACTTTAGCCAACTAACCTAGTTATTTTCCAAGATTCCCAACTAACCTAGTTATTTTCCAAGATTCCATTAGGTCGATGGTCAAAAATCCATTTCATTCACTTTGCAGTCAATTTCAATCAGTTCGCGGTCAATTTCATTCATTTAATTTACTTCACAGTCATTTTCATGCATTTCACGGTCAATCCCAGCGATTCCATTTTGATTCACGGTCATTTCTATGCATTTCACGGTCAACTCCCTTCACTTCACGGTCATTTCCATGCATTTCACGGTCAATTCCCTTCACTTCACAGTCATTTCCATGCATTTCATGGTCAATTCGCTTCACCTCACGATCATTTCCATGCATTTCACAGTCATTCCCACCTATTCCGTGTTGATTCATGGTTATTTCGATGCATTTCAAGGTGAAGTGTAGCGATTGGACCGTGAATACGCGGAAATGACCGTGAAGGGGCATGACCGTGAAATGCGCCGAAATGACCGTGAATCAACACGAAATAGGCGAGAATGACCGTGATATGCATGGAAATGACCGTGAAGTGAAGCGAATTCACCGTGAAATGCGTGGAAATGATCGCGAAGTGAAGGGGCATGACCGTGAAATGCGCCGAAATGACAGTGAATTAACACGGAATAGGCGGAAATGTCCGTGATATGCGTGGAAATGACTGTGAAGTGAGACGAATGGACCGTAAAGTGCGCGAAAATGACCGTGAAGTGAAGGGGCATTATCATGAAATGCGTCGAAATGACCGTGAATCAACACGAAATAGGCAAGAATGACCGTGATATGTGTGGAAATGACCGTGAAGTGAAACGAATTGACCGTGAAATGCACCGAAATGACCGTGAATCAACACGGAATAGGTGGGAATGACCATGATATGCATGGAAATGACCGTGAAGTGAAGCAAATTGACCATGAAATGCGCGGAAATGACCGTGAAGTGAAGGGGCATGACTGTGAAATGCATCGAAGCATATCATGACAAAGACATTACCTAACCACAGTAGGGAACATAACATGCACCCAGTGATGGACATTCAGAAAGACATTACCACGAAATGCATGTTTCGTGAAGGGAATTGACCGTGAAATGCCTCGAAATGACCGTGAATCAATACGGAATTGTTTGGGATGACCCTGAAAAGCATGTGAATGATCATGATTTGAAGCGAATTGACCGCGAAATGCATGCAAATGACCATGAAGTGAAGGGAATTGACCGTGAAATGCCTCGAAATGACCGTGAATCAACATGAAATTGTTTAGGATGACAGTGAAATGCATGGGAATGATCATGATTTGAAGCGAAGCGACCGCGAAATGCATGCAAATGACCGTGAAGTAAAGGGAATTGACCGTGAAATGCCTCGAAATGACCGTGAATTAACACAAAATTGTTTGGTATGACCGTGAAATGCATGGGAATGATCATGGTTTGAAGCGAATTGATCGCGAAATGCATGCAAATGACCGTGAAGTGAAGGGAATTGACCGTGAAATGCCTCGAAATGACTGTGAATCAACACGGAATTGTTTGGGATGACCATGAAATGCATGGGAATGATCATGGTTTGAAGCGAATTGACCGCGAAATGCATGCAAATGACCGTGAAGTGAAGGGAATTAACTGTGAAATGCCTCGAAATGACCGTGAATTAACACAGAATTGTTTGGGATGACCGTGAAATGCATGGGAATGATCATGGTTTGAAACAAATTGACAGCGAAATGCATGCAAATGACCGTGAAGTGAAGGGAATTGACCATGAAATGCCTCGAAATGACCATGAATCAACACGGAATTGTTTGGGATGACCCTGAAATGCATGGGAATGATAATGGTTTGAAGCAAATTGACCGCGAAATGCATGCAACTGACCGTGAAGTGAAGGGAATTGACCGTGAAATGCCTCGAAATGACCGTGAATCAACACGGAATTGTTTGGTATGACTGTGAAATGCATGTGAATGATCATGGTTTGAAGCGAATTGACTGCGAAATGCATGCAAATGACCGTGAAGTGAAGGGAATTGACCGTGAAATGCCTCGAAATGACCGTGAAGTGAAGGGAATTGACCGTGAAATGCCTCGAAATGACCGTGAATCAACACAGAATTGTTTGGGATGACCGTGAAATGCATGGGAATGATCATGGTTTGAAGCGAATTGACCGCGAAATGCATGCAAATGACCGTGAAGTGAAGGGAATTGACCGTGAAATGCCTTGAAATGACTGTGAATCAACACGGAATTGTTTGGGATGACCGTGAAATGTATGGGAATGACCATGGTTTGAAGCGAATTAACCGCGAAATGCATGTAAATGACCGTGAAGTGATGGGAATTGACCGTGAAATGCCTCGAAATGACTGTGAATCAACACGGAATTGTTTGGGATGACCGTGAAATGCATGGGAATGATCATGGTTTGAAGCGAATTGACCGTGAAATGCATGCAACTGACCGTGAAGTGAAGGGAATTAACCATGAAATGCCTCGAAATGACCGTGAATCAACACGGAATTGTTTGGTATGACTGTGAAATGCATGGGAATGATCATGGTTTGAAGCGAATTGACCGCGAAATGCATGCAAATGACCGTGAAGTGAAGGAAATTGACCGTGAAATGCCTCAAAATGACCGTGAATCAACACGAAATTGTTTGGGATGACTGTGAAATGCATGAGAATGATCATGGTTTGAAGCGAATTGACTGCGAAATGCATGCAAATGACCATGTAGTGAAGGAAATTGACTGTGAAATGCCTCAAAATGACAGTGAATCAACACGAAATTGTTTGGGATGACCTTGAAATGCATGGAAATGATCATGGTTTGAAGCGAATTGACCGCGAAATGCATGCATGGAAATGACCGTGATATGCATGGAAATGATCGTGAAGTGAAGCGAATGGACCGTAAAGTGCGCGGAAATGACCATGAAGTGAAGGGGCATGACCGTAAAATGCGCCGAAATGATCGTGAATCAACACGGAATAGGCGGGAATGACAGTGAAATGCGTCGAAATGACCATAAAGTGAAGCGAATTGACCGTGAAATGCATGGAAATGACCGTGAAGTGAAGGGAATTGACCGTGAAATGCGCCGAAATGACCGTGAATCAACACGAAATAGGCGGGAATGACTGTGATTTCCATGCATATCACGGTCATTCCCGCTATTCGTGTTGATTCACGCATCATTTTTCAGCGCATTTCACGGTCAATTCCCTTCATTTCACGGTCATTTTCATGCATTTCACAGTCAATTCGCTTCACTTCACGGTCATTTCCATGCATTTCACGGTCATTCTCACCTATTCCATGTTGATTCACGGTCATTTCGACGCATTTTACGATGAAGTGTAGCGATTGGACCGTGAAATGTGCAGAAATGACCGTGAAGTGAAGGGGCATGACTGTGAAATGCGTCGAAATGACCATGAATCAACACGGAATAGGCGGGAATGATCGTGATATGCATGAAAATGACCGTGAAGTGAGGCAAATGGACCGTAAAGTGCCTAGAAATGACCGTGAAGTGAAGGGGCATTACTATGAAATGCGTCGAAATGACCGTGAATCAACACGAAATAGGCGGAAATGATCGTAATATGCGTAGAAATGACCATGAAGTGAAGCGAATTGACCGTGAAATGTATGGAAATGACCGTGAAATGAAGGGAATTAACCGTGAAATGCGCTGAAATGACCGTGAATCAACACGGAATAGGCGGGAATGACCGTGATATGCATGAAAATGACTGTGAAATGAAGCAATTGGACCGCAAAATTCGCAAAAATGACCATGAAGTGATGAGGCATGACCGTGAAATGTGCCAAAATGACCATTAATCAACACGGAATAGGCGAGAATGACCGTGATATGTATGAAAATGACTGTGAAGTGAGGTGATTGGATCGTGAAATGCGAGGAAATGACCATGAAGTGAAGGGTCATGACCGTAAAATGCGCCAAAATGACCATGAATCAACACGGAATAGGCAGGAATGACCGTGAAATGCGTGGAAATGACCATGAAGTGAAGCGAATTGACCATGAAATGCATGGAAATGACCGTGAAGTGAAGGGAATTGACCGTGAAATGCGCCGAAATGACCGTGAATCAACACGATATAGGCAGGAATGACCGTGATTTCCATGCATATCATGATCATTCCCACCTATTCCGTGTTGATTCACGGTCATTTCGGCGCATTTCATGGTCAATTCCCTTCATTTCACAGTCATTTCCATGCATTTCACGGTCAATTCGCTTCACTTCATAGTCATTTCCATGCATTTCACAGTCATTCCCGCCTATTTCGTGTTGATTTACGGTCATTTCGACACATTTCACGGTGAAGTGTAGCGATTGGACCGTGAAATGCGAGGAAATGACCGTGAAGTGAAGGGGCATGACCGTGAAATGCGTCGAAATGACCGTGAATCAACACGGAATAAGCGGGAATGATCGTGATATGCATGGAAATGACCGTGAAGTGAGGCGAATGAACCATAAAGTGCGTGGAAATGATCGTGAAGTGAAGGGGCATTACCGTGAAATGTGTCGAAATAACCGTAAATCAACATGGAATAGGCGGGAATGACCGTGAAATGCGTGGAAATGACTATAAAGTGAAGCAAATTAACCATAAAATGCATGAAAATGACCGTGAAATGAAGGAAATTGATCGTGAAATGCACCGAAATGACCTTGAATCAACACGAAATAGGCGAGAATGACCCTGATATGCATGGAAATGACCGTGAAGTGCAGCGATTGGACAGTGAAATGAATGAAATTGAACGCAAACTGATTGAAATTGTCCGCGAAGTGAATGAATTTGATTTTTGACCATCGACCTGATGGAATCTTGGAAAATAACAAGGTTAGTTGACTAAAGTAGCTTCTCCTACCCCAAAATCATATATGGTATGTCAAGTAACTAATTTTGGTTTAGAAGATATTCTTGTTAAATGAATAAAGAAATAAATGGAAAAAAAAAAGAGGGAAAAAATTTTTATATGCTTATATACATATTTATATAAATATGTATTAGAGAAAATTGTAGGTAGAATAAATTTCTCCATGTAAAAAATAAAAAAATAAAAAAATTTTGCATAGACTTTCAGGGGCTACAGTAATAGCTACGGCTATAATCTGTAGCTATAGCTTCGACATATTGAATACACTTCGATATAAAAATTGCAGGATTTTTAGGCAAACTCGTTGGACTGTTCTAGACCTTTTTCGATTAATTGAAAGACCTTCTATACATAAAAAACGTACATATCAAAATGGCTGGGGCTAGGATATGGCTACGGTTATAATCCGTAGCTATAAGTTCCTGGTTTAAAAATAAAAATAAAAATTTTGCTGTTGTAATCCCCACCGCTTTTTGTGGGTCCTATTGTGAAGTATGTGTTATATCCAAACCGTCCATCTATTTGGAAAACTCGTATTAAGGCTTGAGACAAAAAATAAGACAGATTTAGCTATGAAGTGGACCACACTGTAAAAGGCTTTGGAGGATTGAACGTCTACCTACCACTGAAACCCTTTCAGGGGTCACGGAAGTTTTGGATCATTATGAAATTTGTTTTTCCTGTTCATCCAGGTCTTTTTGACCCTATGACTAGATTGGATGGAAAATAAATGTTATGGTGGGCCATACAAAAGTTTCAACGTTAAAAATCAATTTTCTGCTGTTCTTTGTGGTGTGGTCCAGTTGATCTTTGGATATGATTTTTTTTTTTTTAAAGAAAATGCTCCGAAATGATCCTGAAACATGGATGAACGTTGTGGATATAATAAATACATAACTGTGGGCCATGTAACTTTGATATCTTTTGAACCGTTCATATAACTCGGAGTTCGAGGAGCGTCAGCGCTCGTCTTCCCGCTTGAAGGAAATAGCAGGGCCATTTTCGACCTTTGGGAAGGCGTCCGTACAGCTGGGCTTATTTTTGCAAGGAAAAATGAGGTGGGCTTCGTCTCGCAAATGGGCCATAAATGGATCGTACAGTCGCAAATTCCTCGTTTCAAAACAGATGAAGATAGTGGATTTGTCACAGACATCTCAGCGGACCCCACACAGCCCTAGGTCACAGGCAATCCACTTCCGCGGGTTAAAGGGTTTATGGATCACATACAGATGGGCCTCACCCAACACGGTGTGGCCCTCACCTTGGGGAAACGGATTGGCTACTCCCCCTGCCACCAGCTCCTCGGCTGGTGATCGGTGCTCTGCCCCACCATAATGTATGTGTTTCATCCATTCCGTCCATCCATTTTTACTGATCATGTTAGGGCTTGATCCCAAAAATGAGAGGGATATAAATCTCAAGTGGACCACATCACATCAAAACAGTAGTGATTGGATATCCACCATTAAAATCCTCCTAAGGCCCACTATACTGTTTATTTAACATCCAATCTGTTCATTAGGTTATACAGGCCCAGATGAAGAGGGAAAACAAAGATCAGCTTGATCCAAAGCTTTTATAGCCTCCAAAATATTTTTAACGGTTGACCCTCATTCAACACTGTTTCCTGTAATGTGGTCCACTTGAGATTTGGATATACATCGTTTTTAGACTTGTGTGGTAAAATAATCTATAAAAATAGATGGACAGCATTGATGAAACACATACATCGTGGTGGGGCTCATATAACACCGACCACCAACTATTGGCTGGTGTCAGGGGGAGTAGCCAATCCGTTTCCTCACCTTGGCCCTACATTGATGTATGTACTGCGTATCCATGCGGTACATCCGTTTACCAACTCCTTTTAGGGCATGCAACAAAAAATTAAGTAGATCCAAATACCAGATGGACCATATTCCTAGGACACACCGAATGTACACCATAACGTTTATTTGCCATCCAGCCGGTTGATAAGCGCACACATAGTGGTAATGGACCGGGTCGGGCCTATAGAATCAGAATTTTGAATAAGTACGGCTTATGGCTCAGCCCAAAACAGTTCAAAATCCGGGCCAATATCTACCCCAGGCCCGGCCCGTTGACAGCCCCGGACACAGACTTGGATAAAGGAATAAATAAATAAATATAAGCTTGATCCAAAACTTTCGTGGCCATAAAAATATTTTAACGATGGACATTCAATCAGCGCTGTTTCCTATAATGTGGTTCACCTGAGATTTGGATCTGCCTCGTTTTTGGGTTCATGCTCCAGAATGAGCTGGAGAAATGGGTAAACAGTGTTGATATACTATGCATAGATTAAGGTGGGCTCCACAATCAGTGCCGCACCTAATCAGCTTCCCTTTCATAGGGTTTGAATGTAAAACATGAACCCAACAACCAACGGTTACGAAGGGTTGCAAAGTGAAAACGGCCATGAACCCAACAATTGAGACCATTTATTTGTTTGGCCGTAAAATTTAAAATATTCACCATTTGTATAATCATCATGTCGGTAGCCACTAATTGAACGGCAAAGATTGATAAACAATTGCAATGGTGTCTCACTTTTTGGAGGGCCTGGATTGATCCATGAGAGAGAGAGATGGGGCTGCCAGCTGTACCTTGGGTTGGATTCAGTCCATCCAGGCAGTGTTATGTGGAGCCCACAGTGATGAGTGAGTTTCATCCATGCTGTACATCCATTTTGCCAAATCATTTTAGTATACAAGCTCAAAAATGTGGTAGTTAAAAGCCTAAGTGGACCATACATTGGGGATTAAATATTTATGTTGAAAACTTTCTACAGGCCACGTAAGTTTTGGATCAAGCTGAAATTTATTTTTTCCCTTCATCCATGGTTAGATGGCGTTATGAACAGGTTGGATGGAAAATAAACATCAGGGTGACCTATAGGAAGATTTCGATGGTGGGAGTTATCATCACCATTGCTTCCTGTGGTGTGGTAAACTTGAGCCTTGAATCTACCTCCGTTTGGAACTCCCCCTAAAATGACCTGTAAAAATGGATGGATGGCATGGATAGAACCCATATATTACATGGGCCCCACGCAACCCCTACCTAGACAGATTATCGTCTAGGCAGAGCTAGGACGCAATCCGCTTTCCATCTAATTACATTCTTAATTTTATTTAGACCTATACATGAGTCGAGTTAGTTCAGTTACCTCGCTCAAGTCGACTAAAAAAAGTTCGACTTGCATCGGCTTGAAATTGGAATTGAACCCCGACTCAAATAGACTCAGATTGAATCAGCTCGGTGACTCAGTCATTTTGATCTTGATGTTTCTTGTTAAGTGTTTGATAAAATGCTAAAATGAAGTGTTGTTTCTTACACTGCCATGCCATTATGTTAGGGTATTCTTGAAATGGGTATTTGAGAGAATATTTTTAAAATAGGTATTCAAGGGAAGATTGAAGAAACAAATCCCCACGGAAAACAAAAACAAAAAAAAAAAAAAACTTTATATTGTAGGGCTACTCTCATATCTTAATCTTTATGTTGCTCACCGAGTGTTTAATAAAATTGCAAAGCGATTTTACTAATTTATATTCGAAGTGTGAGAAATTGAAGATTCAATCTGTGTTTGAGAGAATGTTACATAGGCTCTAACTTAGCTTGAATTGGCCTGAGCTACTGACTAAACCGAGCCGAGCTGGCCAGCCTAGTTCGAGCTGGGGTTGGCTGCTGGTCGAGCCAAGCCGAGCAGTGCGAAGCTCAACTCGGTTCAACTTATGTATAACTCTAATTTTCTTACACAACTTTCGTGGCTGTTTTTGTCATTTAAAAAAAAAATATACAACCGAAGTTAAGAAAAACTAACAAAAGATACCTCTCTGATAATAACTTGATTAGTGAGGTATCTTGATGGAAACATAAATTAAAAAGGTATTGTTGAAATTGCGTGGATTATCTACCACAGCACAATGAAGCTTAGCGGAGCTTAAAATTATGGCTAAGTCTTAGGGGATATATGAATAAAATCACTTAAAATTAATTAATTTACCATTTATGAACAATTAAGGCATAAGGGTCCAATTCTAATAGACTACAATTAATACAACTATAATTTATATGATAGAGATGGTGAGATTGTGTATGCTTACAAGTTAGGTGTTTAGCATATAATCTAATTCAAGCATTCATATAATTAAACTAATTAAACACATACATATGAATAGAAATGAAAACATTAACAATCATAAACACATGGACATATAGTGGTTCGGCTACTTACTTACTTTACTTCCAATGGACGTACTCTCCTCGAGTGTATCGGATTTCACAATCTTAAAAGTTTTAATAACCCTTAACCTTTACAAGCGTATATTCATGCCGAAGGTTTACACAAAGTCTTACAAATGCACACTTCCATTAGAAGCCTACACAATGATTTAACACACGTACATTCTCATCAAAGGCCTACATAAGAACTTAACATATGTACACTCCCGTCAGAGGCCTACACAATGATTTATATACGTACTCACCCATGATGGTAGTGATACGACACTATACAAGAACATACGCGAGTTTAAATCACATACTCTATATGCAATGGTACACAAGGAAGGAGTACATAGACTCTTACAATAAGCAACATTACTTGTCAGATTGAGCACCGTTGATGCACCTTCTTGAGATGCTTGTTCAATTCTCTCACATACTTGAATCAGCTATTCATTTTCTCTCACGGTCATTGATGCAGATGATTCAACTCCACGATCAAATACCTTGCATTCGATGTACCTATGAGGTGCCAAGGTACTAGGAGATGATGAAATCTCCTACGACTAAATGAATGGTTGTTTTTCAAAGGAGATTTGCCTACATGGTTATTCTACATGTTAATGGACTAAGAATTTACCTATGTGATTGTGTCTATTCACTATAAAATGGTGGAGATCAGGTGCACCCTCATAATAGAGGTTAAAATCCTCTTTAGAGTAATAAATCTTAAGAAAGATGACTTGAATCTATTAGGATTGGAGACTTAACAGATCGATTAAGAGTGGGAAAGCACCTAAGTTCTAGTGACACCGAAAATCTATCAAAATGCCCAAGATCCAAATGCCCTTTTTTATAAATAAGTTGATTTGCAACAGCTATAAAACAAGAAAATAATGGCTAGTATCGATCGATCAATCAAGTAAATCTATATTTTCTTTTTCAGCTCGTTGGATACTTTTAAACGAGTTTCATCAATTGAGGATTCGCTCGATCAATCAAGGATCGACCGAATTCACCCAAAGCTTTGCTATTTTTGGGCTATACGATTTACAACAACTCTAAACCTCCATATCCTATCTAAGTATGTTTCAATGAAGCTACTAAGGCTAAATAATAATCAAACAAATGTCTACCTATTTGAGAACATATCACATAGAGGTTAGGTTGTTTTGGGTCTAAGGTTATGGTCACTAACGCACCCAAAATTACACGTTCGTGTACTATTTGATGCTTCATGTCTTTATGTGTCTTTAGTCTTTAGCTTCCAGGGGGTCAACCAACTCACCAACATACTGATCCACATGATTGACAAATAAGTGCACTAACAATTAGGATGTAAATATTACATTAATGAGGTATTAATTTATAAAAATCCCTTTTTTAATTAGATAATTTTATTAAAATTAAAACTTTTTTACATTATGGTGCATTCCTTTAAAATAGTTTTCAATAAACTATCTATTAATTTAAGTAATTATCAACGGAGTACCCTACCCTTGGATCGCCACACAAGGAGAAGGGGTTGCTACTCGTGTGGGCCCAACTGTAATGTTTATGTTAAGCGCACCCTGACCACGAGTTGTGTCACTCTTATTTGGGACAACCCTTACCCTCCAAACTGTTTCCTTTGGTGTGGCCCACCCGAATCATGATGGTCTTGATGTTCGTGCCCCATGTGTAAATTTTGCACAGTGGGCCTTATTTTTTATCATATAGTCCACTTGAATCAATGGATGTAGTTGATTTTTTTTGCCTTGGCCTAACATGGGCCACGTAAACAAAGCTGTCGAATACTCAACTTACACAACCAAGTTTCATTAAAAAAATATAAATGAAGGTACTTCAATAGTAATTACTTAAAGGTACTTCAATAGTAATTACTTAAATTAATGAATCGCTTTCATCAAAAACCTTTTTGAAAGAGTTATGCCCTTATCATTATTTCCAAGTTAGGATAATCTAGTCGCTTGGAAATATAATGTGGGGTATTTTAGTAGTTTGACAGTCGATAGCTGGTAACCTTTTTTATGGGGCGGGAAGTCACATCAATTGTGGTGCAGTGCATTAAGTGAATTGTTGTCAGAGTATGTGGACTGGTGACCAATAGCTCTGCGGGCTATTAAGTTATGTGCATCCACTCTGTTCATCAATTTGACGATTTCATGCCAAGACATGAAGCCAAAGATCAGACATATCCAAAAATTAAGTTCACCACACGGCACGAAACAATAGTAGGAATGGAGTACGTACCAATAAAACCCTCATTGGGTTCAACATTAGGGTGGCAACGGGCCAACATTAGTCCTTGCATGACTTTAGTACCTCGAGATCTAGCCCTAGCTTAGCCCTCGGCCTAGCCTTTGCCCTACATTAGTAAGTAAAATAGTGATATGATCAAATGTTTGAAATCCTATAAATCTGAATATTTCCCCGATATCCATTTTATACGGAGCAATTTCATTATATAAATAGTTTTAGTGATAAAAACATAATTCTTATTCAAAATGTTCTTTTAACTTATAGGCAAAAGTTGAATGAGCCTTCACAAGTGTCTTCAAATCATCATCCTTTTTTTACATAATAGTGATTTACTTGATTATAAGACTAAGCTAACAATGGTTGAATTGGGTCTGGCATAGCCCTAGCGTAGACTAGCCAGTACTAAGTTTATATATTAAACCCAAGCTCAACCTTCTGGTCAAGTTTAAAGGCCCAAGCCTGAGCCCTATGGGATTGAGCCGCTAGCATTAAACCAAATAGCTTGGCCCATCGTCACTCATACTCATTATGATGTTTTTATAACTTCCAACCTGATCCACCAACTTGAAGGGAAAAAATCAAATATTACTTCACACAATCCATAAGACACCTATTGACATACATACATATATATACGTGTGTATGTGTATGTGTGTGTGTATATATATATACTCATTAGATTATATTGAGATTCATATGATGTATGAGTGTGCGCGCGCGCACACACACATCATATATATATATATGAATGTGGTGGTTTCATGATAATATATACATACGGTTATTCGGATTGGCTATTGTATTGAGATGTAGCCAAATTTCGTTGATTAAAGTTTTTGTACGCTTCTTGCCCAGTGTAAATCAACATGCATGTATGCACAATAGGAATGGTGCATATTGAGATGCATGTACACATGAGATATATACCTCCTTCCTGATTTATGAGATAATCAATATGGGATCTCATACAGATAGGCATGATCGCTTCGCACAGTCAAATGCTGTAAGCATGTGTATAATAGCATGGATGGATTATTAGTTGGTTAGATGGATCTCACGTGATGATCACATAAACAACGAACGCTTAATCATTCACCATGTTTGAATTTACTACAAGACTAGTTATTTACAGGTGACGGATCAATATAGTCTAGTCACTATGTGAGTGATATATGAATCTTATGTCCTTATCACTTTGTGTTACGTGGCATGATGTGATGAGATGATATTATTTTCTATGTATTCTTAAAGTCATGTACACAAATTTGACTCAATCAGAAGCATATTGGGAGAGCAACCAAGTCAGGATTGGGTCATAGGAATATTGCGGATAATTACACGATGGCGATGATACATAAGAGACTTATTAAGGCGTCAAATTAAATGGATGGTCGGACTTTATTTCAAACTCTCTTGAAAAATATTTTTATATTTATATATTAATATTTTCAATAATTTTTATTGATCAGGTTTACAAAAATCATTACAATATTGATAGTATTGACCGAGCATAGTGCCCATATGAAACTAAGCTATAGTTAATAGACTTCCCGATATCAGTCAACATATCGCAATATATTAATGTATATACACTTTAAATTTTTAAAACCATTGTTATAAAATCGTTTATATCATGTATATGCATCGTAATCATTGTTATAAGTTTTCTGATATATTCGATACATTAATATTGTTGCTGCATTATTTCCCTTTTAAAAAGTTTTTAAAATATCGTTAAAAATTCAAAAATCTAATTTTTCATATTTTATCTTTTAATTAATTACTAAGAACATTTTTACTAATAATTTTCATTTGTTTTGAAATAAAATGGGATTTAAGCGTGTAATTGATATCAAAGAGTGTGCGGTATTATAAACCTAATAGTTGAGTTTTGGATAATTTAAATTATTCTCTTATTTTAATTACTTTGGATCTGTTAAATTAATATAGTAATCCATGGTTTCACAAGTTTTGCATACTCAATCATGAATTTTGACCTCCGATTTTCAAATTTGGAAAAATGAGAAATTTTAAAATAATAATAATAATTTAATTTCACTCATTTTACTTCCAATTTAAATTTGGAAATAAAACCACGCTGCAATAGCTATGACTCCCCCAACAACTATAACAAGCTTGTTCTGATTTGTTAGTATGTTGTCTTCTATACCTAATGAGTTCAAAACTACCAAGTGTTACATCCCTGCTATGTACTTTTAATGTTTGGTCAACCACTATTAGATTATTGAGTGCATGGTGTTTTATGAATCACAAGACCATCTTTGTTATATTATAATTTGGAAGCCTTACCGAATTGCTTAATTTCACTATTCTAATTTGAGTATTTGCTAAATTGTTTCTAATTTTTGTTATCAATTGAGATGGCATGTGATCTACTTAAAATTATGCACATTTGTTCATTTTCTTTATAAAATATTGTGTATATTTACACCCATGTTATGTTCTGTGCATTTGTTTTTTTTTTTTTTTCATTTTAAATAAACTTGCTTATAGAAAAGGTATGGTGGATTAGTTAATCATTCTTCCCTTACCAATGTTGTCATGTGTGAAATATGTCACTTTAATCTTCTTACCTCCGTGATTGAATTATGTTCAATGCTGTAAGTTACCTTGTTATGAGCTTGATTTAGATTTATGAAAAAATTATTCTTGGATTTAAACACGTCATGGTGTTTGACTTGCTCTTTTTTTTATTTTTAGTTTTTTGAGCTAAAAATGGTTGTACTCTTTCTATTCCTTTATTTTTTCAGCAAATTTAGGTGATAGACTTATTGTCAAATGATTAGTCACCATTAGATGGCGAGCATATATGAGGCACAGTTATCCTCCATCCATTTACACGGTATCTTCTTAGAGGATTTTCATTGAACATAAATAAGGACATGGTGTTGTTCAATATAGGATTGGAAGAAAATACTCAGATTGGCCAATCCAGGATTGAACAATCCAAACTTGTAATTGATTTACACTGATCAATGAGTTTCAAAGTATAATTGATGTGCAATTTGTCATGTCATCATGGTGCTTTCAAAAATAAAAACCTTCATGGTGGAGGATACATTTACTTAATGAATGATTGATAGATGACCAAATGCATTCCTTATTACAAATGATTTTAACTTCTATTTATTATGATTTGGCCCATTTGTGAAAAATGCTAGTTCTCATCATCACCATAATCCAAGCCTTATCTTAACGAATTAGGGTTGGATAGACAAATCCTATTACACAATTCCGCTCTATTAAGGTCCTTGATTGGAACGCCCTAGCATGAGTTTGAAATGTTGTATTGTTGTAAATCATGATAAAGTTTATGACAAAAGTTTCACACTAGCTGCCTACCTGATGCAACTTCGTCCTTTATTTGAAAACACAAAATTTCTATAGACACAATGTAACAAAATTTTATGTAAGTTGATTAAAATCAACAAGTTCCAAAGAGGCTTGTTCTATTTTTCTTTATTTCTTTAATAATAAATTCTCATTCATAAAAAGGAATGTTGTGAAAAATTGGGGTGATTGCACTCTTAAAAAAGGCCACATATAATAACCTTTAGACAATGGAAATATAGATATCCATCTTGATTTTTTTTTCAAAGGTATATCCATTTTGATTAATTTCCTCATCCTTAAAAAAGTCTTGATTAATTTCATCCCAAGGGCCTGCTTGCTAAAGAGATTTAAACGTGATGTAATGTCTTTTTATGTGCTTGGGCAACAAGTTCAGTGCTTGACTGAAAAAGATTATTCCAAGCCTGTGTAGTTGGAAGGAAGTCTATAAGCTAAATGTAACCATCTAACAATCTCCTCGAGCTGACATAGGGTTAGCAATGAGCCGACCTGAATCATGCAGGTTAGGTCAGTCTCGCAGAGGGGTACAACTACTAGGTCCTCCACAGGAAACCATCTTTCGACTAATTTTTCTTGGGGCTTGAGAGATGTAATCGCCATTGTTTGCCAATGCACTTTTGCCCCGAGTGTTGTTGAGTAGCATTGTTCGACTTCGTGTTGATCGCCTTTGACTTGACTAACACCATGATCAGTTGGGAACTTCATTGTAAGGTAGTAAGTAGATACCGCTACTCTCATGACATTGAGGGATGGTTATCCCAATATTATGTTGTAAACAGAGGGGCAATCGACCACGAGTAAGTCAATCATCACAATGGTCTGGTTGTGACCCTCTCTCGTAGTTACAAGTAGCAGTATGCTTCCTTCATAGGTAATTTTCTCCCTCGCAAACCCGAGTAAGGGAGTGCGAACGAGACGTAATCTAGATATCTCAATCCTCATTTTTGTCAAAGGAAGCGATGAAGAGAATGTCGGTTGGGCTATCAGTGTCCACAAGTATACGATGCACCTTATGGTTGGCCACGGTCATCGTCATCATCGAAGCATCATTGTGTGGGTGGTGGATCCCTCGGGCATCTTCCTCAGTGAAGGTCAAGATGAAGGGAATTAACCTATACTCCTTTATAGGTTTACTTATGATGTGTATGTGATGCTCTGCGTTAATGCTATTGATGTTCTGGACATGAGCCTTGTAAGCTCTGTTCGAGTCCCCACACCTCATGTGAGTCCACCAAATATAGTGCGTATTTCTCTTATCACTTCATTATCGTGTTTGTCGCTTTGTTGCTCGTCCTGTTTGTCAGGTCGCTCGTCTATCCTCTTGTTGTACTTCCTCAGGTGTCCACCTCGAATGAGGGACTCAATATCTTTCTTGAGGTCGAAACATTCGGTGGTGGTGTGGTTGTGGTCGCGGTAAAAATGACAGTACTTTCCTTATCTTTCTTGTCTGCATCAGCCTTCATCCTGCTCAGACGCGTCAGGATCCATTTGTCGTGAATCTCCACAAGGACTAACTCAGGAGTCTTGTTCAGTCGGGTATAGGAGCGAAACCTGCTCTCTGGTCGTCGGCTTGGGCGCTAACCTCTGCGCAGATCATCATCCTTAATCCTCTTACTGTCGACAGTGGGCGCTTCCTGTCCTTAGCCGAGCTACTTGTGCTCCAAGTAGCTTTTCAGAATATGAAGAGCTGCTTTACGTTAAAGTACTTCTGAGCTCAGTTGAAGAAATCAGCCAAAGTAATTGAGGGGTTCTTGCCAATTGAGAAGAGAAGCTTTCCTCCCGCATACTGGATATCTTGGAGGCCAGAGCTATTTGGTCAGAGTAGCCATCCACCTGTACCACCTCATTGTTGAAACGGATAATGTAGTCTTTAAGTAGCTTATCTTCCCTTTGGGTAACGATGAGGAAGTGGGTGGCTGACTTCCTTCTATCGTTTCCTCCGATGAACTGCGTGATGAAGGTCTTGTTGAGATGGGCGAAAGAACTAATGGACTTCAGTTTCAACTGTTGGTACCACTTTCGTACTGTCCCTGACAAGGTCATGGAGAATGCTCAGCACATTACCGAACTTGAAGCACCGTGTAAGTCCATCCATGCTATGAAGGATTCCAGATGCTCGGCTGGATCTCCGACTCTAGAGTAGGGAGTAATCCGAGGTATCTGAAATCTCGACAGAAGTTGAGATCTTATAATGTCGTCGGTAAATGGTGGTTCAGTTTCCTCCAACATGGCCTTAATCGAGGTCGGAATTCGAGTGCGGTATGCTTGTTGAATGTCGTCAAGTTATCCTCGGATCTCCCTGAGCTCGACCTCCCATGGGACCTCATTTTCTGCTATCACCTCGGGAGCTTTCCCACACCTCATTTTCTCATGTGTATGACATAGGTCGAAATCAGCAAATGCGGTGGTTCCCGCGGTGTGCGTGGGTGCACGACTATGTTGCCCTGGCCGCTACTTGATTATGCGGGAGTCGTCAGGTGCTTGTGGGGGTCAAGATTGCCTGACCTGCTTCCGCTCCATGGTCAGGGGGTGGATTCTGCCTTTCCAGTATTTGCATTATGCAATTTATATTACCAGCTAGGGCCTTGACCTGATTTCCCAAGGAGACGAGCCGACCTCCCTGATTGTGAGGCCTCTGCGCCACCATCGCAGGGGGAGAGTCGATATGATATTGTGAGAGTGAATCCTAGAGATCCGCATACTGCTCTTAAGGTACGGGGGTTTGTGTAACAATAGCGGCTAAGGCCTTCTTCCTCCCTTTAGCCATTGTAGGGAAGATAAAGGTATGACAAGCAAATTCAAGATAGCCTTATTATCGTTTCCACAGACGACGCCAAACTATTACAAAACAAAGTGACAATGGTAGCCCTGATTGTAGTCGGGGACCCTCTGATGCCTAAGTTATAATAAGCACACTCTGGGTCTAGTCGAATTAGGGTAATAATGTATACCCTCTACCATATGTAGGGTTCTTATTTATAACATTTCGAGACATCTTCCGTGTAGATATGTATCATACAAGGGATCTTCCTTTGGGTATATGACGCTTATCTCGGCATAATTCTTGGCGAAGATCTTGGAGAGGTAATCCATTCCATGTAAGGAGGAGACATCTCCCAGTAATCGGCATCCGATGAGGTCATGGTCCATAGCCGAAGCTGACCTCTAAGTCGCTTTGGTCGAGGTCCTGCAGATCGAGCTTAGTTGATGATCAGGGTCAAGGTCGAGCTTTGTGATCGGGTCGGCATCCATATATATCCCTTGGTCGCGACAGTGAAATGTCGACTAGGCGACCAAGGCCACCACTCATAATGACTGGATTGGTCGCAGTCGGTATCTAAGGCCGAGCTCTTTCCCGATCTCTCATCCAAGTTATTTGCCTTCATTGCTTTCATATCTTATTGAGTCATTTGGTCAGTCCAATTTTACCCATAACATAATCAACACACAATGAATAGTTTTAGGCCACACACTATTACAATAAAATCCAACTTTATTTACCTGTCCACTATGGACATTTATCTTTTAAAATAAATAAATTATTTTAGTCTCCCATCGCTACTTATAACATGGGGCCCTAGTTTTTACTCTTTAGTTTATCCTTCCACCTTGCATCCACGACATCCCACTGGATCGCAAAGAATATTGCTCGATTTCGAATGAAAAGGTTACAGGGCTTTCCTACTATTGTTAGGTGATTCCGTTAGCCATCTTGTCATGAAGTTTGGTCCACATCAGATGACATACAGATAGTTGAATCACGACCGTCTTGTTACATGCATGGTTTCCACCAAGATCACGAACTTATTACCTAATTGTCCATCTTGTCATGAAGCCTAGCTTCGATTGAGTAACAAACATATTGACGAAGATCCACCCTCTATTGTTCGTCTTCCCATAAGACTCGATTTCAATCGAGCAAAGAACAAATGATCATCTTGCACATCGCGATCGTCCCGTTACGTAGTCCAGTTCGCGATTGGGTAATGAACAGACCGTCGTCCTCAAGCCAATTGTGAGTGCCACTATTGTAAAAATCATTAATATGAGAATACTTTCAGCTTTTATCTTATTATTTTCATTGTTAAGCTATGGTATCTATTATACTAAAAGAAAAGTCCATAAGACACAAGAAAAAAATAATCTATCTAAAGGACTAACCCCTATCCTTTGGCAAATCGTTTGATTGCTATAATCGTTGATGGCTGATGAGTGTGGCAAAGTCCTATAACTCAGTCTTAATCGGTTTATCTCAGCCCAGGGCACCAACGTTCAATCAAATATTGAGTCAAATACAATTCTGAACATGCTCGCACTTCCTAATTACACACAAAAATTAAATATGGACCTAGTATAATGTAACCTCATGTTTAATTGAATTTCACAAATAAATAGTACTTTTATTGGATGGAGCCATTAATTATTGGCCGTTTGTCCAGTGGAAGTTGGACACCGGGCCTTAGATTCGGAGACTGGGCTCATCCCTTGGAGCAATTTATAGGCCCAACCCATTGCCACTAGACGGGGATTAGCCACCGATAGGTTAAGTAGTAGTGAAGTGACGTCACCAAGTTCTATGGGCCCCACCATAATGTATGTGTTGTATCCACACCATCCATGCATTTGGAGAGATCATTTTAGCACATGATTTAAAGAATGAGGCAAATCCAAGGCTGGACTGGACCCCACCATAGAAAACAAAACAGTGGAGAGAGTGTTGCCCACCGTTGAAACCTCCCAAAGGTCCATCATGATGTTTATCTGGGATCCAACCTCTTCATGTGTTAAAGCAAGCATGAAAGAAGGGAAAACAGGAATACCAGCTTGATCGAAAAACTTTTGTAGCCCTTAGAGATTTTTAATAGTGGGCATCACTTTCCCAACTGATTTTTGTGGTGGGTCCACTCGACATTTGGATATGACTCATCCTTTGGATCATGACCTAATATGATCTCTCCAAATGATGTATGTTTTGTATCCACACTATTCATACATTTTGAGAGATCATTTTAAGGCATGATACAAAGAATGAGGCAGATCCAAGGCTGGAGTGGACCCCACTACAGAAAACATTAGACAGGGTGACGCTCACCGTTGAAACTTTCAAAGGTCTCCTATGATGTTTATTTGAGATTCAACCTGTTCATGTGTTAAAGCATACATGAAAGAAGGGAAAACACCGATATCAGCCTGATCGAAAACTTTTGTAGCCAGTAGAACCTTTTTAACGGTGTCACTCTCCATTGGTTTTTATGGTCGAGCCCACTCGAGCTTTGGATGTGGCTCATTCTTTGAATTATGCCCGAGTATGATCTCTCTAAATGGATGGACGGTGTGGATACAAAACATACATCATGGTGAGGCACACAGAAGTTGGTGACGTCACTTCAGTAGCGAGTCTCGCTCCTCAACCTGAGAGTATGTAATCTGCGTCCGGTAAAATGATATCACCGTCCAACCACAAGCCGGACGGGCGTTGAAACCCCCTTATCAAAGTCACCGAAGAAAGCAACGAGGACCAAGCATTGGGCAAGAGGTTCAGACAGCGCCAACATGCATGTCGGCGTCTTACTTCGGTCCATCGCGCAATGAACCGATTGTGGTTCCCTGCGGGTTCAGAATTCACGTGAAAATTCCAGATATTGTGAATCCAGACCGTCCATTTTGTGGGCCTTGACTTAGATGCTCCATACCAATCAGGTAATTTTATCTTTTAGATCCATGGTCTGCAAACCCACGGTGAATTCAACAAGGTCCATGACTGTCCACATTCGGAGGAACAAAGTCTACCGGTCGGAGGCTGGGATCATCGAATCACTGTGTTGATTGTAATTGAGCCGCCCATGAAAGATCTCAACAGATGAACGGTCAGAATAGCCAATGGTACATATATATTCAAGGCGGCAAGCAGCCACCAACCAAGACCTTGAAAATTGAAGGACTTGTGTGAGTCCCACCTAAACTATTTCAAGGGACTCGAGATTTACAGGTGCTAAGGAGTCACACGTGCGATGGATCGAATCTTTTGAATATGGCTAGCAGTGTAGATGCCCCAGACCAAAATCATACCGGTCTGCTCCTCGCGCGGCCCAGGCGTATGGTAAACGGACAGGCTAATGGCTGATGATCGGTGCTCTGTGGACCCTACTATGATGTATGTGTTTCATCCATTCCATTCATCCATTTTTACAGATTATTTTATGGTTTGATTCAATAAATGAGAGGAATATAAATCTCAAGTGAACCACACCACAGGAAAACAATAGTGATTGGATATCCACCATTAAAATCCTCCTAACGCCCGCTGTACTGTTTATTTGACATCTGCTCTGTTGATTAGGTCATACAGACTCAGATGAAGGGAAAAAACAAAGATCAGCTTGATCTTCTGGCCCCAAAAAGTTTTTAATGATCTACGTTCATTCAAAACGTTTTCTTGTAATGTGGTCCACTTGAGATTGGGATATGAATAATTTTTTGTCTCATTTTATAAAATTATCTAGAAAAATAGATGGATGGCATGGATGAAGCGCATACATCATGGTGAGGCCCATGGAGCACCGACCATCAGCCATCGGATTCTGGCAGGGGAGTAGCCAGTCCGTTTCCAAGCGTGCGGTTGGAAGGAAATTGCGTGGTGTGCTGCACACCACCAACTTTGGTGGCATGTTGACGTCACTGGTTACGTGGGTTAATGATGTGTTACATCCACACGGTCCATGGGCCTAAAATTGTGGCAGATCCAACCATAAAAAGCAGTAGAGAATGAGCTTCTACCATTGAAAAAATAAATCTGTAAGTGTACTTAAGTTTTCAATCAAGTTCAATGGCCTCATGAATATGTTGGATGGTAAATAAACAACGTGATGGGTACAGAAAAGTTTCAATAATTCATGTTATCGTCATTCTACTTTCTGTAGTGTGATTTATTTGAACTTTAAAGTTTCTAAAATGGGAAAATGCTCACACACAACTTATTTGGTCCATTCAAATTGGTCCGAGTAGCTGTGCATTACATTACATAAATATCTTTTTATCTATATGTAATGCCTAACTATAATTGGCAACGCCACATCAAGTGTTACATGGGTATGTTGGAAATACGTGTCAAATATCTAGCTCATTTATCAAACATGGCCCACTAATTAAATTTTATCTGCCAAAAATTTGTAAATGGATTTTATAACTGAATCCACACATGTAAGTTTGAAACTAAATTATTGGAATGGATTTTTAACAGCCCACTTTTCTTGTATAAACAATATTATGTACTGTTGACAAGAAATATATATATTTTATACCCTTCAAATATGTCCAATGAACTTTATTTGATTAACGGATTGGATTTTTTACCCATCTGATACATTATCCAAACCCACCACACGTGCACACCTTCCATGGTTATCTCACATTTTTTTGAAACAAACATGTTCCTCATTGAGAAATTTACGACTGTGGACCCCACCTTTTATCCAACGGTTTTTTTGAAACAATACAAACTTAGAATACGCGCTTGGACCTCCTCGTACGGACTCAACATTTCAGGACAAAAATACCCCTCCTTTCACGGCTGTGGCTTTTCCTCTCTCATTTCCACTGCTTACTTTTTTCCTCCCCATTTCCACTGCTTGTGTTTCCTCTCCCTTTACACGGTTGGTTTCACTGCCGTTGCTTTCACTGCTGTTGCTTTCACCCCCTTTACTCCTGTGTTTCTGGTAGAAAGACCCCAAAAAATCCTTTTCGTGGGCCCCCCTCAATCGCATTTTGTCTTCTTCTCAAAATGGTCGGTCCAGAGAAGAAAGCACGCAGCCAAGGTATATTTTAAACTCAGTTGGCCCCACATTGAATGTATGTAATTTCTTTTTTTACTAGAGGAAAGGTTCTATACGATCGAGCTCATGGGAACTCCCCACGAGGTCGACCTGTGTGGGCCCCACCATGATGTATGTCGAACATCATCACCGTGAACTTGATGGGTCCCCTTTAAATTATGGGATAACAGAAAAATCAGTCCTATACGGAACCCAGGTGGGCCATACCATCTAAAATCATGTGAAGACATGCCTAAAACATATAAAATTACTTGGTGGGGCCCACTTGAAATTTGGATGTGTCTGAATCTTGGTCTGACCACTCATCCAAGTGGGACACACATTATGGATGGGCTGGATTTGTTAAACACATCTCGGTGGGCCCAAAAACATAAATATGAATGTTTTAATGGAAGGTAACCCCTCTCAAGTTTTGTACGTGGTGTGGCCTACAAAAGTCACGAATTAACTTGATTTTTAAGCTCTAGGCCCACCATGGAATGGTGCATCTGACTGATGGGGTAGATGTTTGACATACTTCATGATAGGGCTCACACAGCTCGACCTCATTGGTAGTTCACATGAGCTCGACCATATAGAACCGTTTTTCCCACATATGCGTATATATACACACGACACATGTGCATGCATGCCCGCCCGTGCGTGTGTGTGTGTGTATATATATATATACACATACACACACACACACAGAGCGTTGAGCCCCAAATTGAAGCATAACAAAAGATCAAGTGGACCATACCACGAGCAACAGTGATCATAATGAATTTCCAATTTGCCCGACTGAATTTCTAGTTTACCCCGCCTCAATTTCATGTTTATCCTGCCAATTTTCTAGTTTGCCCTGCTGACTTTCTAGCAAACAGTGGCTCAATTTCATGTTTGCCCCGCTAATTGTCTAGTTTGCCCCACTGAATTTCATGTTTGCCCCGCTGATTTTTTAATTTAGCTCGCTGATTTTTTAGTTCGCTCCCATTGTGCTAAGTAAACTCAGTTGGGCCGCCCACATTGAATGTATGTAGTATATCCACGCTATCCATCTGTTTTTCCATCTAATTTTAGCAGTTTAGCCCTAAATTGAAGCATATCAAAAGATCAAGTGAATCATACCATAGGAAATAGCGAGGCATAATGATTTCCACTGTTGAAACTATAGTGGGCCCAATAGTGATGTTTGTTTGTTATCAAACCTATTTATAAGATAATACAGATATGGATTAATAGAAAACACAATTATAAGCTTATCCAAAACTTTTGTGGCCCCTAAGAAATTATCAACATTAGAAGTTCAATTCAAAATATCCCCGTGGTGTGGTCCATTTGAACATTGGATATGTTTAGATTTTTCGGCTAAAGCCACGAAATTATTTGTTAAGCTAGCCCTGATCTTTTTCATGTTTGCCTCGCTGATTTTGTAGTTTCCCCGCTGATTTTTCAGTTTGCTCATTGATTTTCTAGTTTGCCCCACGATTTTCTAGTTTGCCCATTGATTTTTCGCTTTGCCCCGTTGATTTTTCTAGTTTGCCTCATCGATTTTCTAGTTTCCTCCATCGATTTTTCGGTTGTCTCATTGAGTTTCTAGTTTGCCCCATTGAGTTTCTAGTTTGCCCTCGTTAATTTTCCAGTTTGCCCCGCTGAGTTTCTAGTTTACCCCGCTGATTTTCCAGTTTTCCCCGCTGATTTTCCAGTTTGCCCCGCTGATTTTGCAGTTTGCCCCATTGGTTTTCCAGTTAGCTACCTACAGTAGCATTCAAGTAATATCCTTTGATTTCACCTGTTTCAGCCTGTGTTTTATAAATTGTTTCGCCATAAAATAAGAAACGGTCTCTCTAATGCATAAATTGTTGGGAGTTCACCTTCTCATCATCCTTGGTAAAATCAAGTCCACCACGGAGATATTCATAAACCGCCCTACCGTGGTTCTTGGTGGATAACCCTAATTTTGGTTTAATAGTACATCCCAATAGTGGACAACCATACTTGTTCAATTTATCTCTCTTAACTTGGATGCCATGGGGCGGTCCTTGGAAAGTTTTGACATAAGCAGTAGGAATTCGCAGATCCTCCAGACGTAGAGCTCATAGGGCTTTGAACCCAAATACATTACCTACAATGGAAGCAAACATGTTAGTAACAGAACCTTCTTCAAAAAGGTCTAAAGGGTAAACTACATAAACAATAAATTGACTTTCCTCCCCAGGAACGGGCTCGATGTGGTAGCATCGTCCTTTGTAACGATCAAGGCTGGTAAGTCCATTGGTCCACAAAGTTGTCCATGTACCAGTAGAAGACTCGGCAGCCTATCGGCCTCAGCTTCCTCAGCGAACTCCTGGGTTGAGGAGTTACCCTAATGCTTCTAAGATATCGCATCTTTGGTTTCATATTCGTGAGTATAATAAGTCAATTTGTACTCTTTAACACCAACTTTGAATCCAACACTTGCTTTAGTCTATGTTTTTAGTACATAAGTCCCTCCCTACAACTCATGAATTAAGAATTCTCAGAACGACAAGGTCTACTCGACATGGATTAGGCGTGAATGAAACCTTTCACAAAGAATCTTTCACAAAACTATCAACTAATATTATCAACTATCAACAAATTAGAATGGTTCGTTATTAAATCATGATCATCCAACCCATGAAGGAAATGATCTTTACATGGAAATGAAAGAATCTGGAGTGATTAATGAACAAAATATTGCAGAATCAAAAGTGGCTCTAGTCTATGGTCAGATGAATCAAAATATTGCGTAATCGGATTGCGTACTACCATTGTACTAAATAAACTCAGTTGGGCCCATATTGAATGTATGTAGTATATCCACGCTGTCCATCCATTTTTCCAACTAATTTTAGCGGTTTAGCCCCAAATTGAAGCATATCAAAAGATCAATTGGATCATACCATGGGAAACAGCGGGCCATAATGATTTTCACCGTTGAAACTATAGTGGGCCCAACAGTGATGTTAGTTTGTTATTAAACCTATTGATAAGATCATACAGACATGGATCAATACTCTAAAGAGAATTATAAGCTTGATTCAAAACTTCTGTGGCCCCTAAGAAATGATCAACATTAGAAGTGGAATTCCAAATTTCATTTGGTGTGTTTCATGAAATTATTTTTTAAGTTTGCCCCGCTTCTTGTCTAGTTTGCCCCGCTCATTTTCTAGTTTCCCCTGCTCTATTTCATGCTTGCCCCGCTGATTTTACAATTTGAACCGCTGAATTTCTAGTTTGCCTCGCTGAATATCTAGTTTGCCCTGCTGATCTTTTAGTTTGCCACGCTGATTTCCTTTAATGTAATTAAGTGCATGTGCCAAGGTATGTCTATGTCTCCTTGTATATAACATGATGTGGGGTCTAACACTGTAAAAGCTACAAACTTGAACAGATACATGCCTTGACTCCCTGTCATATGGCCATGTGCCTATGCTGGCCGCATAAAGGCAAGTGTTCCATATCTTTTATGTTGACAAAGCTACATAACCTTGTGATGTGCTACGTTGACTAAGCTACACAACCTTGCACTAATAAGCTACGTAACCTTGTACTAACGAGGAAACTCATGAACACCTCATTGAGTGATCCTTGCGAGCATTGCTCAATGCTAGTTGTCTAAGTGGCGAGCCTATTGTAGCCGATTGTAGCTAATTGATCCTTCAATATCTTTGGCTCATGTGTATCATGCATATTACAACTTTCTTGAGCTGTAACTTAGAATCAAAAGTATTTTCCTTTGAAGGTAATTAAGGGCATGTGGCAAGGTATGTCTATGTTGTGATGTATAAATTGGTATATCTTGATGAGAATCACGGGGCAAACACTAAAATCACGGGGCAATCAAGGGCCCAACAGTGATGTATGTTTGTTCGTTATCAAACCTAGACATAAGATCATACAGACTTGGATCAATAGAATAAACAATTATAAGCTTGATCCAAAACTTTTGTGGCCCCTAAGAAATGATCAACATTAGCAGTTCAATTCCAAATTTCATTTGGTGTGTTCCATTTGAACATTGGATACGTTTATAAGAATTGGCTCAAGCCATGAAATTTGTTAAGTTTGCCCCGCTGACTTTCTAGCTTGCCCCGCTGATTTTCATGTTTGCCCCGCTGACCTTTTAGCTTGCCCCGCTGAATATCTAGTTTGCCCCGCTGATTTTCTAGTTTGCCCTGCTAACTTTCTAGCATGCCCCGCTGATATTCTAGTTTGCCCTGCTTAATTTGTATCATGCCCGTCTGATTTTATATACGATGTTTTACTTTGTGAATTTTATGTTTGATATGTATTTAAATTCATCTCTGCAGGCAATGAAAATTCCGCCGTCAACTCCAAGCCAACATGTAGGTGTACACTGACATGGTGGTTTGACAGGGTCAAAGGTGGAGTGGAGAAGCATGACAGTCGCCTAAATCTATTTAGGCAATCCCCTTTCACCTTTTTATTACACGTTACATCCTTCAGTTTTATAGGGGCTATATTTCACCTACTTTTACTAAGATACAAAGGTGATTCAGTATTTGAAATCAAAGGGAGGCGATTGCAGTTTTCCAAGATGGACTTCGCCCTCATCACCGGTCTTAAGACTGGAGATCTTACCGTACCCAAGAAGAGGAACACTACGCGTACACTACGAGATAAATACTTTAAAGAATATCCAGTATTAAAGAAGCACCTAATGGGCGTGTTTGATAGACTAGTTGATACCAATAAGCATGAGGACGTCGTGAAGGTTGCCCTACTTCTAGTTGTGGAGTGCTTTCTTAAGGGAACCGAACCGAAAACCATGTGCAATATGGATTATATTCACTTGGTGGACTCGTTAGAGGATTTCTATATGTATCCTTGGGGTAGCTTGGGATACCTTACAATGTTGCAAGGAATCGAATTTGCCCTTGCCGCATCAAGTTCCCCTCGGTACACTGTATGTGGTTGCGTCCTTCCTCTACAAGTAAGAACACATTTTATTCTGTATATGTTTTCCCTCTGTAGTCATCTTAGAATTTTTAACCTGGTGCAATTTCATTCTAGCAGGTATGGGCGAGAGAGATACTACCACCCTACAAGAGTGTGTTGTTTCGCACGTTCCCCATTAAATTCCACGCTTCATTCAATATCGAGGCTGAAGTGTTGGAGGTACAAAAGAATACATGCTATTGTCCAGAGTAAAGCTGTAAGTTTATATATGTCCAGCAATTACTTTGCTTAACTTGACAACCTTATCAATTTTATATTTAACATTACTCCTTGTTCTTTTGCAGACTTCGGTAGTGATGAAATTAGAACCAACACTACGCGAATGGGAAACGGATGCCGTTCGCTCGGTGCGTGACAGTTTCCAGGTGAGATGTTATGAAAATTGAATTATATTTTTTTCTACATTTAGTAAATTTATCCTTACTCTGACATATCCATCTATACATTTTATAGCTCACTGAAACTCAAGAAGAAGATGAGGAGGGTAACGAGATTGATCATAAGGAGGATGACGAGTCAGATGATAACGAAGAGAAAGGTGTGGAGGAAGAGGGACCGAGTGAGGGTATACTAATGGGGAGTGTTGTGAAGAATATTATTTTTATTGAGGAATTTCGGATTGAGAGGGAGGAGTTGAAGAGGGAGAGAGAGGAATTGAAGAAGGAGAGGGGCGAATTGAGAAGAGAGAGGGAAGGGATGAGACGGAAAGAAACAATGATTGATGAAAAAGAAAATATGTTACTGAAGGAGAAAGAGCAGCTGAGGATGGAGAAGGAATTATTTTTTGAGGACAGGGAAAAGTTAGCTAATGAGAGGGAGGAGTTTAATAAGGAGAAGGAAGGTAGTCGTACAGAGAGGGGATGTTTTGTAATGGAGGAGGAGGGTGAGGAGTTTAGGTCCACTTCGCAACCCGTTTATGAAAGGAGAACCAAAAGGATTCCAAAGCCGTCATATTACAAGATATCTCCGTACTTGTCCTTGTCTGCATTCGATACACCTCTGGGCCGCCCCGAACCCGAGCAAGTAAACGCTTTTGCAACTTCTCCAGGTACCATTTCCTCTACATATGGATCCTTTCAGGATACTATCTGCACAGAAGGTGAAAGAGGCAGAGGACTGGTATGAAGCAAATAAGGGCATGACAGCGGGGAAATGGTTTAGTACGATATGGCTGAAGGATGCGTGGGTTGATAGCGAGGTAAGCATTACTAATTTATTCTCTATATGCATTGATTGACATGTAATTATGTGTTATTTTAATCTACGACTAACATTCTACTATCCTATTGATTAGGCTATCGACACATACATGAGTTCCTTGAGAAAAGGCAGAACGACCTTTCAACAGCATATCCACAGGATTGCAAGTTCTGTCCCACGTTTCTTACGGTAACTGTTTATTACGTTAATCCGTAATCTGTTTAAAAATTTTATTTTCTTACATGTATTGAACTTTCATCATGTTCGTAACAGCAAAGCCTTGAGGGGTGTTTGCCTGTTTTGATTGCATATCGGGCCTCCAAATCGGTGTCAGAACGGGCCGAGCTATTAGGTCAGATGAGTACGGCCTATGCAATTGCTAAGCACCGGGATAAACCATGCGCCAAGGCAATCTGGTGTTATGAACGGGTAATGCACTTGTCATAGAGCATCATCTCTTACTATTATGTCTTCTATCATTTTTCTAATATATTATTTTGACAATGATGAACAGGTCTATGCGCCCATCAATCACGAAAATTCACATTGGTTTCTGCTAGTCATCTACCCTAGAGCAAGGGAAATTGTTGTTGTGGATAGCTTGTGCATGAATTTATTGCCGAAGTACAAGCAAAAGATGAAGAAGATGACTGATGCGCTCCCCATTCTCTTCCATGCTACTGGAGACAGCACCGCGCTTGAAGGGAAGAAGTGGACCGTCAGAGTCGATGAATCTACGCCGAAGCAGGACAATGGTTATGACTGTGGTATATTCGTAATGAAATACATCGATATTTTGTGTAGCGGTCTCACTTTAGCGGGAATAGACATGTAAAAATTCACCGCCGATTGGAGGAAGTCAATACCATATGATTGTTTGTCTCTACTTTGAGATGAAATTTGTTCATGGCATGGGCAGAATTTTGGAAAGATGTTGTATACATTGTACGTCATGATGTATAACATACTTTGTAAGTTTTGATGTATAGCATACTTTGTAATTTTGGTGGATAGCATACTTTGAAGATTTTTTGCATATTCACCGGAAATGTAAGTTATGATGTATAGCATACTATCCGGGCTTAGGGCTGAAAGTTGGGCGGGTTCAACCCGACCGACCCAACATTGGGTTGGGCTCGGGCAGGATATTTCGGGTCCTGCCTTAAGCTTGGGCTATACAAACACCAACCCGATAAATCTTGGGTTGGGCTCGGGTTGCCCGACCCAACCCTAACCCGATCAATATATAAGTTACTTAAAAATTATAATTGAGTGTGGATCGTTTGTGTCGAAGGCACACTAGTGATGTCGAGTCTCATTTGTCCATGTCATTTCCAAGGGACTCAAGCTAACAAGATATGCTAGATCTCTCTCTCCCAAATAGACACCGTGCTATGCTACATGACTTTTAAATGAGTAGTTGTCTTATATTTAAGCTTGTTTTTTAAAGGAAAAAATGAAGTTGTTTATAATGAATAGTCACATATATAATTAATAAAATTATAGATACAGAAAATAAGTCCTATATTGATATATAATAAACTAATGTAATAACGAAAATATTAGCATGTATATACCCGACCGAGCCCGCTCGGGTTGGGCTGGTTGAGAATTCCCAACCCGAGATTGGGTTGGGTTGGGTTAGGGTTGAGGTATAGAACCTTGGGTTGGGTTAGGGTTGAGCACCAACCCGACCCAACCCGCTTCAACCTTCACTTATCTGGGTCTGGGCTATTTTAAGAAACACTTATTGGACTCGTTGATTTTTGTATAAAGGTGAATATTTAAAGACTCATATTCATATGTATCCAATGGTCGAAGGCCGGAATCATTAATGAAGCATGATAGGTAGATTATGGCTTCTAAATGATGTAGGGAACAAGAACGGTTCAGATCATTCAAATAATGCAATCTGTAAGATACAGTCCAAAATGGAATTACAGAAAATGAATTCAAAAAATATACAAAAACCAATGTGATTTGTCTAGTTGATATAGTAGGTCAAACAAGATCTCAGCCTTTTTAAACCAATCAACTGACACCACCATCAGTTTGCCCCGCTCATATTTTCCTACTTGCCTACTTTGTTTTTCCAGTTTGCTCCACTGATATTTCAGTTTGCCCCACTGTTTTTCTAGTTTGCCCCGCTGATATTTCAGTTTGTCCCGCTGTTTTTCTAGTTTGCCCCGCTGATATTTTAGTTTGCTCCGCTATTTTTCTGGTTTGCCCCGCTGATATTTCAGTTTGCCCCATTGTTTTTCTAGTTTGCCCCGCTGATATTTCAGTTGCCCGTTTTTTTCTAGTTTGCCCCACTGATATTTCAGTTTGCCCCGCTGTTTTTCTGGTTTACCCCGCTAATATTTCAGTTTGCCCCGCTGTTTTTCTAGTTTACCCCGCTGTAATTTCAGTTTGCCCCGCTGTTTTTCTAGTTTGCCCCGCTGATATTTCAGTTTGCCCCGCTGTTTTTCTAGTTTGCCCCGCTGATATTTCAGTGTGCCCCGCTGTTTTTCCAACTTCAGAGCTTATTACGTTAAAGGCGCTCGCATACATTTTTCAATTGGGTACGATCTAAAACAATTCCACATTCAAGAAAGAACCGGACCTTCAACCTTTGCTAAAATCTAATGAACTTTAATGAACCGGTAGACGGTTCATGACCGGACTATGGTCAACGACACTACTGACTATACCGTGTCTCTCAGTAAGGAGGGTCCTCTCTTCGAAGAGCGGTGCCCCCTTTCCTAAATCAAAGATGCCTTTCAGCTCCTTATCGGATATTAGCTCCTGTCTAACCTTCGATCTGAGCTCGTAGCTCCGGTCTGACCTCTATCACACACATAAGATAAATGGCTCAAGCTTATATGCTCCTATAGATAGGTTCTAAACCATAGGGCCTATTTAGGTTCTAAATCATCATAATTCCTTATGGTATGGTCCACTAGTGCGCAAGGTTCTATGAGGAATTTTGACGCATGAATGAACGTGATGACGATAAATACTCCGAATCCACGGAGCTTCTCTGGACTCCTCACAGAGACTTCTCGAATCCACGAGGAAAGAAAGCAGAAAATAGAAATAAATTCTAATAAATTCGAAACTGATTAATTGCTGAATAAAAACGAGTTCACAACCCTTTAAATAGGGATACCAAGCAATAAGAAAGTAATCAAAATCAAACTATAACTAAAACTCATAGAATTCGCGACTTACTATAAATAGTAAACTTACTATTTATAGACGGTCGTGATGTCTACTAGTGCGCAAGGTTTTCGGCCAAAAATAGTAAGTGTCCTATTTGGCTTCCCCAAACCGTTCTCCTAATTATTCTAAGCTCTTTTCACGTTGCGCGCAACTCCTAAAGCCCGACGGATGAAGAGTTATAATCAAACTAAAACTTACTATTTATAGTAAAAACGAAATTAAAACAGGGAAATGACCGTCGATTTAGGGTTTTTTCGCAATTCCGAGCATTGTAACCCAGTATATCTGGGTTGGTTGGCTAAAGTAGCTTGTTCTACCCCAAAATCATATATTTTACGTCAGCTAACTCATTTCGGATTGTGAGATACGCCCGATTTAAGGTCCGATGGTCTGGATCACTTCTGTCGCCGACCGGGCCTTTTCTGATCCATCCTGGCCATGAAACTGTCCGCGACCCGCTCTACATCAAATCTGAATCACCTGCAAGTGGGCCACGTGATGAAAATAATGCAGATAGGAAGCTCGCAAAAAAAAAAACAGTCGGGGTCGACCGGGTACTACCCGGTCGACCCCGAATCACTGGACATGTACCCGGTCGACCCCATTTTGGCAAAATTTACCAAAATGGGGTCGACCGGGTCACTACCCGGTCGACCGGGTACATGTCCAGCGAGTTGGGGTCGACCGGGTATGACCCGATCGACCCCGACTCTTTTTTTAAAATTTTTTTAATAAATTCTAATATATATATATTTTTAATTTTAATTTTTATGCTGATGACATTCAGTACACACTGTGAATTGAAGGGAAATGACCATGAATTTATAGGAATTGTCCTGCAATGAATAAATTTGACCGTGAAATGAGGGGAACTGTCTGTGAAATGCATGGAATTGTAACTCAGTTCATGGAGGGGGAGAAGTAATCGGATAATCGATCTGCTCGATAGATGAAGGGGCGGGAGATGAGATAAGAAGTAATCGATTTTCGGTGGAGATGGGTATGGGAGCGTTGGAAGGGGCGTATGTTTTAGAGCAGGGGCATTTTTATCATTTACAAGGGTGTCCGTACGCATGAGGAATATTTTTGGCAACTAAAAAGAAATGGGCAGGGTAAACTAGAAAACAATGGGCAAATCAAATATCACAAACTAGAGAAACAGCGAGGCAATCTGAAATATCAGCGGGGTAAACTAGCAAAACAGCGAGGCAAACTGAAAAAAGAGAACTTATAAATTCCTAGATGGCCAAAGAGAACTTAGATGGTGAGGTACACCCAATCAGTTTCTAATAAAGAATTTGTTTGTTAGAACTTAGATGGCCAAAGAGTCTATATTGTCCAATCTAACATGACCTGACCAGCCAGGGAGTGTGCCCAAGCTCACCAATCAGGCCGAGCCAATTGAACATGTTTTATGGTTTTGACATTGATGAAAATGTACGAGTCATGTTTACATATTTTATAGTTCTAAGAGTGAGGAAAGGGACCAACGAGCATTCTAATCGATCACATAAACTATTATATCAAGTAGAAAGGACAGAATACTACAATGTCTAATTGGAATATCTATAGTTTTGGCGTCCCGTATGTGTTCGGGGTTGAAGAAAACTTGCGCTCTAAGTCACTAAGGCCCCGTTTGTTAAATATGAAGTCTAAAACCTGAATCTGAAGTCTAAATCCTCCATCTGAAATTTGAAGTCAAAAAACTTGTTTGGTAATTATGGCTGAAGTCTGAAAATTTAGTACTGAATTTGAAACAACATGTTTGTCTGAAATGTCTGAAATATGTTAATTTGACACATTTGCCCTGATTATAAAGAAATTATTTTTTATTATATGAAAATAAAATTATTCTATTTAATTTAAATAAAATATGAAGTACTTAATAGAAAATTAAAATATCATTATTCACCTCTATTTTCCTTCGGAAGCCACCTCTATTTTGGCCTATGGACAGAAAACTGTTACTTTTAAAGTATTTATCTAAAACAGCCTAATATTTCTATACACGGACTCTCTACTGCCTAGACAACTTTTGACTCAAGGAAATGTTCTATTGAGTGGGAAACTGACAATTTGCCCTCTTCACAAGTGAAGAATTGTACTTCTATCATATTCTATATCTAGACCCATTTCGACGTGTTTGCACATGGTTTTAATTGTCGCACACGTGGCTTAATTGGACTAGATCCAAACCATCCATCCCTTTGCTCGGCTCATGGAAGGATGTGATGCAAGGATAACATGGCCCATGGTCCATGGTCGGAAGATAGTTTGGTATTTAGTGTGCCATGTGTACCATGGCTTAGGAATACCTCATGTTAAGACTCAATTGCTAATAGACCAACTTTCATCAATTTAAACTATTGATGTGTTGGGTGGCCCACCATGGATGCTCCATAAAATCTATGAGTGAAAGATCAACCCATTATTATTTTTTTTGTTTTCTACTTTCAATTCCATTTGGAATATTGTTATTTCTCAGTAATTATTCGATGGCCCTAAAATGAGGAACATAATTGTACTTAAGAAATCTAACAAGGCATTATCTCCACAAAAAGATAAGATCAAACAGGTAATTTCATAGCCATCTGCTACTTGTTGATAGAGACATTATTGTTTGTAATAACTTCTTGTATTTGTCGCTGGTCAAGGAGTTCCTTAGAAATTAATGCCACATGTTTAATCCATGTCAAAAGATATGCAAGATTCTAAACTTGGTTTTCATATTTTTCTACTTCTAATATTCCCAACATCTCCATACTGTAAATTTTTATAAATGGTAGTGATTGTCACATTGGTTAATTAATATCATCAAAGAAAAAATAAAACTGATTAATGAATTGGTTCCACCCTTTAGAGGAACTCCTAATTCTAATTCCCAACTAAACATCTTGAGTTAGTAATATCACAACATTTCCTATAAAATCTCCAAATTACTTAAAATATATAAGGTTTCCATTTTTCTAACCATATTCGTCGAGAGAAGCTTCATCGTAGAATAAAGGTTGTTGTTACAAACAAGGAATCTATTCTCACAAAGTTCGTTCCACCATGATACAACAAGCTAAGAGTCCAAAGAATGCTATTCATCCCACTTATATAGAAGTTCTTGTTGACTTGTAAATCCCCAAAACCTTAAAGAGAGGCATCTGGATGGTTAACGAAGAGAAAAACAGTGGGGCAAATTAAAATATGAGCGGGGCAAACAAGAAAAACAGCGGGGCAAACAAGAAAAACAACGGGGCAAACTAGAAAAACAGCAGGGCAAACTGAAATATGAGCAGGGCAAACAAGAAAAACAGCGGGGCAAACTAGAAAAACAGCGGGGCAAACTAGGAAAACAATGGGGCAAACTGAAATATGAGCAGGGCAAACTAGAAAAATAGCGGGGTAAACTGAAATATGAGCGAGGCAAACTGAAATATGAACCTCAATAGGTAAAATCTTATACATGCATAAATAAGTAATATAGCTAATGTAAAAGTGAGTAGTTAAAATTATATAAATCAAATTAAAAAATAAGCTTTTGATAAGTTAAGAAGACTAGTCTAAAGAGGGGAGAATTGCATGATACTGAGACGAAGGCAAATACAAATATCCAAAACTTCTACAACTCCCAATTTTTATTTTTATTTTAAATGATGGGAGTTGAATCCCTTGCATGATCCACTTGAGGATTGGATATGACCCTCTTGTAATGCTCTTTGCTCAAATTGAGAGAATGAAACCCACCTATTTATAGCTGGGCATGTAAAATCCATCTGATAAGCTGGTGGGTCCCAAACAACCAGAATAGATTACAAGGGAAATGATAAATGAGGGACTAGGAAACTATTTTTACTATCTAGGTCATTTTATTTTGAACAAGCTACCACATCAAGCTATCTAAAACACTTATGGACATGGCTTGGGTATTACTTCCATCAGGACTTAGCAAGAGATGGATGGTTGCATTAAGACTTTATGGGGCTAATCGTGACGTATATGTTTTATTCGTGTAAACCATCCCGGGATTGCTATATAGAGTCTGTTTGGCACGCCCGGCCAATCCGGGGATTAAACCTTCCCATCCCTTTCAATCCCTCGAACCAAACACGTCCCAGGCAAATTTGAACGGATTAGGGTGGATTGGATGGGATTTAAAGGTAATGATAGTGTTGTCAGTGGATTGTCTTAAGATCCATGGGAGGATCAGGTCACCCTGTCTGTTTGGCACTCCGGGCCAATCCTGGGATTTAACTTCCAATCCCTTCCAATCCGCCCGGCCAAACGGGCCCTTACATTTTTGTATAGTACATAATTATGTAAATATGTATATATAAGTATATAAAAATATTTTTCTATCTTTTAATTTATTTCTTTGTCTATTTATTGGGTTGGTGTTTGTATAGCCCAAACTTGAGATCGAACCCGATATACCTGACCGAGCCCAACCCAATGTCGGGTCGGTCAGGTTGAACCCGCCCAACTTTCAGCCGTACATAAAATTCAGCGAGGTAAACTATCAAATCAGCGAGGGAAACATGAAAATGAGTGGGGCAAACTAGAAAAATAGCTAATTAAGGGGATTGATGGTGGTGTCAGTGGATTGGATTAAGAACCATGAGATCTTGTTTGACCTATTATATCAACTGGACAAATCACATTGGTTTTTGTTTATTTTCTGGATTCATTTTCTCTAATTCCATTTTGGACTTTATATTGGGGATTGCATTCTTTGAATGATATGAACCGTTCTTGTTCCCTACATCGTTTGGAAGCCATAATCTGAAATATAGTGCTTCATTCATGATTCCGGCCTTCGAACATTGGATACATATGAATATGAGTCTCTAAATATTCGCCTTCATACATAAATCAACAGTCCAACAAGTGCTTCTTAAAATAGCCTAGATAGTATAGAGTTCATAATATGATTATATATAATTTGTAGTTGATGTTGCGCAGCATGCCAACAACAGTGTGGATGAATAGGTACGTTAAATATGGATGCGTTTGTCTTTCCATTCCTTGTTGTCATTGTTAGTGTTCAATGTGTTGTA
Source organism: Magnolia changhungtana (assembly GCA_030180095.1). Taxonomy (NCBI): domain Eukaryota; kingdom Viridiplantae; phylum Streptophyta; class Magnoliopsida; order Magnoliales; family Magnoliaceae; genus Magnolia; species Magnolia changhungtana. Next base: position 1,371,083 of record JASAUF010000480.1, on the reverse strand, counting down.
ATTTTCGTACTTATTGTTTTTTACGTGTTTAACATTTGATTAGAAGATTTGAATAAGATAGATATCACATCTGCTATTTGGACTCGGAAGGTTATTTCCTTTTTTGACAAACGAAGAAATTGAGCGAGGCCCCGCTGAAAATGAGTGGGCCAAGGAGTTCCCTTCTATGCCTGTGAAGTTCTTGTCTACCAGACATGTTTGAGGTTTTGCTTATTCTAGTATATGCGCGATTGCTTTACATTGATTTCCATATACATTTTCCTTTTCGACTAGTCAAACAGGACAAGCAGAAAATACAGTGGGACAAGGTAAAAAGTTCATTCATTTACAAAGTATGCTATACATCAAAAAACAAAATAAATTACAAAGTATGCTATTTTTCAGGTATGGGAAACTTGCACTTTCGGCGATTATGCCCAGTTTGTTTGCATAGCCCGCACTTTGTTGTATCGATTCCTCTCCACGAGATGGAATTCTAAGCTTTTTGGGTCTTCCAGCTGACCTCCTTTGTCCTGGGGGTTTAATTTGTGCACAATACTCCTTGAAGTCCACTGAAATTTCTTCCCACTCACTCTTGTCACGTACTGGGTACACCGATTCGTTATACGTAGTTATGTAATTTTGCACCGTGTAGAATGGGGAGCAGTATGAGTAATGAAGGAGATTATAGTTTATACATGCTGACAGGACATGCATACAAGGGTACCCCTTCACGTCAAACTCGCGACATGTACACGAAAACTCACTGAGCTTGACTGTATCATTATAATCTCCCATAACATAATACTCATTTCGAGAAATAGATGACAACGAACATCTCGCGCCTTCTGCACAAGATCCTTTAACTGTTGCTCTGCCCATGGAGTCAATGGCCCTACAAACGATGCCGCAGATTCTCTCCTCTTATAAAACAACTCTTATATCTTCAATCTAACCCCTTCTATCAATTTCATAATGGGGTATTCGTGTGCTTCTTTGAAGAGGACATTAACACACTCAGAAATGTTTGTAGTAACCGAGTTGAATCTTTTTCCTGGAAAGTGTGAAGATGCCCATCTCTCGTATCCGATTTCTGTCAGCCATGCATGTACTGTGGGATTGGCCATTTCGATATCATGCATTAATTTTTCGAATTCAGCGACCCTACATGTCTTCACTGCCCGTCAGAAGTATATCTCCAATGACTTGTCTTTAAAGGTGTCCACCAAGTTTCTGTAGATATGATACGCACAGTAGCCATGAATTGCACGTGGGAAGACTTGGGGAACCTCTTTCAGTAAACCTTTATGTCGATTAGATACAATAACAAGATCCTCCAGAGACCCTATCGCATTGCTAAGGTAAGGAACCAATTCCAACTACTACCGTTCTCTGATTCCCCGATGCCAAATGCAACTGGAAATATATGGTTGTCCCCATCTAAGGCCGTGGCGATGAATAGAACACCCTTGTATTTGCCCTTTAGGTGTGTCCCGTCAATGGCTAATACCCTCCGCAATGAATTTTGAAAACTTCTAACACATTGACCGAGCGCAACAAAACATCTTTCGAACCTGAAAGTCTCTTTGTTAACACGCAGTGCAGTCACTGTCCCTGGGTTGACCGTCCTCAACTCATGCAAATACAAGGGGAGTTGATTGTAGGAGTCTTCATAAGACCCCATAACCTGATTGATTGCAAGCTCCCTGGCTGCCCATGCTTTCCTATAACTGATAACAATATTATACTTCTCTTTCATGGCGAAGATAATATCATGTGGCCTCAACCCCCAAGCGTTGCTCGATGCGGCTAACAACCAAATCACATGCTAACTTACTGCTTGCTTGCCGGTGATCACTCCTCATCCATGACATGCCACACGTGTGATTTGCCGTATAAGTCCGTATCTTGAAAATCCCCGAATCACCAACGCGTGATGCATGAACCCTCCATTCACATCTATTTTCGAAGCATACAACCGTAAATCTCCTAAAATTTGAGTACAGTACCCTGTACTAGAATTTATTTTGAATGGCAAATAGGCTCAAAACATGCTGGCACCGACTCTTGTCCTTGAATGTTTGCCCTTTCGCTATCTCGATCGATTCACTTAACAAATCCGTATATTCCAGCATTGTTGCATTAGTGAATGCAGCATCATCAAAGGGCACGGGAAGTTGACGGGTGTTGAAGTTTGATGTTTTGGGAAGGTCTGGATGCGGGATGTCGTTTTCAGGATTGATGTATCTTCGGGCTGTAGATGATGACGGCAAATCTGTTGTTGTTACTAGAGGCGGTGTCATATAATCACAAATGAGGTCAAGGTCACATGCATCACTAACTTGGGCACTAACAAATTTTGATGTTTGGGGCGGTTTGGGCAGTAGATCATTTGTTCCTCCTACTTGTAATGGATTTGGCTTATATTCAAATTCCACGCCATGCTCTTCTACCACACTGTCAACGTGTGTTGTCATATTTATGTGTTGGATTGTCTCGATGACCAAAGGGATAAACTTTTTCGAATGCTCCAACTGTGTTGCCAATAACTCTTTCACGTCATCGTCGTCCTCAAGTACGGTTGAAGGGGTTGATTTATTGGAGAAGGGATACAAAACTTTCATCCGAATATCACAATCTGTTGGTGTACTCTTAATAATCTTGTATATTCTGGATAGAAGTTCCTCGTACGTAGTATCAACATCTAGCGAAATAGTTTTCGTACTTCCATTCTTGTACATCCATTGTTTGTTTTCACATTCTAACTCCCCGCCATAGAAACAGATGATTCTCGTAGCCATAATCTAGAAATCAATACAATGACAACTTATCAATAAAACGTTAAACAACGGAAGCTTGCCATAAGACAAAACTCAATTAAATAGTAGAATCTTGAAAACTCGCTTTCCTTATATATAACAATGATACAAATCTTAAGGAAATAAAGAGTAAAATTCGGAAAAATGTAGAGACAATATACAAATTAAGGTGGCAAATATGAAATTCAAGAGGGGGTAAGCATGAAATTCAAGAGGGCAAACATGAAATTGAAGGAGGCAAACATGAAATTCAACGACCATAGCATGAAATTTACCGGGGTAAACTATAAAATAAGTTATGCAAGCAAACATTTAATCGAATGTATGTAATCCCCATCAACGTAAAAAATTCAATAAGTCTAATGCATGAAATTGATTAAGTCTAACACATGCGCATCAACTTGCATTAAATTGACCTTAGCTACCATCAAATAAGTCCATCAAGAATTCACCGCTACCATGGAATAAACAACCGAGCTCGTGACGGAGGCCTTCAACGTTACGAATGATTTCATATGGTGCTCGTTTAATTTTGTGACACTAGTTATCATTACATTGAGTGAGGCACGATGGAACTTGATCAATGCAAACTAGGAATTGATCGAGGAAGTATGAAATTTCAACGGGCAAACTAGAAATTCATGGGGTAAAGTAGAAAATCGGCGGCTAAATTAGAAAATCAATGGCAAACTAGAAAATCAATGGGGGGAAACATGAAAATCAGCGAGGGAAACATGAAATTGAGTGGAAAACTAGAAAATCGATGGGGAAACATGAAAATCATGGGGCAAACTAGAAAATCAGCGAGTGAAACATGAATATCAGCGGGGCAAACTAGAAAATCAGCGAGGCAAACATGAAATTTGGCAAAGCAAACATGAAAATCAGCGGGCAAACATGAAAATTGAGTGGGACAAAGTAAAAATTGACTGGGGCAAAAATGACAAAATTCAATGAGGAAATCCGAAAAATCAGCAAGGCAAATTAGAAATTGAACAGGGCAACCAGAAAATTGAGCGGGACAAACTATAAATATAACATGCAAAGAAACATTGAATCGAGCGAGCATAACATCATATTGAGCTAGACAAACAATATTTCGAGCGAGCATAGTATGATATTGAGCTGGGCAAACATTAAATCGAGCGAGCGTAGTATGATATTTAGTGGGGCAAACATTGAATCGAGCAAACATAGCATGATATTTAGCGGGGCAAACATTAAATTGAGTAAACATAGCATGATATTCAGCGGGACAAACATTAAATCGAGCAAACATAGCATGATATTGGGCGGGGCAAAAATTAAATCGAGCGAGCATGGCATGATATTGAGCTAGGCAAACATTAAATTATGCTATCCTAGTATGAAATTTTTCGATGCAAACATTAAATTGACCTTATCTACCATTAAATTGAGCGATCCTACTATGAAATTGATTGAGGCAAACATTAAATTGACCTTATCTTATCTACCATGAAATTAAGTTGGGCAAACATTAAATTGACATTATCTTATCTACCATGAAATTAAGCTAGGCAAACATTAAATTGAGTGATCCTAGCCTGAAATTTATCAAGGCAAATATTAAATTGACCTTATCTTATCTAGCATGAAATTAAGCTGGGCAAACATTAAATTGAGTGATCCTAGCATGAAATTTATCAGGGCAAAATTAAATTGACTTTATCTTATCTACCATGAAATTAAGTTGGGCAAACATTAAATTGAGCAATCCTAGCATAAAATTGCGCACGTAAACATGAATTTCAGCGAGCATAGCATGAGATCAAGTGAGCCCTAACATGGAATTGAGTGGGCTTTAAATGGAATTCAGTGAGTTTCACATGGATTTGACCGATCAAAGCATAAAATTAACTAAGCCTAACACATGAATTTGAGTAAGCCTAACACATGGAATTGACCGAACTTCGCATGCAATGCAATTGTACTCTTTGAGCATTTTAAAAATAAAAAATAAAAATTTGTACCACCAACTACCGTAGTACAGGTCAAATGTAGGTTGAAGAGAGGTGCTTTGGAGTGATAGAATATTTTGAACCTTTCCAAGGATTGCAAGTGCAGCCACTTCGTGGGATTTCACGTAACCCTAGCCAAGACAAAAAATGACAAACGTAGAATGATGATATCTAGATGATTCATGGAGAATTCGATGAGAAAAATGAAAAGAATAACCTCCATACGTTGGTTTATAGTTGAAAGGGAGTGAAATGTTGTTATGTTGAGGAGGTTTTTTCGTTAAGGGAGTGAAAGCAACGAATGAAAGCTAAGCAATGCAAAAACGGATTGGCTACTCACCCTACCACCATTCAATGGCTATGGTCGGTGTTCATTGAGCCCCACCATGATGTATGTGTTTCATCCATTCCATTCATCCATTTTTACAGTTCATTTTAGGGCTTACTCCAGAAAATGAGAGGGATATAAATCTCAGGTGGACCACACCACAAGAAGATAATATTGATTGGATATTGACAATTAAAATTCTCCTAAGGCCCAATGAACTGTTTATTTCACATCTAATCTGTTGATTAGTTCATACAGTCCTAGATTAAGGTAAAAACCAAAAATAGGCTTCATCCGAAACTTTTATGGCCCCCTAATGGTTTATAATGGTTGACGCTCATTCAACACTGTTTCCTGTAATGTGGTACACTTAAGATTTGGATATACCTCATTTTTTGGTCTCATATCATAAAATCATCTGAAAAAGTATATGGACGGCATGGATGAAAAGAATACATCATGGTGGGGCCCACAGATGACCGACCATCCGCCGTTAGCTGGTGGCACAGAGAGTACCGAATCTGTTTTCGCCAAAAGGAGGGGTATTTTCATCCTGAAATGTTGAGTCCGTACGAGGAGGTCCAAGCGCGTATTCTAAGTTTGTATTGTTTCAAAAAAACCGTTGGATAAAAAGTGGGGTCCACAGTCGTAAATTTCTCTTCCTCATTCGTCTCTCCATGTTTAATGCTCTCTCTCCCTTTGTGCCACTGGCAGACGTAAATTGCCTCTTAACCTTCCGCCACTTTCGGCCATAGGAAGCTATGATATTTGTGATAAATTATTACGTCCATCAGTTTTTCTAGATCGTGTTAGGACATGGGTCCAAAAATAAGACAAATCCAAAACTCTAGTAGCCACACAATAGGAAAAATTGCATATTGAGTTGAAAATACAAAAATATTAGCATAATCCAAAACTTTTGTGGCCCGTCCTACCATGATCTGGTATAACATTTGATAGTCTCCAGTGCATCGGTCAAAGGGGGGGTGGATTAGATGTTAACTTGACCATGGGCCCACCTTAATGAACGTGTTATACATCCACCTTGTCCAGTTGTCCATCAGTTTTTACTGATCATTTTAGGACGTGTTCTCATTATTTAATGCTCACTATAAAAAACTACTTAGGTACCACCTATGGCCCACTGCAATATTTATTTTCCATCTAACCATTTGATAAAGTCAGATAGAACTGGATGTAGGAGAAATACAAAGATCAACTTAATCTAAAAACTTTACAGCCCATAGAAAGTTTTTAATCGTCAATCACCATTGTTACTAGTGTGTAGTTCACTTTAGGTTTGGATTTTCTTAAGTTTCGGCATTAAGGCATAAAATGTGATGAAAGAATGGATGGACAGCATGGATATACAATACATTTGTCAAGGTGGGCCCCATACCGTCAGGGTAACACCCACTCACATATTACCCAGTGACACCTAATTCACTCTCATTTGGAAAGAAGCGTAAAAGAGGGTGTGGATTGGGTATTACCCCACCGGACCTATCTAAAGACAAATGGTCATGTCAGAGGCTCTCTGGGCCAAACGTGTTCTATATATTCTATCAATACAGTTCATCTATTTGACAGATCAATTTATCCCATGATCCAAAAGAAGAAGAAGAAGAAAAAAAAGTAGAGTGGATGCTCAATTAGACCACATCACATGAAGTAGTGGGGATTGAACTCTAACTGTTGAAAACTTCCTAAGACCCACCGCCATGTTTATTTGTCATCCAACCTGTTCTCAAGGTCACATAGACTTGTAAGAAGGGAAAACATAAATATCAGCTTGATCTAAAATTTTTGTGGCCCCCAACAGGTTCTCAACGGTAGGCTATTATAGACACCCCACCCAGGCTAACATCTTGAGAAAGCTAAGACAATCCGGAAACCATGAGCATATCCTAAACCCTAATCTGAACCAAGCCCTAATACTAACCTTAACCCTAACCTTAGCCAAAACTGTGATCCAAACCCTAACCAAACCTAAGCCATCACAAGCCATCGTTCAAGCCAAAGCATACCCAAAACTTCACCCACAATTAGAGCTGGGCATCGGACCGAGTATGATCGGATTCAGCCCAACTCGACTAGGTCCGAGTTTTGTATAGCCTGACCCAAACTCGGTCAGATCCGGGACCGAGTTTGGGTCATCTGACCCAATCCGATCAGTTATAATGTTAGGCTGACCCGAAGAGACTCCGAATCGGTCAAAATAACTGTGTCGGATCTGATTGGCTAATGTTCGGACTGAGATCTTTTTTTTTTTTTAATCACTGTTAAAATTTTTTAGAGCCCACCGTAATGTTTATTTTTCCATCTAATCCACCGATAACGTAACAACTGATGTAGAGGAAAAACAATTTTCATATTGATCCGAAACTTCCATCAGTTGAAAGTTGTTAAAAGAGTTTCAACAGTAGATGTTCAACCCCCACTGCTTTTTGAAAGTGTAGTCCATCTGATTTTTAGATCTGTCTTATTTTTCGGCTCAAGCCTTAAGACGAGCCTGCCAAATGGATGGACGGTTTGGATATAACAGATACCTCCTGATGGGACCCACATAATTTGCTAATCTCATTACAAATATACACTGTGGTGCACGGTACATCTGCCAGCTGAAAGACGTCTCGTCACATCAACGGATTCGTTTAAAAGCCTTCCGCATGAAGTTACCGCATGTAAAGTTAGGTGGGGCACACCGTGATGTTTGCGACAAATCCACACCTTCCATCAGTTTTGTGAGATCATTTTAGGACTTGAGACCAAAAATGAATAGGATCCGGGACTCAAGTGGGCCGTAATAAAGGAAAATGTGTAGGGAAATTCTTGCCGTTGAAACGTTCCTAGCGTCGATGGTGATGTTTTTGTGCCATCTTCACTGTTTATAACGTCGTTCCTATTGGGTTGAAATGAAAACACAAATACTAGCATGATTCAAATCTTCTATGGCCACACGAATATTTCAATTGTAGACATTCAATGCTCACATTTTTGGCCCACCTGAGTATTAGATTTGGATCAGTTTTTGGCTTGTGTCCTAGAATGAGCTCACAAAACGGATGGATGGAGTGGATTTCTCAAAAAAATCACTGTAAGCCCCACCTAAGTTGGAGCGTAGGAACTCGTACATTGCTGAAGCCTTTTCACCCGACGAGCTTTACACCCGTACATAACTTCTCCAAAGAAGCTTTATAAAAGAGTAGGTATCTGTAGCTAGCCTCTACCTAGCACGAAATTGGATTGCGTACTAAGTTACTCAGTGAGTACTGAGTAAACTTAGTTGGGCCCACCTTGAATGTATGTGGTATATCTATGCCGTCCATCTGTGTTTTGAGATCATTTTAGTGGTTGAGCCTAAAATTGAGGTATATCTAAAGCTCAAGTGGACCATACCACAGAAACCGTGGGAATGATGATTTTCACCGTTGAAACCTTTCTATGGCCCACCATGATGTTTATTTGTCATCCAACATGTTCATAATATCACAAAGACATAGATGAAGTGAAAACACAAATATAAGATTGATCTAAAACTTCCGTGGCCCCCACGAAATTTTCAATGGTAAATTGTCAATTCACACTGTTTCTGGTGGTGTGGCCCATTTGAGCCTTATATATTCTTAAGTTTTGGACTATAGACTTAAAATTATTTTCTAAAATGTATGGACGGAGTGGATAAAATGTATGAATGACTGTGGGACCCACAAAGTTTACTTAGTATGCTAATCGTACTGAGTGACTCACTACGCAATCCGTTTCCACCTAGCACCAGCTGTATAGGTGCAACGTGTCGTGCGAAGGCAGCATGGACGCTCCTCGAGCTCTGAGCTGTGAGAACGGTTCAAAGGAGATCAAAGTTACATGGCCCCACAGTGATGTATTTATTATATCTACACCGTTCATCTATTTTTAGAGATCATTTTAGAGCATTATCCAAAAAAAAAATAAAAAATCATATCCAAAGATCATCTGGAACACACCATAAATAGTGGCAAAGATAATGATTTTCACCGTTGAAAAATTTGTAGGCCCACCATCATGTTTATTTTACATCTAATCTGTTTGTAAGGTCACACGTACCTAAACGAAGAAGAAAAACAAATTTGATATTAATCCAAAACTTCGGTGACCCTGAAAAGGTTTCAATGGTAAACGTTCAATCCCGCTGCTTTCTGTAGAGTGGTCCACTTAATGGTTAGATCTATCTTATTTTTTGTCTCAAGCCTTAATAAGATATTGTCAAATGGATGGACGGTTTGGATATATAACACATACCTTGAAATAAGACCCAAAGAACTTGTTAACATTACACCAGCCAATCCGCTTTCATCTGACTTTGGGGTTTGACCGTCATGAAGATATAAACAGCCTTATGCCGTTGCTGTTACGATTATCTCTCTTTCCCTTTTCCATATGGGGTATATGCCATTTCTCGATCCATATCTCTCTCCACCAGAGAAATTTCATAAAGCTCCGGAACCCAACTTTGCCTTCTTCTTCAACAGACGGGGAGAGACAGATTTTCTTCAACAGACAGCGAGAGACAGATATAAAGAGAGAGACAGATATAAAGAGATAGAAAGATGGAGTTGACGGGCCGGCGTACATAGGGCGGGATTTTTTGGTGCTGAACCTAAAACTAGGCGGTAAAAGTAAAAAATATAATATTATATATATACTCTAATATATACGGTATGAATCGGGTCGGTCCAAATCGGATCCGATCGGATCGGGTTCCAGATCGGGTCTGTTCGGAACAAGGCCTACCCGATCCTAACCATATATATTTTCGGATCTGGATTACGCTACCCGATCCTGCCCGATCATGACCATCGGTTCTGTTCGAATCGGGTCGAATCGGGTCTGATCGGGCCGGATCCACCTGTTCGGGTATGAAATGCCCAGCTCTACCCACAATCAACCCATTTCTCGGTCCATTTTTAGGTCACAATCGAGCTAATTTTGAGCCTTTTTTAAGCCAAATATCTAAAACGGACTCTGTTTCACTCTCAGGACCCAAAAAAGGACCCACCGGTCAAATTTCAGGAGAAACTGTACTGAGGTGGTAGTTTGACTACAGTGGGAGGTAGTCAAATTACCGCTTCCTCTAAAAAAATGTGTGCGGAGCCAACCACACGAATTTCGGACCCAACTCAACCCGGGCAGTAGTCGAACTACTGCGGGCGGTAGTCGGAGTGCTACAGGAGGTACTCGGAGTGCCGCCAAGTGCGGCCCGCGTGTGGACATCTAGGGATAGCTGTCCCAGCGTCCGACAGTCAACTTTCTCCTGGAATCACCCCTCAATCCGAGCTTATTTACCCTTTTACCAACCCCATTAGCTAATGAGAGCACGCCATGTGGCGTCCTTCTCTCTCCAACCAATCACCTATTGCCACATCAGTATTTACCCCTCCCAAAGCCCAAAATTACCACATTACTATTAGAGAAGGCTATAAATAGCCCTCTCCTCTTCTCATTTCAACACACACCAAACCAAGGGGGAGAGAGAGAGAGAGAGAGAGAGAGAGAGAGAGAGAGAGAGAAAGAAAGAGAGAAAGAGGGTGAGGGTGAGAAGGAGCTCACAAGCCCCAAAGTCCTAAATTTTCAGCCACTTCTTAGCCTCACCTCAACCATCTCAACCATTTAGTCTAGCCCGAATTAGCCATGGTGTACTTCATGTTCTAGCCATCTCAAGAGCAAGCTAAAGATCCATCCATTTTACATACAAGCATTCATCATAACATCTATTCCCTTCTCAACCCCCCTGCTTCTCTAGATCTCTAGTGATCATATGCTCTATGACTTGCCGTGCATCGGATCTTGTCACATCAGAAATTCTTAGGTGATCTAGTCCAATTTTTCTTCACCTTTTAGAATAAGCATCATCACATCCGCCTTTTAGATATGCCATTGGACGTATGCTCTGTGGCTTGCCAAAATTTTGGATCTTGTCACATCAGAAATCCACGTGTATGCCTAGTCCTATCTTGACTACATCATCCATCCCTTGAGATTGTTTTACCACACAAAGTAGAGACCGTACATTTGTACAGGCAGAGAGGGTGCCTAACACCTTCTCTATTTGTAACCGCGGTCCCTTACACGGAATCCCGGATCGCAGATCAGGAGTCAATCTAAGGTAGGAGAGTATTCGGATTTCTCCAGCCTTAAATATTCCATGGTTTTAGCCGACTGCGGGATTTTGAAATCTTTCGGCTAGTGGCGACTCCAACATCAACAAATCAGCCTAATCACCCCCATCATCAAGACACAACATACAAATCAGCGTGGGCGCCGATTTTTCAGTGTTTATAAAATGACGACTCCACTAGGGACATGCTAGAGCACACTAGTTGAGACCCGACTCAAAAACTTGTGGTATTCCAATCTCAAGGGACATTCATCACTGCTTTCACAAAAACAAAAAATAAAACAAAAAAAAACATCTTTAGCTTACACTTGTTTGGGCATCAATCCTAGCCACGACCACTCAATCCCATGCAGATATGGCTACCCATGAAGAAGAGCCGGCAACTTTACCAGCTCCTGAAGCATCAGCATCGGCACCGGTACCGACATCGGCGCCGACACCTTCAGTAATTCTAACAGATCTGCCAGCTATTGTAGCCATAAATGAGATGGCCCAAAATCTCAAAACATTATAGGAGTTATTACTTCACTTGGTACTAGGCGCCATACCAAACATGAAGACAACACAGCCTAAATCAGCCCAACATACAAACGGGAGCAAAACCCCTCTCGACCGGTCCCTCCGAAATTGAAGAGCACCGAGAGCAATTGCAAGATATGCAAAGGAAGCTACGGAAGCAGCAGGGGGTGAATCTCCCATCCACTAAGTTCAGGTATCTTTGTCCCTTCCTTAATGCTATGGTACCTCAAAACTTTGAGGTACCAAAATTCAAAACGTATGATGGTACGGGGTGTCCTATGGACCATTTAAGAGCATTCTGTTACTATGGCAGGTAATGATTGAGTGTTGATCCGTTTGTTTCAAAAATCCTTGAAAGACGATGCGTTAGATTGGTACACATCATTAAACTACCATCAAATTAAAACTTGGGAACAACTTTCCCAAGCTTTCATTGATCATTTTGTGTACAATCTTAATGTAGCACCCAAAAGGGTGGATCTTGTTGCCTTAAGGCAGAGGAATGACGAGTCATTGTCAGCTTATGTTGGACAGTGGCGGGCAATGGCTGCTAGAATGAAAACACCCATTGATGAGGAGGAGCAAATCTACATGATTATGCACTTGGCAAACCCGAGTATCTTTAGATACCTCGTCTCCTATACATATGCCAACTTTACCCAACTTATCCGCACCGGGGAACAAGTTGAAGCCGGAATAAGGGCTAGGACAATCTCCCCCTGGTGGCCTCATCAGGCCTCCCCAGTACAACGGATAGTGGAAGGAAGACTTACTGGATACGAGAATAGTAACAGAAGTGTTCCTGACCTCCATCCAACAGAAGAAGACAATTTTGTCGCCTTTACCCAAAGTGCTCAATTCGCTCCTTAAGAAGGACAATGACAACAACAACAGCAAAGGGAGATTCCTCAGTACCCCAATCATAGTCAGCAGATGAGGATGACCCGGGAACCTAGGCAGTTTACACCGATAGCCAAAACTTACAGTGAGATACTAGCCATGCTAGTCCAAAGGCAAATACTTACTCCGCTACTGCCTAGGTCTCCACCAAACCCTCTGCCGCCAAACTATAATAAGAATGAGTACTATGCCTACCACCAATCCCGAGGCAACACGACGGACCGTTGTTTCACCCTGAAACATGCGATACAAGATCTGATTGATAACCAAAGGATTGTGGTTACCCCTCCTATTGTCACCACCACCGGCTACATCCTCCAGAATTCTCTGCCATCGTATCAAGTATGCCCCAGTTCATCAGGAACCCCTACTAACAATATCAGTCAAGGAGAGCCACCCCCAGTCAATCCAGTCCAATGCATCCATTCAATCACTGCCAGCCCAACAACAATACCCCCAAGTCTACAAGGGGCACACCCTACCAGTCCAATCTATTCACTCTCAAATGCACAAGGGGCATCTCCAGTCGGTCCAGTCTCAATTCCCCCAAGTTTACAAGGGGCACACCCCTACCAGTCTAATCTATTCGTTCTCAAATACGCAAGGGGCATCTCCAGCCGGTCCAGTCTTCATTCCCCCAAGTCTACAAGGGGCACACCCTACCAGTCTAATCTATTCGCTCTCAAATAGGCAAGGGGCATCTCCAGCCAGTCCAATCTCCATGCCCCCAAGTCTATAGGAGCCACCACCGATCAATCCAGTCCATACATCCTTTACCTCACAAGGGGCACCACCTGCCTATTCGGCCACTACTCTAACCCTCGTGATCCAAGAAAATGCCCTAGTAAAATCAGGGTCCAACTTTAATCATGTGGTAACTTTCCAAGAAGGACATTCTGCTACTTAAAGGGATTTGCCTAGCTCTGCTCAGTCTTCGATCCCTCAAGAGAAGAGTCTAGGACGAGTGGTTCCCACCTCCAGGAGAAAGGTCGAGGAAGAGATTAATGTCGAGATCTGGATTAGCCCCAAAACATCAACCATCACTTTTCAGATCTTTGACATCACGGCTTCATTTCATCTCCTACTTGATCGGTCTTGAATCCATAGAGTCAAGGCTCTCTCTTCGACTCTTCATCAAAAGGCCATATACATTTTCGGAGACAAGGCGCTGATCGTTTTGGATGATCTCGAACAAATCTTTCCGACAGAAGCAGTCAACCATCAAGAGCTAGATATCCCGATCATAGACATACAATGCTCTAATGAGGATATCTCATACCATGGTCTCGAGTTCGAGACTGTGAATTACATGCCTCTTACATGTTCCATTGGATCAAACTATGTCTTCCCTTCAGTCGAGCACCGACATTTTTATTATCAGCTCGAATATCAAGAGAATGCAGACATGAGACGACTGAAACATCTGCCTCCCATGGGTGAGATAGCAAAGCACAGATGTGTCGGAGGAGAGCAAGGCCGACAAGAGGAGGATGGTCCTTTCACCCACATATCAATCAGATTCATCAGAGAATGGATCATTTGTCCAGTTGGCAGGCTGAGATCCACCATGGAGGATCAAACGAGCAAAATGAGCCCAACTGGGCTATTTGAAAACGACTCGGGCAAGGGGCAAGAATTGCCTCTGATTGACTAGACCACAGTCTGGTTCCCACCTGAGTTAAAAGAATCCAAAGAGTCACAATGCATCGGGGATGAGTTGAGCAAAGTGACATCCAACACCAACTCAGAGCCCAATCTTAAACTCATCACGACATTTGGGTATGACAATGAGGGCCCACCTACTGATCCGTCTGGCCCTGCCTCCTGAGGGGAGGGAGTGCAAGGCAATAACTGGTTCGCAATCCCCTAGATGGCACAATAAAAGAAAATAATGTTTGGATCCTTTAGTCGAATCAGGCAATCCCTGATTCATATCGCCGTCTTTCTCAAAAAAAAAAATCAGAAAATTCTCAAAAAGCCAAAAACATTGGATATTTCTGAAACACCAAAAAAAAAATAAATCATATACTTCTCAAAAAAAAATCAAAAATTTTCAAAAAGGCTAAAAACATTAGATATTTTCGAAATGCCAAAAAATTCAGATACTTGTCAAAATCCAAAAACAATAGAAATTTCTCAAAACACAAAAAATAATAGAAAATCTTTCAAAACCCACAAGCAATAATGTGCCAAATGTGTCTGTTACAACACCCAAGTTTAAAGTTGACTCATATGATTTCGATCTATAATTAGACTTCAAACTCATGGGTTTAAATGGAGCCCAGGATGGGGAAAATAATGATCTAACTCTCAAGCTAGAGGATTCCCTCAGAAAGCTCGAAACAAAGGCCAATGTCGTCACAGATAATTTTAAAGATGTGAACTTGGGATCCTTTGAGCTCCCTAGAACAATACGCATCAAGAGATCCTCGCCTCCTGAATATAAGCAGACAATGACAGAATTCCTGAGACCCGGGGCTATCTAACTTTGGGATTCTCCTATAAAGCCTTACTCAGATCGAATGAAGAACTAGTCATACACCATCTGCTATGAAGCCCGAAGTCAAGCCCATCAAGCAAAGCTGTCAAGATCATGCCTGAAGTCTACGATGGAGTCCTACTGATAAACGATAAAAATAAGCTATTGTAGCATGTCAAGAAGTGCTTCAAGTATTCAAAGCTTGCATAACGGATCCATATGCATGCTTCGAGTCTTTATAATCTGACAACACTCTAGCCCTTGTTCATTATGGGGTACAGACAATATCAAAAGAATGAACCCAAAGGCACCCAATGGTCATGAGTACATTCTCGTGAAAGACAAAAGCGAGCGCCAACAACATCCTACATCATGGATATGAATGAAGCAAGAAGTCAAGGAAAATGATTGGTGGTAAGCTTAATGCAACGAACTACATCTCGAAGACATAAAGCAAACAACAATCGCTAGGACCAACAACAAACAAGTCTGAAACAAAGGTTAGCAACACGGTAACAATGCACATCTTATCATTGCGCCTACTAGATCCAAGGGGCAACTCCAGGCCATCCTGAGACGGTCCGCTGATCATCCGCAAGGTTCTTCCATGAGGTGTCATTCGTCTCACCATCATTAGGGGCAAAAATCTTTCAGAGCCCATCAACGCCGACAACGTGAATACCTATCAAAGGTAATCTTACCTGACTATGTCAACAACCACAATCGTAAAGTTAAAGTCAAACGATAAGAGGTTAGCATCCTCAGATACATTTCATCATCATTCCTTCCTTCCAATAAGTGTTCCAAAAAAAAATAAACGGTTCAAAAAAAGTTTTTTTTTAAATGGACTAATAAAGCGCATAATCAAACAAAAAAGAAGAAAAAGGAAAAAGAAAAGAAAAGAAGAGTTGAACCCAATGAGTTAGAACACAATTCACCAACCCATTTTCTCTCAGGATAGTTAAACCCAATGTCAACAGCTTCACAATTGTGGTTGAAGACAAAGTCAGGTAGCTCACCAGTCGGTCGGCAATGAATGGAGTCTAGCCACCTGCCTCTGTACAAGAAAAAGAAAAATCAAAAGAAAAGTAACATGCCTAAGCAAAATGGGCAAGGTGAAAACCTGAAAGGGCACCTCGAGTAAAAATAACGGGTATGTAGCAGACTTGGTGAAAACCTGAAAAGGCACCAAGGGTAAAAAGAGCACAGCTGCCAAGGGGCAGGTAAGAACAAAAACTCGGGACATGGTAAAAATCTGAAAGGACGCCATGGGCAAAAATTACGAGAAAGCTGGTCGTGGTGAAAACCTGAAAAGGTGCTACGGGCAAAAATGGCTAGAAAAGAAAAGAAAAAAAAGTGCAGGTACAGAAGAAGCCAAGGCAACGAGGAAAGTGAAGAAGCACAAGGAAGAGATAAGTCCTAGATCAGAATTCTGTCAGACTCTGCCAAAATCTACTCTGCCAAAATCTAAGGGGCGTGATTCTAATATGCGCTACTCTCAGGGAACAGAGATCCCTGGTAAACAACTCAGAATACCGGATTCGACATAGGCTGAGTTCAATGTTCTGATTCTACCATCTAAGCACAAGTTTAGACACAAGCAAACACCAACAAATTTGGCACAAACAAAAATTTCATTCCTTTTAAATATCTTTTATATAAGTACATTGTTTTCCTTCCTTTGCAAGAACAAAAATAAAAACATACATGCATATACAGGACAAGCAGCTAACAAAGTCGGGGATCCACGAAGTCAAAGTCAAAGCCCCAGAACCCAGGCTAACATCTTGAGAAAGCTAAGACAATCCTGGAACCATGAGCATATCCTAAACCCTAATCCGAACCAAGCCCTAATACCAGCCTAAACCCTAACCTTAGCCAAAACCGTGATCCAAACCCTAATCCGAACCAAGCCCTAATACCAGCCTAAACCCTAACCTTAGCCAAAACCGTGATCCAAACCCTAACCAAACCTAAGCCATCACAAGTCATCGTTCAAGCCAAAGTATATCCAAACCTTTACCCATAATCAACCCATTTCTCAATCCATTTTTAGGTCACAATCGAGCTAATTTTAAGCCATTTTAAGCCAAATATCCAAAACGGACTTTGTTTCACCCTCAGGACCCAAAAAAGGACCCACCAGCCAAATTTCGAGAGAAACTGTACCCGAGGTGGTAGTTTGACTACCGCGGGTGGTAGTCAAATAACCGCTTCCTCTAAAAAAATGTGTACGGAGCCAGCCACATGAGTTTCGGACCCAACCCAACTCGGGCGGTAGTTGGACTACCGCGGGCGGTAGTCAGAGTGCCGCCAAGTGCGGCCCGCATGTGGACATCTGGGGACAGTTGTCCCAGCGTCTGAAAGTTAACTTTCTCCTGAAATCACCCCTCAATCCGAGCTTATTTACCATTTTACCAACCCCATTAGCTAATTAGAGTACGCCACGTGGCGTCCATCTCTTTCCAACTAATCACCTATTGCCACATCAGCATTTATCCCTCCTAAAGCCCAAAATTACCACATTGCCATTAGAGAAGGCTATAAATAGCCATCTCCTCTTCTCATTTCAACACACACCAAACTAAAGGAGAGAGAGAAAGAGAAAGAGAAAGAAAGAGAGAAAGAGAGTGAGGGTGAGAAGGAGCTCCCAAGCCCCAAAGTCCTGATTTTTCAGCAACTTCTTAGCCTCACCTCAACCATCTCAACCCTTTAGTCTAGCCCGAATTAGCCATGGTGTACTTCATATTCTAGCCATCTAAAGAGCAAGCTAAAGATCCATCCATTTTACATACAAGCATTCATCATGACATATATTCCCTTCTCAACCCCCCTGCTTCTCTAGATCTCTAGTGAACATATGCTCTGTGACTTGCCGTGCATCAAATCTTGTCACATCAGAAATTCCTAAGTGATCTAGTCCAGTTTTTCTTCACCTTTTGGCACAAGCATCATCACATCCGCTTTTTAGATACGTCATTGGACGTACGATCTGTGACTTGCCGAAATTTTGGATCTTGTCACATCAGAAATTCACGTGTGTGCCTAGTCCTATCTTGACCACATCATACATCCCTTGAGATTGTTTTATCATACAAAGTAGAGATCGTACATTTGTACGGGCAGAGAGAGTGCCTAACACCTTCCCTCTTTGTAACTGCGGTCCCTTACCCGAAATCCTGGATCGCAGATCAGGAGTCAATCTAAGGTAGGAGAGTATTCGGATTTCTCCAACCTTACATATTCCGTGGTTCTAGCCGACCGCGGAATTTTGAAATCTTTCGGCTAGTGGCGACTCCAACATCAACAAATCAGCCTAATCACCCCCATATCAAGACACAACATACAAATCAGCGTGGGCGCCGATTTTTCAGTGTCTACAGCTATAAATCTCTACTATTCATGTGGTGTGGTCCACTTGATCCTTTGATATGCCTCATTTTCGAGCCCATGTTCTAACATCATCTAAAAAAATTAATGGATGACACAAATTTATCACAAACGTCATAGTGGGCTCCACCTAGCTTCCTATAGTATAGGGGTAGAGATGGCGTGAATTAGAAGAGATAACATTAAATGAAGAGAGATAGAGAGGAGGAAGAGTCTTTTTCCAGTAGAAAATAGGATGAGGAGACAAGCATTACATGTGTGATGTATTTGATTAATGCACCACGTGTGTAAAACATTTAGTCCGTTAATTAGGTAAGGTTCTTTGTAAGCATGTGAATGACATAAAATATTATTTCTGTAATCAATAGTATGGTATATTTATACTAGAAAAGTAATTTGTTAAAAATCCATTCTAACTGTTCAATTTCAATTTTCATATATGTATTCAATGATGAGGTTTATTTACTAATTTTTTACAAATAAAATTTAATTAGTATATCATATTTGATGAACGGTGTTGATCTTTAGCACATATTCTTGTTGTACCTATATAAGACTTGATGTTACATATGCTCTCATGAGTGGGCATTATATGTAAATAAAGAAAAATATTTATGTAATTTAATGCACAACTAGTTGGACCACTTTTAATGGACCGGCATAATTTATAGGACGGTATCCCCACGATATTACCCGCCTGATGCTTGATTTGGATCTCTCAGACGTTTCATGCGCTGGCACGTGTGAGCTGTGAGTCCCCTTGCATGGACTGATAAGGAGGAGCGTGTTTCGCGTTGGTCGTAACTCAGAATCGCATATGCCGCCATGTGCACTGTGGGTCCACATGACGAGGTGGTCAGATGCTTTGAACCATTCGTGTTCTCCTTACTACCGTAAATAAGCTATTTCCATAATCAGGCTTCAACGATGACTCTGACACTTGATTTTTAGATTAAAATTCTTACCTTTTAAACTCATTTTCAAACAGCCAAAATCATGCTTTCAGTGCAGTTTTCTTTCAGACAACCAAATTCGTTTTCAGCCCACTTAGTACTGGATCCAGCTATTTTTTGGCTTTATTTTTTAAAATGATCACACAAAATGGATGGATGAGGTGGATTTCTCACAAACATCTCGGTGGGCCCCACCTAAATTCCAAACGTGGGAACTTTGGCTTTCGTAGGAATTTCGTGTCCACAACGTAGAGTCCACAACCTGAACGGTTACGATCATAAAAAAATCGGATTGCGTCTTAATTACTCATTATGCTCTTATCGTACTGAGTAAAATCAGTTGGGCCCACCTTGAATGTATCTGGTCTACCCACGCGGTCCAACTGTTTTTCCATCTAATTTAAGGGGTTGAGACCATAATTGAAGTATATCCAAAGATCAGGTGGACCATACCACTGGAAAAAGTGGGGATAATGATTTCTAACGTTGAAACCTTTCTAAGTCACACATTGATGTTTATTTGCCATACAACCTGTTCATAAGATCATACAGACATGATGAAGGAAAAAAACAACTATAAGCTTGATCCAAAACTTCTATGGCCTCTAAGAAATTTTTAATACTAGATGTTTAATTCAACTGTTTCATGTAGTGTGGTCCATTTGAAAATTGGATACGTCTCATTTTTGAACTCAAGCCCTAAATTTATCTAGTAAAGTGGATGGACGGAGCGGATAAAATAAATAAATCTTGGTGGACCTCACAAAGTTTACTCATTACGCTAAGTGTAGTGAGTTACTCACTACGCAATCTGCTTCCCTGATCACAAGACCACTCATCGCGCGACTCTCTCTCTCTCTCTCTCTCTTTATGATTCGGATTACGTGAGGCAGACGTGATAGATTAGTGACTGAGGCCCTATCCCTAACCATGGGGCCTAAATAAATGTATGTATTTTATATCCATGCATCTATTCCATTTTTCTATTTCATCTTTAGGTGTGGTCAATCTTAAGGCAAATTTAAATTTCAGGTGGACCACACAGTTGGTATGAGTTATCTTCTTTGGGCCAGAAAAGTTTTGGATCAAGCTGTTATTTCCGGTTTCCCTTCATCTAGGTCTGTGTGACGTTATCAAAAGGTTGGATTGCAAGTAAACATTGCAGTGGGCCTCAAAGTTTTTAGTGGTGGTTGTTCATGTTGGGATTTGGGCTGCGGAATCACACGGAGATGGATCTAGGATAACAATCCAAGAGCACCAAGCAAACAAAAAAGAGCACAAAGATTTAATGTGGAAAACCTTTCAGGAAAAAACTATGGCGCGAAGCGACACAAATCTACTATGAAAGCATAAATTATAAAGAGAAAGGACTATCCGATTTGAACAACCTCGAATCTCACCCTTACTACATTTGAAACCCTAAAACCCTTTCCAGAAACCCTTTAGAATACGTTAGAAAACCTTATAATACTTTAGAATGGCTCTAGGAACTCCTATTTATAGTTTAAGAAACTCCACTTTTGCACCTCTTTAAAAACCGCCTCGAACTTATGCAGTCCGCGCACAATCTGCAGAACCCTCGACTAGTCGAGCCTAGGCTTCGACTGGTCGAGTCTGTCCCTCAACTGGTCAAAGAACTCAAAAATTTCAGATTTATTGTTGCTGGACTTCGAGCCGAACTTCCTCAGGGTTAGTCGAGGAAATCCAGATTTAAGACATCTTTTTTACAACAATCTTCACCATGTCTTCAATCTATAATCGTGTAGCTTCTTGACCTCTTATCTTATCTCTACCTTTCATCATAGCTTCATCAATACTTCTTATGCATACTCCATCCTTCTTTTACGCCATCGCTAAGCCCAGAGAAGTTGCACATGACTTGAACTTCTCTGAAGGAACGATCTTGGTGAGCATGTCTGCCGGATCTGAATCCACATGCCCTACCACCTTTGCTCCTTTATTCTAAAAAATAAGACGTAATCCTCTGTACCTTGAATGTATCAAAGTAACCATCTCACCACCATTCAATGTTGCTTGTTGGGGTATTTGCTTGCAACATCGATTGCCTGTGAAATAACCGATCTAATACAGACCATGGCATGCACTGCCAACCACATTCAAATAAGGCTCATGAGACATATCCTGCTTTTTCTCATTTGTTGGGACATGTCCTGAGGAAAACTTGAAGTGAGTCGCGTAGGGAATGCTCACCGACTTTGCTTGTTTCATCACATACTTGATCAATACCTACTTAAGGTATTATAACTGTGATTACCAAAGCCTGCTCATCTTCCAGTCTCTATGAATATCAATGTCAAGAACCATCTTTGCAACCCTCGATCCTTCATCTCAAATGTTCCACTTAATTGAGTCTTTAGTACGTTAATTTCAGACATAACATAATTGATGATTTACATGTCATTAACATACAATCCCTGACTCACCATGAATGAATCAAATTTTATACCACTGCCTAGGCGACAGGTCGTACCACGACCTCCTGCAAACTTTTTTCTTAGCCCCTTTAAACTTCAAACCGCTCTAGTTGCTTCATAAATAACAACACTTCCAATTTTCTGTGCAGAAGTGCAGTTTCCACATCCATCCTTTCCAGCTTGAGATCGTATTGGGCAACCAACGCCGACATGAATCCGATAGACACCTCCTATATCGTCGGCTCGAAATCTCTGAGAAGTCGTTCCACTATCTCTGAGCATAACCCTTCACTACCAGCCTCGCTTTGTATCTATGTTGTATCCTCTTGAAGATCCACCTGTATCCAACCACTTCCTGGCCCACTAGAAGCTCCATCGCTTCCACATGTCGATATGGTACAACGAGTCCATCTCATCGTCCATAGACACCTTCCACTTTTCAACACCAGGCTCACCTAGAGCCATTTAAATAGAAGGTGGATCCTCCTCGCCTGTGACGAGGGCGTATGCGATATTGGAGTTGTCCATATACCTCGTTGATATCCTGCGATTATACCATGTGATTTTTCTCGCAGGTGGCTACTCCACCTACTCTGTATCCCTGTCCACGCGTCTTAGTCTTCATGCCCGCTCATGTGGCCATGGCTAGTGTCACGCCCTAAACTCAGAAAATAGGCTCACAAAATTTTCGATTGTTGAATCCGATGACGACAGCCTCCGTAGTACCCTATTCTCGGCTCCTATGGAGCATAACCACAAGCATAATCAAGTCACAAAAGCAACATCATCATCACATATCCACTAATATAATCACTTGAATACAATGCTGAAAGAGAAAATATATATGAAGATATCGAAGAAAACTCCAAAAGCTCCACTGTACTCTCCTCCCTCAGATCGGCTGCATCTTAACATCACCTGCACGCATCTATCGTGCATATGCTTACAAAAGCTTATAGGGTGGTGAAAGTGTGTGCACAAGATAAGTGCCAAGTATACCATAAAGTCCATAAATCATACATCATCGTAATAAGCAGAAATACTGACAAGATCATGAATTATATGATATCAAAGTCAACGGAAATATACTGGTAAGTCCATGAGTGTTATCAGTCATACCAAGGCTATGCGATACAAAACATAATAAGACAATAACAGATATTAAGGATGTAATGCAATATGCAAATCCTGACAAGCCACGAATACCATCAACCTCATCTAGGCCATATAAGTGCAAAAACATAGTGACCCAAAATGCTAAGTACTGTGGATGTAATGTAATATGCGGTGCGAATGAAATGACAATGCAGGAACGTGAAGTCGGGATGATAGTATATAGTATTGCAGGCTACGGGGTCCACCACAAGGGACTTCTATCCAAACCAGTCCCATACCTAAATTTGGATAGTCCGACTCAATGTGGTAAACTCCTGATCTCAAGTTAGTCGTGCGCCCAACCGAAATCCTAGTCGTGTGAAGGTATACGTAACAAATAGTTACGCACTACCAAGCCAAGTGGATAGTAAATGAATGGATATGCAATTCCTGCTCAATAAGTCCACATATCAGTACAGTTGCTCTCTGGGAAAAATCACCGGGGTCTATTACACTCGACACCGACTGCCTCCTCTCTAGCTGCACAGCCCAACGAGTGGAAAAGACCTCACTATCCGCCTAGCCAACAGTCAGCCAATACCTACTCGGCTCGTCGATAGCAGACCCATTTACTAGCTGGTCATACCCAGCCTAGCTTATAGCCCCCTCACTCAGGCGGATAAGGCCACACCCCCTTCCAACCGACCACGACACAGTGGGAGATACGGCCTCATGGTATAGGCACTCATGCTCATATTCCACTCGGTCTAGACGTTAGAGCAATTCCAAGTACTAAGGAGGTTCTGAGATTTTCACCCAAGGACATCCTACGTGCCCACAGTGCTAGAACCAAACATTTTCGATGTCCCATCTGGCCATCCACAATGTATCTGTGGAGGCCACGGCCGTGATGTCGCTCGAGCGTACAATAATCAAGTCACATATATGTGAGATGCATGGGTCACACTATCCAGTTATGTAGCAATCTTGCGCGTACCACGCGATCATGTGGGGCATTCCGTCTCATAAGGAGTCCCGTAAATGTCTCAGCCCAACGGCTTATGCTATAATCAAATATTCTTCATATCAAGCATACATATGATGCGTATGTGCATGAATCATGGAATTATACTAAGCATGTTATAGAATGATGAACTATCAACCAGTATGGGCCTATCAATGGGCCCTAAGGAGAGTTACAATGCAGACATTTAACCAACATTGTACTTACAATGTGGGTGTCAAACTAGCATTGCTCTCAAGGCATAGCCCGCTATAAAGGTCAACACATAAACCAAGGTGGAATCACATTCAATGGGCCTTATGTACATCCCATTGGACCTCGACCCATGGGCATCCAATACATCAAATGGGCATCATAACATGGGCCTCATATATATTAAGGTGGGCCTCAACAACGGGCCACAAATTCATCAAGATAGGCCTAATCACATGGGCCTCATGTATATATTAAGGTGGGCCTCAACGGATGGGCCATAACTACGTCGAGACGGGCCTCCTCAGATGAGCCCTATAAATATCAAGGTGGGCCTCAACAACGGGCCACAAATACATCAAGGTGAGCCTCCTCAAATGGGCCTTATAAATATCAAGGTGGGCCTCAATAAATGGCCACACAAATGGGCCCTAGGTATATCAAATGGGCCACACCCAGATTATAAGTGGTGACAATGATTTCCACAATTAAAATTCCCAAGGCCCACGATAACATTTATTTCTCATCTAATCTGATCATAAGGTCACAATGACCTGAGAGGGATTTTAATGGTGGACGGTCAAAAGATCTGCTTTATTTTTAGTCTTAAGCCTAAAATAAGCTTTCAAAATGGTTGGACAGATTGGATGCAACACATGTATCATGGTGGGTTCTATGAAAGCATATATATATATATATCATATAATATACACACACACACACAATATAATACACACACACACACACCAGGTGCAGCCCCCCACACGTGGGGTGGGTCCCACCGTCCAATGTGGACGGTGCAGATAGAACACATAAATCATGGTGGGTTCCACCAGATAGGTGGATCTGACTCATTTTTATCTCATGCCATAAAATGAACTCTCAAATGGATGGACGACTTTGGGTGCAACACTTGCACATGGTGGGTCCCACCGTCCAGGGGTGGACGGTGCAGATAGAACACATTATGGTGGGGACTGACCGGTGCAGCACCCGAGTCAGGGGGGCCAGGCATGGATAAAACACATACCGCACGGTGGGTTTCACCGTCCACAGCCGTGGACGGTGTGAAATAAACACATACATCATTGCGGGTCCCACGTGGGGCCCACCATAACATTTATTTGCAATCCAACTCGTTGGTAAGGTCACACGACCCTGGATGAAAGGGAAAAACAAATTTCATCTTGATTCAAAACTTCTGTGGCCCAGAAAAGGGTTTTAAAGGTAGTCATTCAATCTCACTGTTTCCTATTATGTGGGCCATTTGAGCCTCAGATTGGGCTGATTTTTGGGGATGGCCCATAGCCCTAGGGGCCCATAGAATGGACGAAGTGGATATACAACAAACATCATGGTGTCGTCTGCCCGCCCACCTGTCTTGTGGCCACTGCGCTGCCTCGACAAACAAAGCATCGGCTCACCGCTTGTTTTCCTTTTTTTTTTTAAAAAAAAAAAAACCTGTTTCTTTGTGGTTTTTCGTGTGTGGGGCCCGCATCGGTGGAATTCACCCTAGCCATTGGGTTCTACGGCTCGAGACCAACCAAATGAGTCCAATATTCAATGTATTTTGGGGTGTGGAAACATCAGGGTGTAATTTAACGGTGAAAACCACTGTTTTCTATGCTATGGCCAGCCAGAAGGTCGGATTGGCCCCATTTTTCAGCTCAACGCCTTAAATGGTAGGAGGAAAGGGATGGACGATGTGGATTGAATTTATACATCAAGATGGGGCCTACACAAGCAGGCCGCCCAAATAGCCTTGAACCAAGGCTAATATTTGTGTTTTCCTTTCAACGTCCAGCGTCCCTGGACGCTGGACAGTTTTGGCATAGTACATACATTTGAGGTGAGCCCCACCTATGGACGTGGGCCACCAAAAGAAAGGGTTGGATGGCATGGGAAATACATACATCAAAGTGGGGTCCATCCAAGTGGGCCACACAACTACATCATCACAAAAAAAAGGGAGAGAGAGAGAGAAGAGGGACGCGATGATGGAGGGACCCCTGCATTATGGGCCTTCCCTTGCATGATCTATAACATACATCAAGTGGGTCCCATTCCATATGGGCACATCGATCAAAATCAATGGTGGAGATCCTTTCTCCACCGAAATGGAAGGTCTAGATGACCCTTTTTTCAAACTTAGAAAGTAAACATCATGATGGGGGTCCATGGAGAATGGCCCCATCATGGAATGACCATGATAATCAAGGTGGGCCATCAGCCACATCTTAAGATCTAAAGTGAGATCCATACCATTGATCGGTAGGCTTCACTTGGCCCATCATAAAAACATGGAAACTAGCCTATACAAGCACCCACCGTTCGATCTTTTTGGTCCGATGGAATGCCGGTCTCCTTGTGCTTCACTTTGATGGAGGACAATGAGAAATTAAGGTTAAGATGAAGGATTTTGGGGTGGGAAGTGGGCCACACAACACTCTTTCTCTTTTTCTCTCCTTAGAAAAACTTGGACGTGTGCACCTCTTGGTTGCTTGGAATTTGTGTTGAGAAAGAGAGAGAGAGGTGTGGTGGTTGTAAGAGAGATGTGAGTGATGGATGTGAGGTGAGTGATGGGTGAGGTGAGTGATGGGTGAGGTGAGAGATTGGTTGACTTTTGGGGTTTGCTTGACTTGTGGAGAAAGGATGCAAGGGTTGCTCTTGTACTTGACATGAGGTGATTGATTGATTGATTTGAGTGATTGATTGATGCGACATGTTGTAGAGATTCTCTTGGGATTACAAATGCGCGACGTTTTCTTTGAAATAAACGTCGGCCCACATCTCTTGGTCAGGGTATCGGATCGGTGCGTAAGACGCGGCGTTGGAACCGCGGCGACAGTGCGGTTGTAATGGTACAAGTCTCGGATTAAGCCAACTCAAATCTACAGGATACGACTTAGGGCTACGTGCAAACATCGATTATAGGTCGCGGATTGTCGGACTTCGACGGGAAGGATCGCGGGAGTCGACAGAACAGTACGAACTAGGATACGGGTCTTACAACCGGCTTGCCGCACACGTGCAGAGGTTGAATCCACTACAGCTAATGCAACTCCACCAGTTGAAGTGCTCCCGATCAACCTGTAAAAATTATTGAGTCGTTGTGCTTTCATGATTACCCGTGCTCCCCTATATACTTTAAGGGCACCATCGAGTCCGGTGAACTTACATCATTTTGCCTCAAATACACTGAGAGAGATTAGGCTCTTCTTCATTTCGGGAACGTGCCTCACCTCAGTCAGGATACGCTTTGTCCCATCAAACATCTTGATGCGCATCATACCAACAGCCACAACATTGCAGGCAATGTCATTGCCTATAAACACCTGTCCACTGTCACATTCTCTGTAGTTGGCGAACCAACTCCGATGAGGAGTCATGTGAAAGGATGCTCCTGTGTCTAGAATCCACTCGCCCCTATGATCATCGTATGGGCGTCTAATTGTATACACAGACAAGATATCACCATCACATCCACTTGATCCATCTGAAGTGATAGCATTGACTTCCCTGTACGATGCTTCGGATTCTTCTCTTGTAGATTTAAGAATTGTACAATCCTTTTGCATGTGTCTAGATATCCCACAGTTCTAACACTTTAGTTTTCTTTTGTCCTTGTCATTGGATTTGGATATAGGTCTTTAAGATCTTGTACCTTATTCAGAATTCTTACTTCTTGTAATCAATGCATCAGGAGATGTCCCCATGTCGCCGTTAAGCTTTCTCATGGCCTTCCCTTGAAGAGATGAGATAACGGCGTCGACACTCAGAGTTTTATTTGCAGTGCACATCGTGTCCTTGAATGACTTGTACGATGCCGGAAGAGAATTCAACAACATACATGCTTGTTTCTCATCTTTGATCACTTCTTCTATATCCAGCAATTTACACACCAATTTATTAAAGTTACTGATGTGAGACTCTAGATCTTTATCCTCTGCCATCCTAAAGTTATACCACTGTAGTTTCAAGTGTAGGCGATTTTCAAATAATTTTTTCACATAGACATCCTCTAACTTCACTCATAACTTAACCGTAGTTTTTTCCCTAAAGACATTGTAGAGAACCTCATCCGCGAGGCACAAACGGATCGAGGCTAAAATATTCTTATCAAGAGTATTCCATTCATCATCTTTCATAATCGGCTTTCGCTCTTCAAGAGCACCTCTTCACCTTGCTTGGTTGATAGACTAATCATCTTAATTTTTCATAACTTAAAATTATTTTTACCTGGGTACTTCTCAACATCAAACTTGGTACTTCCCATTGATGCTAATCTTGCAGATTCAAATTTGTGTCCCAATGATTGCTCTGATACCACTTGTTGGGACTTGGACCGCGAAATCACATAGAGATAGATCTATGATAGTAATCCAAGAGACCGCGAAATCACATAGAGATGGATCTATGATAGTAATCCAAGAGCACCAATCAAATACAAGAGAACACAAAGATTTAACGTAAAGCGACAAAAATCCACTATAAAAGCATAAATTATAAAGAGAAAGGACTCACCCGATTCAAACAACCTTGAATCTCACCCTTGCTATACCCTTTGAAACCCTAGAACCCCTTTTAGAAACCCTTTAAAATACGTTAGAAAGT
Source organism: Magnolia changhungtana (assembly GCA_030180095.1). Lineage (NCBI taxonomy): Eukaryota > Viridiplantae > Streptophyta > Magnoliopsida > Magnoliales > Magnoliaceae > Magnolia > Magnolia changhungtana. The sequence continues at coordinate 1,342,220 of JASAUF010000480.1, read as the reverse complement.
TTTAGAATATCTTAAAATGGCCCTAGAGACTCTTATTTATAGTTTAGGAAACTTCACTTTTGCACCTATTTGAAAACCACCTCAAACTTATGCAGTCTACGCAGAATTTGCGTAACCCTCGATTAGTCAAGCCTGTCCCTCGATTGGTCAAGCTTGTCCATTGACCAGTCAAATGACTCGAAAATTTCAGATTCATTGTTGCTGGGCTTTGAGCCAAATTTCTTCAAAGCTAGTGGACGAAATCCAGATTTAAGACATTTTTTTTTACACCAATTAAATCATCATTGTGTTTTCATTTGCTGTGGTTCACCTGATATTTGAATCTGCCTCATTTTTGGAAGCGTGTTATAAAATGATCCTGGAAAAACGGACGGACAGGGTGGATATACAACACATACATTGAGGTGGGCCTACAGTCTGCGCTCCTCTCACCCTCCCCCTTCCTTATATCCACGTACATTGCACGTGCCAAACCCAGTCTCATATATACATCGCATTAAATTTCCCTAACCTCTTTCGCGACGTGCTCGCTCCTGTATATCGCGATTTTCCGGGATTCCGAGGGAGGTTCCAAACGCTCGTCAGGCCATTGAGGAGGAGACGGAAGAAGAATCCGAGGGAAGGGGTTAAAATGAGAGAGAGATCGCTTACAGAACGATGATTTTTAGCAGAATAAAATGCGGGCAGGGACAAATCGCAATCGGCGCATGTTAGTAGGAGCAGGGAAATGCAATGGCCGTTTCAAGGTCAGCTGCAACACATTCTCTTCTCTTTTGCTCCTATTTAGGTTCTATTCATTTCTCTTCTTTTCATTCCATTTACGGCCTAGTGTTTCGATATCGCAATTCTCTTCGTTATGCTTTCCTGCGTTTAGCTGATATTTTTAATTTTCATCTGTTTCTGGCTTTTGATTTGGTCGTTGTTTTGATTGTATTTCGAGCACGGATTAGGGTTTCGGTGAAATTTTGGTTTTTTTTTTTTTTTTTTTTTTTGGAGATGGCAGCAACCTCATAATCGATAAGGTTTGTGGTTGAATTGATCAATCTAGACCGACCATATGATAGGCCTCCTCATGGCTGGGGTGATTGTAAAAAAAATGTAGAAATTGGATGTTCCTAAGCATTTGATTTTTGATTTTTGATTTTGATTTTTTTTTTTTTCTTCTGGACTGTTCCTACAAGCTTTTTTTAAGAGTCCAAAAACTGTCAATGGATTAAGGTGGTTAAATGCTTCCAGTGGGTGTATGTGATTTTTGGGGATACTCATCCAGGACATGGCCTGCTAATTGGATCGGATGGATTCACTGTGGAAGTTCATGATGAACGGTTTCTTTTGGTTAGTATGATTTAAGAAATGGTACTCAGCTTACACCAACTCCTAAACCTATTTTAGGACATTTAACTATTCTAGATCAAGTGAATTTTGGTAAATTTGAAGAGGATGAGCATACACTACTTGTACCTTGTGAATAAGATGGGAATATTCAGCTTCTTGGTGGAATGATCAATGATGAATGCTACTATGCTTGTGGCTACTTTTGTCCATTTGGAGCATGGCTCTGACTATCAGTATCGGGGAGTGTATTGGCCTGGTTGAAAACTATTGGTATTTGATGGTATCATATGATTTTTTAACCCAAAAGATTAGCATATTATCAGAAAAAGGAAAAAAAAAGAAGAGAGATTCAAGAATCCATCCCTTTTTATGTGTTTTGGACATATATATAATGATGTATCAAACCATTCTTTGGTAAGAATTAGGGCTGAAAGTCGGGTGGGTTGGGTTGGGTTGGGTTGGTGCTCAATCCTATCCCAACCCAAGGTTACTATACCTCAACCGCAACCCAACCTAGCCCAACTTCGGGTTGGGAATTCTCAACCCAAGCCCAACCCAAGCGGGCTCGGTCGGGTTGGTCGGGTTGATACATGCTAATCTTTTCGCTATTACATTAGTCTACTATATTTCAATACACGCCTTATTTTTTATACATATGATTTTATTAATTATATATATAGTTATTTATCACAAAGAACTTTATTTTTTCTAAACAAACAAGCTCAAATATAAGACAACTACTCCTTTAACACTCAAGCATATCAAATTTCAAGTATTATCAAATATCAACAACATATCAATTTTCAAATAATATCATAAGTAAGAAAGAAAACACAGTAAAAACTATAAAGACAAGAACATACCTCCAAAAAATAGAATATCCAAGTTGTACATATATGATTACTTTTGGAATCCATTAGTGGATGACTCACAAGATACTGAAACACAATAAATAAATATTATATTAATTCATCAATAAAGATAAAAATATATTTATAAAAATACCACTAAAGCAAAAGTTTAGTTTAGTTACTTGATTCATCATCTTCTAACTCTTCCAATTTTTCTTCAATATCAATTGGAGTTGATGAAATCCGTAACCAATCTCATGTACATATCAAAGATTCCACAATATCAGGTGTCAATGAATTCCGAAATCGATCAAGAATTCGACCCCCAGTACTAAAAGCCGACTCTAAAGCAACGGTGGATACCGGAATTGCAAGTATGTCACGAGCTATGTGTGAGAGTACGCGATACTTTAAAGAACTTACCTTCCACCAATCTAAAATGTTGAAATTGGACAAATTTACTTCAACATCTTCTTCAAGATATCGATCAATCTTAAATTTAGTGGCAATAGCTTGTTCTTCTTGCAGAAATCTGAGATATTCTTGCCTAACATCCACAATATGCCCAACAACTCCATCAGGAGTATCAATGCTCTTTTGCGTTAATGGATTATCTTTAGCTGAATCTCGAGTTGTTGCAAAAGAATTGTATTGCTCAAAGAGATGATTCATAGTATCTTTGACTTTCTCAATCGTCTCCTTAACTTTTTCCATTGGATACAACTTGGAATTACAGAACTTCAAATACTTTAACTTATAACAATGATCAAAAACCACAACAATCACTAACAATATATTAACACGATCAAAGTCCCCCCAATACTTTGCAAACTACATTTTCATCTTTAATTCTATGTCATGAAAGCTCAAATCTTCGCTTACAGGCCATGAAGATAAGAGTCCTTCAATATCATAAATCTCATGAAAGTATGTATTTACAGTAACATACTTCGAACTAGATAGATGTTCGATGACATTATAAAAAGTTTTTAATAACTTGCATAGTACATTTGCTTTAACCTAATCTGCATTTGTAGGCATCCACTCACCAATGTCTTTTTGATATTGCTAGTCATTTTCTTCCATTATCTCAAAAGCCTTTTAGAAAACTAAAGCGGATTCCAACATGAAAAAAGTAGAGTTCCATCTAGTGGCAACATCTAAGCAAACAATCCTTTTATTGGTTATTCTCTCTTCCGCCACATAATGTTTGAAATCTTGAAGTCGAGAAGGTGAACTTCTAACATACCGTACACAATGACGGATACGAATGATTGCTTCTTTAACTTCGTCGATACTATCTCTCACAATCAAGTTTAAAACATGTGCACAACAATGCACATGAAGGAACTCACCATTTAACAACAAACCATTCCGTTTAGCTAGTTTTCTTTTCAATGAACGAATTGCCACATCTTTTGAACTTGCATTGTCTACTGTGATGGTTTGTATATTCTGTAACCCCTATGTTATTAGACAAAGCTCAACTGCATTAGCGATGTATTCACCACTGTGAGGCGTTAGAATCACGCAAAAGTTAATAATTTTTTCAGCAACTTCCAATCTTTATATATATAATGTGCAGTGAGGCACATATATCCAAGATTTTGGATGGATGTCCACATATAAGTGGTTATACAAACTCTTTGAACCGACTTCTCAAATTCACCCTTCAACCTAACCCTCTCGCACTTGTATAACTCAAGACAATCTTTCCTTAAGGTGATGCGTGACAAAATCTGAAACTTTGGCTGCATTCCTTGACAGAAGTTCCTAAAACCCTCATGCTCGACAAAATTGAACGGCAACTCATCAACTATTATCATACGTGCAAGGGCTTTTCTACAAGTTTCTTGATTAAAACTCCAATTTACAATCCCGCTGCTCCCACCATCTTTCTCTACTAAGACTGCCAATGTCCGTTGTTTTGGATCTTTATTATTCGGATATTTTTTACATTTATCCAAATGTCTCCAAATTGCAGTAGTGCCTTGCTTACTATCAGCTTGATATTCTTGATTACAGCAATTGTAGAATGCTCTCTTTTCTTTTGTTTTTGGCTTCTTAACTTTTTAAAAATGTTCCCATATTCCTGAGACATTATTGTGTGTCACCGTCGTCTTCCTTTTATTTTTTGATGTCACTTGTTCACTAACTGTAGAACTACCCGTAACATCAACAACAGCATTACTATCACCCATTCTAGACATCCACTTCTATATCATGATATTAAAAGAACAAAAAAAATAAAATAAAATTTGTACATAAGAGACATGTTAAAAATAAGTCATCAATATTACTAATCATGTGTATTTTATATTTCATGATATGATTACCAAAAAAACTAAATCTGTACATGTGTTGCGTGCATATGCTGATCATGACCATGAAAAATATCAAAATAATTTCAAATGCAGGAAAAAAAAAGGAAAAAAAAGAGATCAAACCAACCTTTGTATGATGTAGAGAGAGAATAATAGATTGATGGTGATACATAGTTACATTGTAAGGCCCGTATCCTAGTCCGTACCATTCCTTAGACTTCCACGATCCTCCCCGTCAAATTCTGGTGACCCGCGACCTGTAGACAACGTTTGCGTGTGACCTTGAGTCGCATCTCGTAGATCTGAGTCGACTCGACTCGAAACTTGTACCTTAGCGACCGCGTTGTTGCCGTGGTTTTAACGTCATGTCTCATGCTCCAATGCGATACCTAGGCCAGGAGTTATTGGCCCGTGTATATCTCGAGGAAACGCTGCGCGTTGCAAATTCTGAGAGATTCAAGAGAATCTCTACTCATCTTTCACATCAACTAGTCAAGTACAACCATCACTTCAACCCATGCTTTCTTTCTCCCCAAGACAAGCAAACCATCCCCCTAAGTCAACCCTCATGTCACTCACACCCATCACTCACACCCATCACTACACCCATCACTCCATCTAATCTCCCTTACAACCATCCTCTCTCTCCTTCTCTACCCATTCCAAGCAACCAAGGAGAGAGCAACCGTCCAAGCATTCCAAGGAGAAGAGAGAGCCAAGTGTGTGGCCTACTTCCTACCCCAAATCTTCTATCCTAACCCTTCAACCTTCATCATCCTCTATCAAAGAGGAAGCTTAGGAGCTAGGGATTCGAAGGAGCCAAGAAGATCTAACGGTGGGTGATCTAGGATTCCCGCCATTGATTTTTACGATTTGAAGGCCCTCATGTGGTGGGACCCATTTGATCTATGCTTGTATCACGTATAGGGAGGGCTCATAGTGGCGGAGCCCCTCCCCTCCACACGTTTTTTTTTTCCTCTCTCTCTCTCTCTCTCTCTCTCTCTCTCTCTCCCTCTTTTCCCTGGTTTGATGGCCCACCATCATGATGCATGAGTTTCGTCCACGCTGTCCCATTGGTGGGACGTCATTGCTGTCCAAACCGGAGCCCACCTTGCTGCCATCCTTGCTGTCCGTTTTGGATAGACCTGATTGAAGGGAAAACCCAGATATCAGCGTGATTTAAACGATGGTGGGCCACACTGTCGTGGACCCCACCTCAATGTATATGTTTTATGCACACCGTCTAGTAGTTGGACGGTGGGTCCCATCTGATATGTGTGTTGTACCCACCGTCTAGCAGCTGGGACGGTGGGTCCCATCTGATACGTGTTGTATCCACCATCCATCTGTGGGACCACCTTGATGCATGCGTTCTGTCCACACCGTCTAGCCACGTGGACGGTGGGGCCTGCCATGATACATGTGTTGTATCCATCATCCATCAGGTTGGAATGGTGGGACCCACCCCCACACGTGTGGTATCTGCACCGTCCAGCTAGGATGGGATCCATGGTGATGTATATTTTGTATCTGCACCGTCCGTCCAGGGAGAGGCTAGGCCATGTGGCATGGGCCAGGTGGGCTAGGGGCTGCTGGATGATCTACTGTCCAGCAGCAGGACACAAAATATCAGCTTTGATGCAAGCTGGTGGGCGACAATGACGTGGACCCCACCTTGATGTGGAATGCCTCCACACCGTCCACCCAATTTCTAGATCATTTTAGGGCCTGGGCCAAAACGGCCAAGCCCAGTGGACAGCAGGTTCACCCACTGCTGGACCAGCGTCTAGCAGCAGCTGGGCTGAGATCCACCATGCTATATGTGTTTTATCTTTGCCGTCCATCTATTTTGAAGCCCACATAGTCAAGGCCCACCCTCCTGGGTGGCCCACATTCAGTGGGACCTACCATGTATGTGTTTCACCGAGATCGTCCAACCATTTTAGACGCCAGGCTGGACCAGGATGCTACTGGATGGTCAATCCAGCAGCCGGCCACTTTAATGCATGTGTTGTACGCACATGCTGTCCATTTGGTGGGGCCCATCTGTAATGTGTAGGCCCACCAGGAGTATGTGTTTCATTCAGGCCATCCAGCAGTGGGACGCCCAGCTAGGGGTAGCCAAGCCCACCATGATGTAGGTGTTGTATATCCACGCTGCCCATTCAGGAGCATGTGGGCTACCCCATGAGGCCCACTATGATGTACGTGTTACGCACACTATCCACACACTATCTCTAGGCCGTTGGCCCCATTGTTTTGAGAGGCCCATTGTGATGTATGTGAGGCCCATGGGATGGGGCCCAATGTGATGTGTGAGGCCCTTGTGATGAGGCCCAATGTGATATATGTGAGGCCCTTGAGTGAGGCCCATCGTGATGTACATGAGGCCCTTGTATGAGGCCCAATATGATGTATATGAGGCCCTTGTGTGAGGCCCATTGTGATGTATGTGAGGCCCTTGTGTGAGGCCCATCGTGATGTATATGAGGCCCTTGAGTGAGGCCCAATTGTGATGTATGATTCCACCATGATGTATGTGATAATATTTATGTAGCCCATCCATTTTCTAGCTAGTATAAGGGCCGTGGGCCCCATTGTAGTTAGATTCTAGGTTCCAAATGGGCCACACCTTGGGAGCAATGGTGGTTAAATGTCCACGTTGTAAACGGTGGTTAAATGTCCACCGTTGGGAACCATCCTAGGGCCCACCATGAAGCCCATCTCCCCATCATCTCTTTTACCCCAGCCTTGAGTAGAGTCTCACCATAATGTATGTGTTATTTATACGATGTTCATCCATTCTTCCAGATATCAGAGGGCCGTGGGCCCCATTGAGGGTCAGATCCAAATCCCAAGTGGACCGCACCATCGGAATAGTGGTGGTTAAACGTCCACCGTTGAAAATCATACCCTGTAGGGCCCACTGTTATACCCAATTTTCAACCCATCTTCCCTTATTGGCCTATCCCAAATCATTGGGCCCCATTGATGTTAGTACTACCCGCCTTTCTTATTGGACTAACCCAAACCATTGAGCCTTCTTATTAGACTAACCCAAACCATTCGGCCCCCATTGATGTCGAGGTAACCACATTCTCTTATTGGGCTAACCTAAACCATTGGACCCCCATTGATAATGGTGCTTCCCACCATGGCTTGTAGGATTGTCCAAACCTTGGAGCCCACATTATGTTCATACCGGGCCTTCCATAGGAATGCGACCCACCTAGATTCATGTTTTGCCTAAGTTTAGTGACCATACCCAAGGCTCACTTAGGAGTTGAGTGGGACCCAATCCGTTAGAAGGACACATAATCCTAGATGTATGAACTCCACCAAGCCTACCTTGTGTATGTATCGGGCCCCCATAAGGAAGCCCAATTTATTCATGATAAGAGTGAGAAAGCCCAATTGTTCACCCGGTTGGGTCACCCTGTGAACTCACCTTGTTGTATACCCACTTCACTCCCCACGAGAGATATATCCTACCCTTTTACGCCATTTGCTAGGATCTCGTGACATGTACATATCATCCACACCGTCCATCTCCCTGTTGAGGCAAGTGTGAGGTCCATCCTTGACATTAGTACATCATCATCCCTTGCCGTAGACGGAAGAATATATGTTATCAGATTTGGTATAACCATTGTTTAGTACATCATCACCCCTTGCCGTAGATGAAAGAATGTGGTATCAGATTTGGTATATCCACTGTGTGGAGACGACCTTGATACATGGGTTAGATCCACCGTCCTTTTAGTGGATCCCACCTTAGGATATATGTTATGCTAGTACCTTGAGTAGGTTATGATAGTCTAACATGGACCATTCCATATAGACTCCTATATGTCTAGTGGGGCGTATCGTTCAACCCTTATTCTTGCAAGCGACATACCGGTTAAGGCCGATCATCGCTTGCTATATCTAATAATCATGCTAGTGTACTTAGTCTAGTAGGACACACTGAGAACATGCTTAATGTTACATCATGATACACGTTCATACACATCATTTGTATGCCTATTGTAAGGAATGTTTGATCATAGCATTGCCGTTGGGTTGAGTTATTTAGGGGACTCCTTGCGAGATGGAGTTTCCCCACATGATTGTGCGGTACACAGGTTGACGCATGACTGGATGGTTTCACTCATGCATCTCGCATTTTATGTTACATGATTACTTTATGCCCTAGCGACATTAGGGCTGTGGCCTCGACAGGCATATCGTGGATGGCCAGATGGGACACCGGAAATATTTGAGACTCGGTATATGGGCACGTTTGATGTCCGTGGGTGAAAGCCCATAAACCCCCGTGGCTAGGGGATGCTCCAACGTCTCGACCAAGTGGATACATGAGCGCCTGAGTGCCAAATACCAGTAGGCGACATCTCCTACTGTGTCGTGGTCGGTTGTGAAGGGGGTGTAGCCTTATCTGTCCGAGTGAGGGGGCTGTAAGCTAGGCTGAGTTTGACTAGCTCGCAAATGGGTCCGCTATCGACGAGCCGGGTAGGTATTGGTAGACTACTGGCCAGGTAGATAGTAAGGTTTTTTCCTCTTGTTGGGTTGTGCGGCTAGGGAGGTGGCAGCCAGTGTGGAGTGTACTAGACCCCGGTGATATCCCAGAGATGTATGGTACTAATATTGTGACGCCCTGTCACTGTTGCACACGTAAGCGGGCACACGTGGGCGGACGCTGATGTGGGTGGGGCCTAAGGGCCTGGGCGAGCTACCAGTGGTTGGCAGGCTACTGTGCTGGTAGGCTACTGTGCGTACAGTAAGGCGGAACCTTGTCCCACATCAGAAGCGCTGTGGTGGTCATATGCGAACTTGCTGAGTAGGAGTTGCGTACTCTGTACTTGACTCATTTATTCATTCATTCACTATCCATTCGCGTTGGTGGTGTGCAGTTAAATCATTATATATACCTTCGCAATGGCCAGGATTTCGGTTGGGCGCTCGACCAACTTGTGATTAGGAGTTTACAGTGTTCGAAATATCGGTATCGCACAATGTATCTCACCCTTGGGATACAGATACATATCGGTTATCGCACGGGATATATCGTTTGTATCGCATAGTTTATCGCACTTTTTGGGAAACATGGGGAAACATTAGCAAAATGGTTGATTTTTTTTATGAAACTTCAGAGATTATTTAAAAAGAGCTTAATGCACACTTTTAAATCATAGAATATCAAAAAAGAAGTGCACATAATAAATTTCCTTTGTATAAGGTACTAAGTTATGCGTTATCTGATTAAACTAAGGTAAATATATTTAAATATGATGCATACCATTTATAAATGTATAAAGATATGTGTGAAAATGAGTCACATCCAAACATCAATTGGAATTCATTTTAATGTGTCATTTTAGGGCATGGGCTGAAAAATAAGGCAGATCCAAGTTTGAGGTGGACCACACCACACAAAATAATGTTCATTGAATGATCACCATTAAACTATTTTGGGGCTATAAATTTTTTGGATAAAGCTAATATTTATGTTTTCCCATCCAGGTTTGTCAAACCTCATGGATAGATTGGATGGCAAATAAACATTACGGTGGGCCTTAAAAAGCTTCAATGGTGGACATCATTGCCACCACATTTTCCTATAGTATGGTACACTTGATCTTTCATCGTCTCCTTTTTGGGCTCATGCCTTAAAATTACTTATGAAAATGGATGGAGGGTGTGGATTGGCTGGTGTACTACACGAGCTATGGGCATGTGTCAAAGATGGGACACGAATTTCCTACTAAATCCTTTCGTAGGAGTGGGGCACACCATGATGTTTGTGAGAAATGTACTCTATCCATCAGTTTTGTAAGCTTTTTTTAAGACTTGAGGCAAAAATTGAGCAGGATCCAAGACTCAAGTCGGCCGCACTAAAGAAAAAGGTGGGTCGGAAATTCCTACCGATGAAACCTTCTGGGTCGACAAAGGATGTTTACATTCCATCCATACCGTTCGATGCGTCATTACTACTAGGATGAATTGAAAACCCAAATATTAGACGATTCAAAACTCAGTGGCCCCACGAATATTTCAACGTGGACCTTCATCCTCACTTTTCGGCTACTTGAGTCTTGGATCCGGCTCATTTTTGGCCCTATGTCTTAAAATGTGCTCGGCGGATGGACGGAGTGGATTTCTCACAAACATCACGGTGGACCCCACCTAAGTTTCAGTAGCATGAACTTCATGTGCCCCGGATGAGCGCACCTCTAAGTTGTACAAACGGTTCAAAGGAGATCGAGTTACATGGCCCCACCAATAATGTATTTATTATATCCACACTGTTCATCCATTTGGAGAGATCATTTTAGATCACGAACCCAAAAATGAGTGACATCCAAACTCAATTGGACCACACCACAAATAGCAGTGAGGACGATGATTCTCACCGTTATAATATTCGTAGGGTCCACCATAACGTTAGTTTTCCATCCAATCTGTTCATGAGGTCACAAAGACCTTGATAAATAGGAAAATCAAATATCATACGATCCAAAACTTTTGCAACCCAAAAGGGTTTCAATGGTGGACGTTCAATATCCCGCTGTTTTTTCCAGTGTGGTCCACTTGATCTTTGGATCTGTCTTATTTTTCGGATAGAGCCTTATGAGGAGCTCGCCAAATGGACGAACGGTTTGGATATAATATATACCTCATGATGGGACCCACATAACTTGGTGACGTGTACATGAGTCCGTCCGCCGCCTCTGAATAAGGAAGCGGATTGCGTACTGAGTAACTCAATACATTAAGCGTACTGAGTAAACTCTGTGGGGGTCCACCGTGATTTATGTATTTTATCCACTCCGTCCATCCATTTCAACAGATAATTTTAGTGCTTGAGCCTAAAAATGAAATATATCCAAATCTCAAGGGGACCACACCATAGGAAACAGTGTGAATTGAACATCTACCGTTGAAAATTTCTTGGGGGCCACAGAAGTTTTGGATCTAAGTTGTATTTGTGTTTTCCCTTCATCTATGTTTGTGTGATCTTATGAACAGGTTGGATGAGAAATAAACATCACTGTAGGCCCTAGAAAGGTTTCGACGGTGGAAGTCATTATTCCAACTGTTTCCAATGGTATGGTCCACTTGATCTTTGGTTATGCTTAAATTTTTTTCTCAACCCCTAAAATAAGATGGAAAAACTGATGGACGGCGTGGATAGATCAGATATATTCTCGGTGGGCCCAACAGAGTTTACTCAGTACGATAAGAGCATACTGAGTAACTCTGTACGCAATCCGATTTCTCTGAATAAGGGCTCGGGGCTCTTTTTTTTCGAAGCAGAGAGGGTTCCGGAACGCCGGAACCCTAAAATCTCTCCCGAAAGCCGATTATTTTGACGATTTCGACGGATTTCCCGGCCAAATCTCTCCAAATCAGAGGCTTCGATTCGAATGACCCATCAAACACAGCTTCCGATCAGGGCAATTTGCTTTACAGGTACCGAAATCTACGTTGAAAGTTTTTTTTTTTTTTTTTTCATTTTTTCGGATAATGATGCTCTCCCAGGTGCGATATCGACGATAATATCGGCCGATATCTGAAGTTATGGATTTTCGGTATCTTCCGGGGGTTATCGGAGGAGTTTCGTCTCGCTAGGGCCCGATACCGATAATATCGGCCGATAGTATCGATATTTCGAACACTGGGAATTTACCACATTGAGTCTAGCTATCCAAATTTAGGTATGTGACTGATTTGGATAGAAGTCCCTTGTGATGAACCCTACAGCTTGTGATACCACGTACTATCACCTGACTATACACTCTAGTTTGTCATTTCTTTTGCATTGCATCCTCTGTATATGACATTTGATTTACTATGTTTCTGCATTACATGGCCTAGATAAGGCTGATGGTATTCGTAGACTTGTCAGGATTTGCACATTACATTGCATCTTTAGCATATGACATTTAGCATACTATGTCTTGCATCACATAGCCTTGATGTGGTTGACAATATTCATGGACTTGCCAATATTTCCGCTTACTCTGATATTGTGTGCTTGGCACATGTATTGCGCACACATGCACCACCCTCTAAGCTTCTTAGTAAGCTTATGCACGACTGTTGCGTGCAGGTGACGTTAGGTTGTAACAGCATTGAGGCAGGAGCGTGCGGCTAAGATTTTGGAGCCCTTGATATCGATATTGTATTTCCCTTTATGCATTGTACTCAAAGTTTTTGATATAGTGGATATGTGGTGATGTTTGTTGTTTTGTGACTTGGTTATGCTCCTTTACAAAAAAAAATTCACATTGAAAATCCTCCTTGTAGGATTCCAGGATCGGAATTTGGCGTATGGGCTCTGGAAGCCGAGAATGGGGTACTATGGAGGTTGTCGGTGCCAGATTCGGTGATCGGGAATTTTGTGAGCCCGGTTCCCGAATTTGGGGCGTGACATACATACCTTGTGAGATGCTCTCTCTCTCTCTCTCTCTCTCTCTCTTTCTCCGGCGCAAACAAGCTCTTTGACTCCCTCTCTCACTCGTACACTTGAATTTCTCTCTCCAGAATAGTTTGCCTATTACACACCATGACTTTTAGCGTGTGAAACTTCTTGGGGCCCCACGGTGATTTAGGTTTTACATCCACACTGTCCATCAATTTTTACATATAATTATTGAGCATGAGCTCTAAAATGAGACACATCCAAAGCTCAAGTGGACCACACCACAGAAAGCAACACAGATTAAATGACTACCGTTGAAAACTTTTTGGGGCCATAGAAGACTTTGATCAGCCTGATATTTGTATTTTAACTTATTCCAGGTGTGTGTGATATTATGAACAGGTCAGATGGAAAATTAGCATCAAGCCTGGCCCTATGAAAGTTTCAATGGTAGTTTGTTCAATCCGTGTTGCTTTTTGTGGTGTGGTCCACTTGAGCTTTGAATGAGCCTCATTTTTGGGGTCATGCTCTAGAGTGATCCATAAAAATTGATGGATGATATGGATGTAAAACACAAATCATTGTGGGGCCAAAGAACTACTACAAGTTAAAAGTCATGTAGTGGATCACGCAATTCGGATAGAAGTTATGTAATGGGAAGCGGATCAGCTCAATGGCTAGTGGTTGGTGTTATGTGGACCCCAACATGATGTATGTGTCTCATCCATTCCGTCCATCCATTTTTCCGGATAAATTTATGTTATCAACCCAAAACTGAGGTAGATCAAAATCTTATATGGGGCCACACAGTGTTGATTGAACTCCCACCATTAAATCTTAAAAATTTCTTGGGGCTACAAAAGTTTTGGATCAAGCCAATATTTGTTTTTTGCCTTCATCCCGATCTCTGTGACCTAATCTACAGGTATGATGTTAAATAATGATTATCGTGTGCCCAAGGAGGTTTTTAATGGTAGATCTTCAATCACTACTGTTTTCCCATGGTGTGGTCCACTTGAGATTTTGATCTGCCTCAATTTTGGGTTGATGCCATAAAATTATCTGGAAAAATGGATGGACAGCATGGATGAGACACATACATCATGTTGGGGTCCATAGAGCATCGACCATGGCCATTGGGAGTAGCTAATCCATTTCTGCTACCGTTGAGCATGCAAATGGATGCGGAATTCCCGATGAAAGCGCTTCGCAGGAAGTTTATGTGCAAGGATTCTGGGTGGGGCCCACTGCCATGTTTATTAGAAATCAAACCCGTCCATCCGTTTTTCGAGTTTATTTTAGGACATGTGACCAAAAGTAAGATGGATCCAAAACTCAAATGGGCCACACGAGAGGAAACAATGGAGATTTAGTGACCATCGTTGAAATATTTATATGGCTATAAAAGTTTTGTAAGTCTTAAGTTTTTAGTGTTTTTACTTCATCCTAGTAAAAATGACCTTATATACGGTTTGGATGGCATATAAACATCAAGGCAGAGCCTAGAAAGGTTTCAACGGTAGGAATTCCTTTTCCCACTGTTTCATCTTGTATGGCCCAGTTGAGTTTTGGATCCTCCTCATTTTTGGTCCAATGTCCTAAAATGAGCTAGAAAAATGGGTGGACAGGTTGGATTTCTCAAATACATCACGGTGGACCCCACGTTGCATCCTTGCACAGGATCTTTATGCGAAGGGCTTTCGCACGATATCCATGGGAATCCGCATCCCACACAATATGGGAGAGAAAAATCAGGCGCATGATAGAGAAAAATTTGGCGCTGCATGGGAGAGAGAAATCCTTCATCGGTAATGGATCTAGTTGATATATTATATATTTATATTATAATTATCGGTTCGGGTTGGGTCGGGCAACCCAAGCCTGACCGAAATTTTGTCGGGTTGGTGTTTCTATAGCCCAAGCCGGAGACCGAACTCGACATATCCTACCCGAGCCCAACCCAACGTCGGGTTGGTCCCTAGTCGGTCGGGTTGAACCCGCCTAACTTTCAGCCCTAGTAAGAATGTTGTTTGTCGACCACTAAAAGGGATTTGTAACTCCTAGCTAATTTGTTGCTGGTGAAGTGGTCATCGATTATTATTGAGAACCTCGCTTTATGGGACTCCTTGTATGACTCCTCCCTCAGATGGTGGAAGCTCAATATTGGGTTGGGGGTCTGTGGCGTGTTAAGAGATGAGCATGGTTATATCAAGCTGGTGTTTTCATTGATATATTCAGGAAGCCGGTGTCATTGGCCTTAATAGGCATGGAGATTTTTGCAATTGGGTGAGTGGGTCTTTAACAACGGAAGGGAATTCTTGCAATGCGATCTCTTGGGTGTTTGGGAAATGCCCTCTCCTTCTAATCTTGCTTTAATTTTTAATAGACTTAAGGATGTGTGCTGCGGATATTAGTTTTCACCAAATTCCTAGAGGCAAATTGTTTCCCTAACTCTATTACAAAGGAAAGAGTTTGTAGATCTTCTTTGTACACAAGGACCCTTATTCGTCGCCTAGGTGGATCCTTACTTCTTTCTACCCTGTGGGTTTTCTTGATATATATTTTTTTGTTGATGAAAAATAATCCTCAATACTTCATAATCTCTACAAGGAATTTGAATGAAGTTCATTTTTACTTTTCCACAATGTGGCGATTTATTATACTAGATCTACCATTTATTTATTTATTTATTATTGGCTTCAACATTAAAGGTAGTAAAATATTATGAAACGAGAGATTCCTATTGACGTTGTTGTTGTATTTCATATACGAAGTTTTCATGCTTGTGTTACACACGTGATTAGTACATCAGCCTTGAACATGTCTCCAGCTCCAAAATTTCCTAGGCTTTATATGGTGGCAATAAATAAGGGTTGATTGGTAAAGGACTCCCTTGAAATGAAGAGGGGAAGATGTGCAAAGTGTCATCTTTAGAAGATATTTAAAAGACGAGGAAGTGGTCGTGTTCATGGACGTAATGGGAATTTTAGAGGTTTCCATAACAGGAAACGGGGAAGATAGAAATGTACTGCGAGCAGGGTTCGGAGTATCCTCGATATTATCCGTATCTCCATCTCGTCGATACTGATAACACTGGCAACGATATTGATAACACTGGTAGTCCTAGAAATTCCAGTTATCGGCAATGTATTGCTAAGTATTGCTAATGTGTCGCCAATATTTTCGACTGTGTAAATTCTAGGTGTCGCTTGTATCGGTGATATTTCGATAATATCGCCAATGTATTGATATCGCAAAAAATTTGTTTATTAAAAAATTTTCAATTTCAAAATTTTTTATGGGCGCATGGTTGTATGTAATGTTCAAATTGTCTACGATAATGTCGATAATATCATGATGTTATTGTTATCACAACATGGGGGATGTCGAGACAACAAATTTTCATTTCCTTTCCAATTGTCAACAATGTCTCAATGAAATATCGTGTTGTCGATATTTTGAAATATCGATGGATGTTTAGATGAAATGTTGGATGGATGGATGGGATGGTTGGGCTGGTTTCTTACGAAAGAATATGCGTTCAGGATCCCATTGAGGGGGTGTTTGATTTTTCATTTCCACTTGTAAATGGTGGTAAGTAGGCAATTATGATAATTTATCCATGTTTGGTAGAAAGTGAAATACTAGATGAAATACACCATGGGAAATGAGATTTCATGTAAGAAATTTACTAGGGATTGCGTATACGTCATCTTTATGGGACCCACCATGATGTATGTGTTTGATCCATGTCATCCATCCTTTTTACCATCTCATTTTAGGGCATGAACCCAAAAATAAAGAAGATTCAAAGCTAAAGTGGACCACACAATTGGAAATAACGCCCAAAATGACATCCACCATTGAAAGTTAGATCCTTCTTAGGGCCCACAGGGATGTGTATCTATCATCCAACCCGTTCATAAGGTCACACAAACATGGATAAAGGGAATACACAAACATTAGCTTAATCTTAAACTTCTGTGGCCCCCAAAAAGTTTTTAATGGTAGGCATTCACTTGTCTCTGTTTCCTGTGGTATGGTCCACTTGTGCTTTGGATCTGCCTCATTTTTGGGCTCATGCCCCCTAATATGAGCAGGTAAAACGAATGGATGACATGGATCATATAGTGGGCCCCACAGATTTTGTTCGCAATTCATTTTCTACCTCGATTTTAGTGATAGTTTCCACCCAAACAGACTCTGTCAACATCAACTTTGATATTGTTGTTGCAATTCCACATGTAAGTAATGATAACCTCTTTACATGTATTTACACATGTAATTGAAAAATCAAACACCCCCTAAATGGAAACTTATTATGTATGCATTCTTTTTACAAATTTTAATTCCTAAATGTGCAAATATGTGTATTTTAGCATCTCCTGAAGTTTCATTGAAAAATTTAACGTTTTCTTGCATTTCCAGTTATTGGCAATATCGACATCGTTTTTGTATCCCCAGCTTGCGAAACATGTAGTGATATTGATACTTTGAACACTGACCGCGGATGGGCTTTTCTTCATTAAGTTAGGCAGCATCAACTTCCTAATGTGTTACATGTGCTAGCATGACAAAGAAACTATGCGTGATCCTTTAAAATATATATATATATATATATATATATATATATACAGTGCCTGGTTGCGAGATCCAGTTAGGACTACTTTGTTAAGTTCTTTGGGGTTCAATAGGCTTCCTAAAAAAATCTTGAAGTTCTCTCCCAAAGCTAGGGTTTGGGGCCTGTTTAAGAAGAGAGGGAGGATCTTATGGTGAATGATTCCATTTACTCTGTTTGGAAGTGTGGAGGGAGAGAAGTAGCTCCACACTTCCAAGAAGAGTGGGAGGATCTTTTTTGCGAATATCCAATCAAGTGTCATTCAATGGGTGTAATACATCATAAGTTTTATGGACATGCATTGGATATCCTTAATGATTGGAGTGGGCTTTTCTTGCAAAAAGTTAGGTGTCGAAGTCCAACCCAATATTCTTGTGGGTGTGCTCTTTGTCTATTCTTGTGATTAGGGTATCGAGGTCACTTTTTTGATACCCGTGTTGAATTATTTGGCATTGGAGTAGGTAGTATCCTAGCAAATATCGGGCGGGTCTGGCTGGCGGAGACGTAATTGATCGAATCCTTTGAGTAGAGAACCTAGGATTAATGTGGAAATTTCGTAATTTCGGGGTTGTTGGCATTTGGATGATTTAGTTTATCAACTAAGCAAGGTGGAGAATCTCTAAAAGAAAAAGACTAAGCAAGGTGGAGAAGGTGTTCAATCACATGGAAATTGGGGACAATCAGCAGGTTAAATTATTGCATATAGTTCTCCGATCACGTGTTAGGGATGATCTTCAAGTTGAATGAATCTGTAAAGATAAGGAGAAAGTAACTTCCCGAAAAAAGATGAAAAAATTAGAATGTAAGTTTTCTTATGCGCAACCTATGCCTGTGACCTTTGTTAAAGATGTCACAGTATACGTCAAGGAAATAAATCATTTAATGAATCCATCGAGGAATTCCATACCCTGACATCACAGACAGAGTTTCGTATCACTACATATTTTTTTTTCAAGATATGTTAATGGTTTTTTTTTTTTTTTTTTCCTTAAAAGATTGCAAAAACATTATTAAAATGTCAAAAGGTGAGAATAAAAATAAAGTAGAGACACATAAACAAAGAAACAAAACAAAATGAAATAAAAGAAACAACAAAAGGAAAAAAACAAAAACATAGGAACAAAACCAAACTAGAGAGACTAGCTCATCTATGCAACTCGAAAACACGGCAAGACCCCAAATTGATGGACACTTGGAAGGCTTGAGAGTCTGAGGCTGGGAGACAAGTTGACTAGTCTACAACCTCTCGAGAAATCAGAGCTAGCACCTTGGAAGGCTCTCTCCGAATTTTCTGACCTTTGCTCATGATCAATGTTAAAATTTCAGAATTGATGTCAGGGGAATAATCGGTGAATAAGTACACCAAGAATTCAATACATTGACACAAGGGGTGAAGTTTCTTGGGTGAAGACTAAACAATTTCATGATACGTTAATGTTCTTAACCCATACATAAGGAATGCATTAACTTTCAAAGATGTTTTTAAAATGGCCATGAGGAAATTAAAAGGGACGTGGTTGCTTGTGACCCATGCTTGTGAACTCCTTAAGGGAATAAATTAGTGCATGAATACATTGGGGAATTCCATTCTTTGGCATCGCTGGTGGATTCCTTGAGCATGAAGACTAAAAAATTTCAGGATATTTTATTGGTTTTAATCTAGATGTAAGGAATGAATCGGTGTAAAAAAGTTGTGTTTGAAGTGGCCAATCCATATATGCTTGCATTGACATGAAAGAAGACAATTAATTAGGGATTTGGGAGATGATTTAGTGCCCGTGCAGACTATCATCAATGATGGGGCAAAAAGCTAACTTTTCATGGAAGGTGACTACGAGACCTCTCATAGGTTGAGGGATGGTAGGCCAATGTCTAATGATGAAACCAAACCTTAAACTAGGATGTATGCCTATGGATGTGGGACTTTTCACCAAAGATGGGACAAAGAGACATTTTTTTTTTTTTTTTTCCCGCATGCTTTGCGTGTGGGCTTTTGGGACATCATTTTGAATTCCCTTTGCATCAATCCACAATTAAAGTGAGTTTGGCTAATGAAGGAGAATATGTTGAAGACACTTTATAACATACGCAAACGAAAGTAGAACATGACATGCTATTATAGTATGAAGAACATGCATATGATAATCAGAACTAACCTGTACATGATGTGACGGGTGTGTATGGAGATGGTGGGAGACGCTGGTTATTCATTAGATGATGCTATTGATATATGGAGTGATTAATGATGTCCGATGGTTTCGAAACAGTATCTTTTGTACCACTTGCATTCCTAGTGGGAAGATATGCCTAATTCTGGTGGATGGGGGAAGCAGTGGGAACTTATTCCACCAAGAATTGGTGGATAAATTAAAAATTAAATAACACAAGCATCCATGTTCATATCTGATTCATTGGTTCAAGAAAGTGGGGGAAGTCTTTGTTAACTCCCAAGTGCTTAGCTTCCTTCTTTATTAGATCAAAGTATAGGTATAAAGTGTGGTGTGACATAGTCTCTATGGAAGCATGCCACATTTTATTAGAGAAACCATGGTTGTGAGATTGAGACGTGCATTTGACTTGGGCCAACACTTATTCCCTCATTGAGGATGTTAATGTTACATTGCACGTAGTGAACATTTTACAATCAAGGTATTCAAAATCAATTATGTAACGGCCGTTATGTAATAGTAACGGTTGTATGTAATAGTAACGGTCGTAATTATTATGCGTTACGGGGCTGAAATGGGCCTAAGGGCTGTTACAGAAAAAAATCAGTCATAATGGTCCCGTAATGGTCTTGTAACGGCCTTGTAATGGTAAAAAAAACCTTTTAAGGTTGTAACAGTCGTTACAGCCGCCGTTACGGCCACCGTTACCATTATGGAACACCTTGCTTACAATGCTTAAGTTTATTAAAGAGGGGAAAATTGCTCACCATAGAGAAGTTTAAAGAATAAAGTAACGTGATTGACATTATTTATGTTTTGGTCTTTCCCTCGTTAGATGAGTGGTAGAGATAGTGTACCGTGTGTGAATGATCCAGGGTTCAATCCCTTGTAACAACCTTAAAATAAAAACACTCAGATGCATCTCTTACACAGAAGCTCATTTTTTAATATGCAGACTCAGTGCCTGAAGAACTCGTAGATAGACTTCTTCCTATGAGGAATATTGATCACCATATTGACATGGTTCCTGGTTCAAGCCTACCAAATCTTACTATCAAATGGGTTCGACAGAACACGTGGAGCTCTTGATAGTTCCCAAGTTACTATAGAAGGGGTAAATCTAGGAAAGCATGCCATTTCTTCTTGTTGTCACATTATTAACTCTTAAGAAAGATGGATCTTAGAGGATGCGTTTAGATAGTCATGCAATCGATTAGATTACTATCAAGTATTGTTTTTGTATTCTATGATTAGACGATATGTTGGACTTGCTTCACGAGGTAAAAAAGATCTTTCAAAGATCAACCTTACGAGCATATATCAATATCATTACATTCATATCTAGCTTTGGGATGAGTGGAAGATCTCGTTCAAGATGTGAGATGGGTTGTATGAGTGCCTTGTGATGCCATTTGGGTTTGGCCTTTCAAATGCATTGCGTACTTTCTTGGGGTTGATGATAGAGATGCTATGTCCCTTCATTGTAAAGTTTTTAATTGTTGATTTTGATGATATTCTTGTTTTTAGTCTTGATTCATCTGCCCACCTTGATCATTTATGGCAAACATTTGATGTTTACTGAAAGAATTACAATGACTACAACCCTAAAAGCGAAGGGCAATTGTCTTGGCCAAACTCCCTTATGCGTGATGCCCAATTAACTACATCAAGCCTGGCTCTGTTATAAACATTATGCTCCAATCCGCTTTTGTTCTAGAAGCTTTGGTTGTCCCTATAGCTCAAACAACTTCAAATAAGACTAGACGCCACACCGCTTTCTTCTTCTAGAGTTGTCCTTAGCGCCAAGCCAGGAAAAGGCTTGAGATGGTCCCCAGCATCACCGAAGACAAGCTGAAGGATGCTAAGGCTTTCTCCCACACCTTTTGGGAGAAGGAACAATGATTAAACAAGTGGTCCACCATTTTCGTGTCTCACAAGTA
The DNA here is from genome assembly GCA_030180095.1 of Magnolia changhungtana. Classification (NCBI taxonomy): domain Eukaryota; kingdom Viridiplantae; phylum Streptophyta; class Magnoliopsida; order Magnoliales; family Magnoliaceae; genus Magnolia; species Magnolia changhungtana. The sequence continues at coordinate 1,320,562 of JASAUF010000480.1, read as the reverse complement.
TAAAGCGTAGCAATTAGGCAACACCATCGATCACTTCTGGAAGTTGTCAGTTGTTAACACTTGATTCCTCTCCACAACCAAGTGAACACTGGGGGTTACGCAAATGATGCAAAACCTCTGTTCGCTATCGAGCAATGCTATAGAAGGAGTTAACTGAGAAGCGGCCAGATTTATGCCAAACCATTGAATCTCTCTCACCCGGTATAGGTGAGAACCCATGAAGACACACCAACATCTGTGCAAACTCTTTTGCTTTGTCATCCATCATATTCCTTCTTCTAGGTACAAACTGCTACATTGTGTGATGTAGTGAAGCACTAGTCTATGGCCACACCCATATCTAGGGCTAGACTAGTGATCCTCAGAAAGGCTTCCTTTAGCGTTCTTTCTCTAAACCAAGTCTTCCCAAAACTAGATTCTTACCATTGCCGCAAGAGAACCGGTCTCCATCCTTAACCAAGTTGGTCATTTTAGTAACGCCTCTCCATAAACCAGAGGTCCTATACATTGACGACTCCTTACCCACCAGTCTCCTTCCTGAGCTCCATATTTGCTACCTGTCACCTCCCTTCATAATCTACCTTCCTCTGTACCAAACCTCCAAACCCATTTCATGAGGAATGCATAATTTATAATCCCTTCCCTGTATAATTTACACACCTCATCCTAATTTAAGAGATGTTTCCCCCCCCCACCCTCTTCTACCTCTTTCCAAAGGAAATCCCACTTAAATTTAGCAAGCTTTCTGATGCACAGAGGAAGCCCAAGATAAGTCATTAGGAATGAACCAGCCCGACACCTGAAGGAGTTCTAATACCAAAGGGGTTATTATATGTTAGATTGAAATGTGCTATTTCCTCATCAATAATGCCGTGATTTTGCTGCAGAAGGGATCAAGGTTGACCAGGAGAAAATCACGGTCATTGCGAAGTGACCCTTTTGGACATTTGTTCTTTCTATTGCTTGGCAACATTTTATTGTAAATTTATTTAGACTTTCAATACCATTATCATGTATGTTATTGGTTACATATGTGGAGGGACATTTGAATGGACCAAAGCAGCTAACAAAAGCTTCAATATCATGAAAACAATACTACAGAGGCTCCGGTTCCTGCACTTTTGGACTTTAACAAAGTCTTCGAGGTGGAAAGTACCGTTTCAAATGTTGGTATTGGTCGAGTGCCAAGGTGGGATGGAAAGCCAATTGCTTTAGTTAGAATCTAATCGATGCATGGAAGAACTACTCTACATATGCAATGGCTTAGGCATTATGACATTTGGAGGCATTACTTGATTGATCATGGATTTCTTCTGTACGCATTTAGTGAATGTTGAGGTATCTCAACGCGCTGAAGAAAGAAACTGAGTTATCATCATGCAAAGCAGATAACTTTTTAGTACGCACACCTTTTTCGTCATAGAGCTAAAAGTCAAAACAAAGTGACGTATGCTTTGAATAGGAGGGTGGTGCTATTAGGGACACTCATTCTGGAGGTTGTGGGATTTGAGGCATTAATAGAACAAGAATTTGAGGTCTCATTTTCAATAAGGTGCTCGATAGATGCGTGGATGGCTGAGGTCCAGAGTGTGAATTCACTCTCGCATGATGGATATTTTTTAAAGGGTTCACGCTTGTGCATGGTTGAAGGTTCCTTGCAGAAAAAGATTGTATCTGAGCTATAATAAAGACAGGCGGACACTTCATGAGAAATAAAACATTGGCTTTTATGGAGGACAAAAACTACTACTGGTTGTGCATGTGTTATGAATCGAATGGTTCATAGCACAATGTTGCAAATGCCAAGTCTCCAAACATCATATGTGAAGAATGTTGTCCTTGATATGCCTCTTCTCATTATAGTTGTGTGGTGGGTGGATATTTTCAGAGGGAAGCACATTTGATCTTCGTAGCGGTAGACAACTTCTCAAAAATCACCTACTTCATATTGTGCAACAGTGTGATGGACTCCACACATGTCACCAACGTCTTCTTCAAGGAAATGATGAGACTTTAGGGGGTTCTAAAGACTTCAATTGGCACACTCGACGGAGGCATTTGGAACTATTTTCAGTTCTGCAGCGCATCAAATGGAGGCAGTCAACCGGAGCATTGGCAATCATTTGAGTAGTATTATTGTAGGTTATAATGCATCTTAGTGGGACTGGGCTTCACCACAAGCCGAGTTTGCCTACAATGTCTCAATAAATCATGCCACTAGAAAAAATCTCCATTATAAACGGGATGAGTCCACATCATGCACTTGATTTAGCACATTACGAATACAAGATTGAATGAGCAACGGTGCTGACACTTTTGTGGAGTACATCCTACATTTGCAAGTTCAGATAAAGACTATTGTAAAGAGCTAGGCCAAGTACCGAGAAGCAGCGACTGAACATTGCTGAGAGACAATATATAAAGAAGGTGACTTGGTTATGGTTTAGCTCCAAAAAGAAAGGCTTCTGAGGGGAATTTATAACAGGTTCAAGCCTAAGAAGATTGGGCCATTCTGAGTCAAGAGGAAGTTTTGTGACATCAATTATGAGATTGAGGTGCAAAACGACTTAATTATCTTGCCAACCTTTCAATGTGGCAGATTTGTTTTATTACCATGGTGAGGTGCTTAGCATGCAAGGCAAAGTGATTACCAATATGTATAAACAACTCCTGAAGAAAAAGAGGGAAGAAGTTAAACTATTGTTGTTGACACTATAAGAGGCCAATGTACTTGGTGAAGTTGAAGAACCATGTTGAATATGCACAATTGCACATTAATCACATTGACAAATTGAAAAGATTGGATCCATAGATCTACTACTTGTATGATAAATGTAATTTGCTGTGGTCAAGTTCTCTCCATCCTGGGGCATGATGTATTCCCAAGGCCCACCATTTGATGTGGCCCAACGTGTGGTTAATATTGGGTTGTCTACTAATTTTGGGGGCCAGATTTCATATTCCTACCATTTGCAATTTTTGGAGAAGGTGCTGATTTTGAAGGGATGGTTGTTTTTGTTTTTTTGGCAAAGGTTTTGTAGATAAAGTTGCTGATTTTGAAGATTCTCTATAGATTTTAGGGATGATTTTTCAGTCCATATTCATGGCTCAGTAGTGGACAGTGTGCGTTTCAACACCAAGGAGTGTGCGTGTGTGAAAAAAGCCAAATATTTGTAGATAAGAGTGTTGCTATCTTATATATATATAAGATTGATTTGTAGATAAGAGTTATTTGCAGGTGATTGCGTGAATCCGCAGGGATTAGTCCCGCGTTACAAAAAGGGACGGGGACACTCTGTCGTCAAAAAAAGATTGATTTGAAATCAATGTAGTAGATGAAAAATCTTAATTAAAGGCTCATAGGTATTTTATGTTGTCTTTTAGTGATGAAGGCATTACATTTTCCGAGTTTTGTGAGTTTTAAGTATTTGTAAGAAGTGAGAAATTTCAATTCAATAAAGTTGTTTAACCTTCTATTGTCAAATATTCTTGCGTGTGTGTTCTTTGTCTAATCTTCCGATACGAGTATTGGGATCTCACTGATTTGATAATCAGATTGCATCAGGTACTCCAACAACCTTCTAGTATTGTTGCTAGCTGAAACGGAAGTATGCTTGACTTGGTGACCAGAGGGGACTAGTGGGTTCCTAGGTTAGTGAATAGGATCAACCGATTTGTCTTGTAAGCCCTGCGGGTCAATGGAACCACTGAATGGACCACCCAACTGGATTTATGGTGTTTAAAGTTAATCGGACAGCTCTGGTGTCCCCTAATCATGGTTCAGCCAGTGTGTGGGATGATTTGCTTGGACCTGCTCTTGTATATCTGTATGATGGCTTGGATGCATCAATGTCTTTTACTTTTGATGAGATCTAGTCTCTTGCCTCGAGGATAGACATTTCGTTCGTCTATAGAGAGGCGAGCCAGGTAGCTGATGTATCGACCAAGTAGGGTGTTAGTCAAGTGTGTATTTTTATCAGGAATTCCTTCCTTCTTCCTTAATACAGGCTCCTAATAATAAAATGGTTAATTTGTTTTATTAAGAAGTCTATGACTATTCGCTATATAAAGCATGATTGTCTATCATCATGATCATCACACTCTTGTCCCATCTATTTCTGGTCAGCTTCACAGTTCCTGTTTTGCTAAAGATTTGTGAGGATAGACAAAAAAAAATCCGAACTCTGTTAATAAAAACTAAAGGCACTATCTTCAGTTAGTGAAGAGCCTATATACATATGTTTGTACGCCTGTAAGTTAATTTTTATTTGAATGCTTCATGCTTTTATACATGGATACATGCATAAATATCTATTCGTTTCTATTTCTGTATATGCTATGACTAACAGATGCAACACATATAATGACATAAATATCCAAAATGTGCGTGCATCTGGTTTCGTATATCTAAAATATGCTTGAACTATTTAACCCAATGTAGTGTTATATCTTTTATTCTGAAGAGATAATATCTTCTGTTAAATTATCCTATGCATACGTTGGAAATTTAGTTAATGATATTAAAATAAATTAAAAATTTTCTTTGCATTTCAGGTTGTTGGCATTTGGAAACATTAGGAGAGTTGGGAATTTCTTTCTTGCAAGCCAAACATCTAACTTTTCAGTTGTGAGGGATCATGGGACACTTGCTACATTCGGACTATCTTCCACCCTACGCAGACTATATTCACAATATAAGCTTCCCAGTAGAGGGACAGTATACAAAGCCAAGGAAAATCTTTGTAGGAGTAGCTATTCTACGAACTTTTCTGTCCTTTCAGCAAGTAATTCTATGACACATCATGCCCAAGTTGCTTGGAGAAGGCTTTCTCAGATATGTTCATACAGTGGTCCAGCTTTTCCACCGATAAGTCGGATTGCATGTGCGGTTAGCTTGGCCTTCACCAGATCACACCTGGTTCCTAGTGTTTTTGCCTTCATTCTAGGAGAGGTAGCATGGACTCAGAGGACCTGGGCAGATGCAGAACACTTCCCATCCCAGAATACACTATACACTCGAGCACAAGATGGGCGCATTTATTTCACTTCGTTATTTTTTTCATTTCTGGAGGGCTTTATTTTGTTTGTAAGAGCAATCTATTTGATGATTTTATTTTCTCCTACCTTAGCAATGGCTCCGTTTGCAGATTCTTTTGGTGTTCAGTTCAGGAAAATGTGGCTTCATCTGGTCCATCTTACTCTGGAAAGAGCTGGTCCAGCATTCATAAAATGGGGCCAATGGGCAGCTACTCGACCAGATCTCTTTCCTAGAGATCTATGCACTGAGCTGGCCAACCTTCACAGCAAAGCACCGGCACACAGCTTTGCATACACTAGAAAGACAATTGAGAAAGCATTTGGTCGCAAGCTTTCCGAAATTTTTGAAGATTTTGAGGAGGCACCTGTAGCATCTGGAAGTGTTGCACAAGTGCACCGGGCTTCTTTGAGATTTCGATACCCGGGTCAACAGGTCAAGCCCATTGTAGTTGCAGTAAAAGTTAGGCATCCGGGTGTTGGTGAATCAATTAGGAGGGATTTCACAATTATTAATTTGTTTGCTAGAGTTTCATTGTTCATCCCGACATTGAAGTGGTTGAGACTGGATGAAAGTTTACAACAGTTTGCTGTTTTCATGATGTCTCAAGTTGATCTCGCAAGGGAAGCTGCCCATTTGAGTCGTTTCATTTATAATTTCCGCAGATGGAAGGATGTATCCTTCCCGAAGCCTCTATATCCGCTTGTGCATCCTGCTGTTTTGGTTGAGACATATGAGCAAGGAGAAAGTGTTTCACACTACGTCGATGAGCTTGAGGGGAATGCTCGAGTTAAGAGTGCTCTTGCTCATATTGGGACTCATGCACTCCTGAAGATGCTTCTGGTATGCTCTCTACTTTGTCATTCCTTTATAAAAGACAAACTCTAGCAATTGCATGGATTTCATGAGCTTAAAAAGTCATAACTAACAATCCTGCGTGATTATCAGATCAAGTTATCTAATGAACCAGTCTATATGCCAATGAAACAGAAGTGCCAAGAATAAACTTGAATTCAGTTAAAGCGAAGTACTTGATGCGGACTAAGAGTTACCATTCTAATGTCAAACCATCTAAGTCTATGTTCTCTCATCTTATTACCTTTTGGGGCTGCTCCTAAGTTCCCTAAAATGTGTTCATTTCAATTATATCCATCCTCTTGTTATCCATCCATCTCAACATCCTCATTCATGTGCACTTATTCTATGAACATGTTGTTCCTTGTCCACCTACCTAGCATTCTCTCCCATAAAGCACTAATGGGAACCTTGGGCAATGCACGAGGGAAAAAAGACAACAAGAGAGAGATGATCTGTTCTATGTGAGCAATGCGCACCCCCCCCCCCCTTTTTTACTGAAAGATATGTGATCAACGGCCTTTAAAGAAATGGTACATAAAAATGGGTTAACCCTCTATATATGGTGAGAAAGTGATACGCGGGATTGCTTTTGTAAGTGTGATTTGGAACATAGGCCATCCATGATATCGCCAGCTAAATAGACGATTTGATTTATGAATCAAACTAAAGACTTCTCATGAACTTGATGTAATGTTTATCAAATGTTTTCCACATTCCAAAGGACCAATGAAGATGTGCAACTTAGACATTTCAACTCGTACACTTTCAAGAAGACAACAGTGAGAAATGTATGACTCTACATACCTCACTGGTTAGAGGGTGAGCTTTTCTTATTTTTTCATGCAAGAGAAGTAAAAATGAAGAGAGATGGTGGTTAAGGGATGTATGAGGCATGGAATTATCAGGTCATGATTTTTGCTGGGAGAGAGATGGGTAATGTTGGTAGGTGTTTGTGTGCGCGCGGAGAGAGGGAGGGTCCACAGAGTTTGGTTGTTACATGCTCTTCCTATGCATCCGTAAAAAACTCAAAAAGAGGGAGGGAGGGAACCAAAAACTTCAAAAAGGAAAGATCAAACTGAGAGGGCTGCCATGCAGGCAACTCCTTTCCAAGAAGCAAGTTCTTTTCTTGTATTAGATGGCCAGTCAGATGCCTTTGATTCATTGAGTGGATTTTATCCAAACATCACGGTGAGGCCCACACAACTTGTCGCCACCTTGGCTTATGGAAGTGTCAGGGCTCCTGGATCATTCTCCTATAGTTTTAGAACTTGAAAACTTCACTCTTGAGTTGAGTAACTCAGTCGCATTTTTTCAAGTCTTAAACACCAAAACTTGGCAGTATTTAATATGTCAAATTAAACATAGGTAGGGTCTTTGCGAGCTGAGTTTTATTGAGTTCTCAACCACAGACACATGCATATTTTGCCAGTTTCACTGGTGAAAGTCATTTTGCTCCTTGAGTTCTCAACCCCAGACACATGCATATCTCTGACGATAGACAATTTGCAATGCAGGGGCATGATTGTGCCTAATGTTTGTATTCTATGCATGGGCAACTAGGAATCCATTAGCCATATATTCCACAATCGCCCTTTCGTTTTAGCTATTTGGTCTTCCATTCTTTTCAAATTCCAAATTGCTTGGGTCATGCTCAGTTCTGTGCCTGGCTTGCTGTCCTCCTGGCACGGTACTGGAAGGAGTAGTGATTTGAAAGCTATATTGCGATTGGCAGCCTTAGCTACTCTTTGGGAGATCTGGAAAGAAAGGAAAAACGGGACTTTCAACAACCTTTCTGCCTCCACTTCCATAGTCTTGGGGTTATTTTATTTATTTGTTAATTTTTAAAGAGGCAAAAGAAAACAGAGACGACAAGAATGCAAAATGGGCGCACCAAGAAGGCGACCCAATTATATCCTGAGAAAAAGAAGATTACGCCCTTTAAGCTTAGGCACGCAAGAAGCCCATTCAACTATGAGAGATCTAGCCTTTTGCGAGGTTTCCTCCGTGGATTTCCTTTCATTTCTGAAGCACCTTGTGTTTCTTTCCTCCCAAACAGCTGCCAAATCACATGCAAGGTCTCCACATCAATTTCCTTGACTTTCTAGTGCCCACCCCGTGCCAAGCTAGCAAAAGCTCTCCAACTTACATTGGGAAAGACCAAAACATTTGAAAATGCCCCGGAATATCCGCTCAGATTTTCCTCACAAAGGGACAATGAATGAATAGATGGTCGGCAATTTCAATTTCCTCATCACCCATACAAAGAAGACAAACATTTGGGAGAATCATTGACCTTTTATGGAGATTATCAATGGTTAAGACTTTTTTCCTACCAACTAGCCATCCGAAAGTGGCTATCTTAGGGTGCACGTTGTAGTGCCAAAGAAATTTGGTGTGACACACCACTTCTTGGTAATCGGTAGCTGGATGAGGGAGTAAAAGGAGTGGACTATGAAGGATCTGGACGTATCTGCCTTCCAAGGCATCTTATCCGCATTGGAGGAAGCTGGGAAGCAAATGGACAATGAATGAATAGAGATTATCAATAGCTAAGACTTTTTTCCTACCAACTAGCCATCTGAAAGTGGCCATCTTAGGCTGCACATTATAGTGCCAAAGAAATTTGGTGTGGCACACTTTTACAGAGATTATCAATAGTTAAGACGTTTTTGCCTATCAACTAGCCATCTGAAAGTGGCTATCTTAGGGGGCACGCTGTAGTGCCAAAGAAATTTGGTGTGACACAGCTTCTTGGTAATCAGTAGCCGGATGGGGGAGTAAAAGGAGTGGACTGTGAAGGATCCAGACATATCTGCCTTCCAAGGCATCTTATTTGCATCGAAGGAAGCTGGGAAGCAAAGGTGAATGCAGTCCAAAAGCACCACATATCCAGCAACTTCTTCGTCGTGGAGGAATCTCCAGCAAGTGGGTTCCCAAATAATCGTTTCTCCAGAGTGAAAGAAGCAATCAGCCACCATTGTACATGGTCCAGGGCTTAACGATGGATCCTTTGGAAGTCAACAAGAGGGGGGAGCTCCCCACCCCAATATCATCCCAAAACCATATCCTCTCACCTTTGCCCAAAGAATCTTGGAGTTAATTGTTCGGGATATCATAAATTGGGCTTCCAACCTCAACCTTGACAATAGATTGGTGGTTTCCATGGATATGAATATCGGTATCGTATCGGCCAAATACGACCGTATTGTATCCGTATTGGCATGAGCCCATACACGATACAAGGTCGTATCGGTTTGATACGAAAAAATTGACCCGTACGGGGGACTGATACAGGCTGATACGCCTATAAAAGCCCAATTTTGATTTTTCGTATTTCTCAAAATTTCTCACGTCTTCTTCTTTTTTCATTCAAACCATGGAAGAAGCTTAAAAACTTATTTTTAGGCTAGATCTAGACGTATTTTAGGATCAAAACAAATGATTTGAATGAGATTTGATAAATCAAAGCAAAATGGGCCATTATGGGAAAAATCGGAAAGAATGGTAAACCTTCTCTTTCTTTTTTATATTTTTATATTCCTTTTGTTGTACTTCAATATAATGGGCCATTGTTCACCAAATCATGCTTGATTTGTGTTTAATTAGGGCCCATTTAGTTAACCTTCAACAAGTCAAATCAACAGAAAACATTCTCATCAAAGAATGATCTGATACACCATCGAATACATGGTAAAAAAAAAGAGGATAGATTCTTGGATATCTCATTTTCCCTATTTTTCTAATATTTTTCCACATTATTTTTCTTTTAAAAAAAGTTCTGACTGATACAGCCCCGATACCGATATGCAACGCCGTATTGTATCATTTTTCCGCCAGGCCGATACGCCGACCGATACCATTATTCATAACCAGCTTTTTTGTCTGCTATATTTGCTGTGCTCTCGCTCCCTCTTGGATCTCTTGGGGAGCCCTTGTTTTGAGTTGTATAGTTCTAGGTTTAGTTTATTATGTAGTTTTCTTGCTTTTCTTAGTTTTGTTGTTTTGATTTGTATAGTTCTTAGTTTTGTTTGGTTTTTCTTTCTTGTTTTGTGTTTGTTTTGGGTTGCCTTTGGCTCCCTCTCTAATACATTCAACCTTCAACAACAAAAAATAAAATAAAATCGTCTCTCCCCATCATTATCTTTTTGAACAAACCTTTGTTTCTTGCATTTTCCTATGTAGTATAGGCCTATGACACACAGATCATGGTTCTAAATGTCATTCAATAAGATATATTGCTCATATAAAATGGTTATTCCATTAAACATTTTAATGCAATTTTGTATTTATTGCTGAGAAGGCACTAAATTGGTCAAAATAAATAATATGTTGTGCTTTGAGAACAAGAACTTGGAACCCATAGTTTGCATCTTATAAGCAAAGTGGTGCTCATGTCACATGCATTGGTTTCTGTGTTGTGTTATATCTGGGTATCATGCGATGGGGGTAAGCCGCAGACTTGAAACCGTTACCCATTCTTGCTAGTTGTGTTGCTGTGATGTTCATGTAAAAAATAAAATAAAATCAAACAGGAGCAATTCAAGCTATTATTTTTGCAAAAATGTCTTCTGAGACATCATTACTTTTCAGGTGGACAATTTTGTTCATGCGGACATGCATCCCGGGAATATCCTTGTCCGTGTACCTCAGGCCAAGTCTTCACGCAAACGACTGTTTAAATCCAGGCCTCATGTCATTTTCCTTGACGTCGGCATGACGGCTGAGCTTTCCAAGAGTGATCGTGTGAATTTGCTGGAGTTCTTTAAAGCTGTTGCTGTTAGGGACGGCCGCACTGCTGCACAATGCACTCTAAGATTATCGAAGCAACAGAACTGCCCAAATCCAGAGGCCTTCATAGAGGTAATATATTAACCTTATCGTAGTAGAGAAGCACTTTCAAAGCCATTCATTGGTCATAACTTCGAGATAACGTTTTTGCTATTGATGAATTTCCGCTTGCATGCTTTTATTATGTTAGGTATTGAGCAACTTATTATTATTATTGTATATTCACTAAATCCATGGTTTCTGCGCTTGGTAAATTTCTATTGTTAAATTCTCATGTAGTTGATTATTACTCTGTTAATGACACACTGCATATCCTTGGCATGGTATTCATAACAGTAATGGTGGCGGTAATGGCCACCACTGTTACTGTTACGATACAGGCCGTAAAGGCCTTTACTGCCCTTCTTTTCTGAAAAAAAAACCCTGTTTCGGCCCTGTAGCAGACCATTACAGGGCATTTTTCTATAATGTCCATTACGGCCCCTTTACGCGTAACGGTTACCACTGTTACCGTTATGTTACCATTTTTTAATACCTTGATCCTTGCTTCATTACTTGTGGGTTTGTTTTTTTTTTTTTTTTTTTTTTTTTTTTTTCAACTTTCTCAAGCATGGCTCTGCAGATGGTCTCTACAAAGGCATATGTACCAGGTTTTTGAAATCATTTGTGCGACATTGAATGTCTTTGAATTTTAGTATTCCATTTTAAGTTTGTGAAGAAAGCTCTCAGGTGATTGGAAACTCCAATAATCAAGATAGGCGTAGAAAGAACTAGAACAGACGGATAATGGGGTGCTATTGTCATTATTCTTCTTTGCCATTTTGCCACCCCCAACCTCACAAAGAGAAACAGAAAAGTAAAAAAAAAAAAAAATCTAAGCGACAAAGACTGGGAAAACCATAGGAGGCTGCTATGGCTATGTCCAGGCTACTCAGTTTTAGCCCATATTGTTTGCGTGTTGTGCCCTTCACAACTATGGCTAGGCTTCTGTCAGAAATGTGATTGTTTTGTGCGGTAACTCCTGTATATGATAATTCAGACTGCAGAAGTTTATGATTGTCAGTAAGGCAGAAGCTCTGTATTCTGATCATGCAGAACCAGTGACTGCAATTTCATTAAGGTATAGATTATTATTGGATCTCTTAATGTAGGAGGGTCTTTGGCCACTCACATACTGTAACTGTATGTTTCAGTTGAGAACAGGCCAGTGGTGTCCAACCACAAACTGTTGTACTCTCCTTAGAACAGAGAGTTGCAGTATTTGAGTTAAAAGTTATACAAACTTAAATTTCTAATTTTGATGTATTATACTTGTGTGCTTTGTTCATCAGAGATTCAGAATATTTCTTCTAAAATGTACATTTCTATGAGTTCTGCTAGGCCTGCCCTCACCTCTACATGTGGCCAGATAGTCCAATCTGGCACATGCATGGGACATAACAGCAGGTGTCAGGTGGGGCCAGTGTCGATGACCTGATCCAAAAATTAGGGAGGCCACAATTTTATGTTGCCCACATCAGCAACTTTTAAAATCACTAGTAGGTTTCATAATCCTGTGTACTTTTATAGCTCTGCTTGTCTCTACTTTGTGTTCAATTTTCAGACTTGTCTGTGCTAACATTTTCTTACATCTCTTCCCATTTTTTTTTCTTTAATCAGACCACGGCATTTTGATATTTGTCTTTTACTGGTTTGACAATAGGAAGTTGGGAGGTCATTTGATTTCTGGGGTACCCCAGATGGTGATTTTGTCCATCCTGCTGAATGCATGCAGCAATTGCTAGAGCAAGTTCGGCGGCATAAAGTCAATGTTGATGGCAATGTTTGCACTGTGATGGTGACCACTTTGGTTCTCGAGGTAATGCCTTACATCATTTGGATGTGCATAGCTTAGACTCGGTATGACACACACCTGTAATCTGTAAGCATACATCTATGTACATGTTGGTTGTTGCATTGTAATATACTCAACCTGACTTTTCAGTTTGTACAAGTTGCTTATTGTCCTGTGATCCAGACCAGTGATCTTGGGCCATACCATTTGATATACTATTACGGGGAAATTTCCTTGACAGGGCAAAATTGGCAGGAATAACCGGTTTTTTTTGTTAGTTAGCCTTGGAGGTGTTTAGGAGGGCAAAATTGGACAGTAATGGATTGGGCCTCTAATAGTGAGTGCCCTCTTTCATCTGTTTCTTAGGCTGTCTTGTAGTGCTCAGGCTGTTTTGGCCCATTTCTAATAAATAGGTACCTTTCAAAAAAAAAATTCATTGATAGTGGACGGCCCGATGGGTGGGCCCGCAAGATCCAACGGTCTACATGATTTCGGGACCTTTGCAAAAGCCGAAGACGTACAATGCATATCCAGTCGTCCACCTAACTACTACGGGAGTAGAGAGGTCTGATCACTCCTATGATTCTACAGTTGGACAAATTATATATGGAACTCTCTTTCTACCTATGTTCTCTTTGGACTTAGAATTATTGGATGCCGTCTACGAGGGTTCCCATCCTATTTAAAGGGAAGGGTGGGGGAGTTTGGATAAGGCATTCCAACGTTTCAATTTGTGTTTTGCAAATAAATGGTTAAGAAGAGAAGCGAAGAGACACTTCAAATTCACTAAGAAAGCCCAAGATTGGTGTGTAGGATCTTTCAATCTGGGAGGTTTATAGGGAATGGTCTTCCGTGATGAGGCCTTACAGAACTTCCTATACTTAGAAATAGAAAATACATAATTAGGAAGAGATGTTGACCATTTGATTAGTTGACCAATTCCTGAGCATGAAATATATCGAATTATGTTGAATTAGAACATTTTACTAGTCCATTAGACCAGGTGAATCTCTGAACTACGAATTAGACCAATTAGAAAATGAAGTACATGAGCCTACCTGAAAGAATCAATGAATTTTGCCAAGTATCGAATTAAAAACCGAGAACCATAGTTAGCCAAATGTTGTAGAACCGAAAAAAACGGTTTGGGAAGAGTTTGGGTTTAATTCAGACGCAATTCCAAAGAGTAAAAAATTCGGCCAAAGATATATGTACGACAAGACGACGGGAAGCAAGAAATTTGGGTTTAATATGGGCTTGACTTCTAAAAAAAAAGTGAAAAAATGGCTCAAAACGAAAAACTTCAAATTAAATTAAGATTTTAACAAGTAATAATTCGTTGAAACATTGGAATAGAATAGGCACTGAATCAGACCATTTTGATTTCAATGGTGTGGCCCTTTTGATGAGTATATTGGCCTTATTTAGCACTAATTTCTCTTCATGGTGGGGCCCACATTTTCGTGTCTCGGATTTCCTACACAAGTGTGATGTGTTGATGGGAGGGTGGCTTTCCTTTAAAATTAAAAAAAAATAAAATCTAATAGAGGGCTAAGGCAAGGAGATCCCTTATCTCCATATTTATTTGTTGTGATTGGAGAAGCTGTTAGTGCGATGCTTCGCAACGGCGCGATTCATGGTTTGTTATGTGGTTTTAAGACTACATGGTAGGGACCGCTGATTACTCATCTGCAGTACGCGGATGACACTCTTCTTTTTTGTGAGGCAAAGGCAAATGCAATTGATAATCTCCGCAAATTAACAGTGTGCTTTGAGACAATGTTAGGATTGAAGGTAAATGTTGCAAAATTGGAAACGCTTGGCATTCATGTGGAGTAAGAAGAGCTCGAGAGTGTTGCCAATATTTTCGGGTGTAAGACCGGGTCTTTTCCTTCTTATCTTGGGTTGCCACTATGTATTTGGAAGCCGGCGGGCGGCAGCTCATCTTTGGAACAGGGTGGTAGAGAGGATTGAGAGGAGATTGGCCTATTGGCAATTCCCATGAAGATTGCGTTTTCCAAAATGCCCATTTACTTTGTCTCTTTTCAAGTGTCCTATGTCAGTTCTTTCCAGACTTGAAAAGTTGAGGCACAATTTCTCGTGGAAGGGCGCAAGCAAAGGAAAAAAGTTTCATCTTCTCAAATGCGATGAAGTTTGTACTTTGTAGGCCTATTAGAGATGGGAGGGGCAGGAATTAGACCTTTGGGAGCCATGAACACCGTGTTGCGTGGAAAGTGGATTTGGAGATTCAGAATAGAGTAGGGCAGACTTTGGAGAGAGTGGGTGGCTACTAAGTATGGTACTCAAGAAGGTGGATGGTTCGAGCACTTTGTTTGGAAGGGTATATCCTTCGTGGTTGGAAATGGGCTTTGCACTTACTTCTAGGTCGATGTTTGGTGCGGGGACTCTGCGCTGCAAGTTCTTGTCCCAAGTATTGCTCACCTTGCCACTGATTGTTTTGTTGTTGTGGTGGATTGTCTCTCTATTATTAAGGGCCCCTCCATGTAGGAGGAACCTCTCAGAAGCAGAGATTGGGGAGTTCGCTAGCCTTTTGGATGTTTTGTAGAATGCCAAGGTTGGCGTCTTAGAGGTCGATTCCATTTCGTGGGTTAGCAGCCCTTCATGGAACTTTTCTGTTAAGTCGCTATTCGCTATGATTACGGAGCCCTCAAACTATCTCCCCCCTCATTCGTTCCATCATTTGTTCTATGGGCTCCCCCTCGTGTTACAACCTTCCTGTGGTCAGCTTCTCGCTGGAGGATTCTGACTATTGACAATTTGCAAAAGAGGGCCCCTAATATTTGTGTAATGTGTCTATGGCTATTGAGGAGTCTATTGACCATTTGTTCATCCATTGCGCCTTCGCCAGAAAGGCGTGGAGTTCACTTCCTATCGATGTTCCAAACGGATTGGGTGATGCCGGCTTTGGCGGGGGATCTTCTGTGGACTTGGCATGGTGGGGTGGGGAAAGTTGGGAAAGCGATTTGGTGGCTACTCATTTTGGTAGTTTTTTGGGCCATATGGGGGGACATATGGGTGCTACCTCCGGAATATTGTTGTGAGGGTGGACGAGGTCATTTCGAGAGTGCAAGCCCTTTTAGAGGAGTGGGCTTTGCATGTTTAGGTTGTGTCGGCCGCTTTTTTGGCTTGTTTTGGTGTTGGGTGTTGTATTCTTTGCTTGTTTTTCGTGAGCTTTCTTAATAAAGTCATCATCTTAAAAAAAAAAAAAAAAAAAGATTCTAGAATTTCAATATATATATATATATATATATATATATATATATATATATATATATATATATATATATATATATATAGGAAAGGTACTATGTGCTCGACCTCACGAGTCCGTCCCATGAGGTCGAGCTGTGTGTGGGCCCCACCGTGATGTGTTTCGAACATCTACCCCATCGCCGATGCACCATTCCATCGTGGGCCTAGGTCTCAAAAAATCAAGTCAATCCGTGACTTGTGTGGGCCACACCACATACAGTGTGAGAGCGGGCCGTGCACCATTAAAACATTCATAACCATTTTTGAGGGCCCACCGAGATGTGGTTTGCAAATCCAGCCCATCCATTATGTGTGTCCCACTTGAATGAGGGTTCGGACCAAGTTTCAGGCGCATGCAAAACTCAAGTGGGCCCCACCAAGTGCTTTTATATGTTTTAATGGTGTCTTCACATAATTTTAGATGGTATGGCCCACCCGAGTTCAGTATCTGACGGCTGATTTTTGGGATATCCCATAATTTAAAGGGGACCCATCAAATGTACGGTGTTGATGGTCGACACGCATCACAGTGGGGCCCACACAGCTCGACCTCACGGGAGCTTATCATCAGCTTGAGCGCATTGTACCTTTTCCCATATATATATATTTCAAATCAGTTGAAATGTAATGCATAGGGGGCTATTTTCCATCAAATCTACACCAGATCTGATTATAGATTTGGGGTATTGTTGGGGAAATCAAAGTTGGGGACCCGATTTGGGGAAAATTGAAAAATTGTTTGATTTTTAAGAATTTTTCTTCTTCTTTCAATTGCAACTTGTAATTAGCTAATAATGCATGATTAATTGTTTAAAGCTATAGATCTATAAATTTTGGGCATGAATTGATTAAAAGTTGTTATGTTTCATCCTCTTTTTTTTCTTTTTTTTTTTTCACTTCATTTTTTGGGTCAATTTATGACATGTATTAATAGTTTATACCAAAAAAAAGGTCCGATACATCATTCTTACCAAATAATGGTCCAATTCACCATTAGATATATGGTCAAAACACATGCGCGCGCACATGCATACACAAAAAGATAGATTCTTTGATATCTCATTTTTTTTCCTATTTTTCTAATATTTTTTCATATATTTTTCTTTAAAATAAAATAAAATTCTGATTGATACGACCCCGATACCAATACACAACACCATATCGTATCATTTTTTCGCTAGGCAGATACGCCAACCGAGACCGACATTTAGAACCATTACAGGCACACTTGCCGATATGGAGTATCCATGTGCGATCTTTGGCCCACCAAAAAATTGGCCATTGCGCTACTTGTGAGGGCCATAATAATGGATGGTTAAAAACTTTTTTTTTTGGCCCTCTCTATGTTTGAATGTTGTGGGCCACTTGAAGTGTGAAGTTGTCTGAATGAAATGGAACACTTGGTGGAATGCTCAAATCACACCCACATATCCCTATCTGAAATATGTGCCTGCATGTTGATGGAAAGGACTTCCACATGTTCATGTAATTACCAAACATTTTAAAAGTGGCAAAATTGATGAAGGAAAACCTTGATACTGTAGAAAAGTGTGATGGATGATACATAGGCAGTGAAATGCATGTGGCATACAAGTAGTTCGACTTGAACTGTCCAAATTATTGATCCCAGTTTAGATGTATCATAAACCAATTTTTTTAAAAAAATTATTATACACGCACACACACACACCCCGACACACTCACGCCAGTGGGATTTCACCACCTATGGATATTCGAACCCTTGACAGGGTGTTGAAACTCCTAAGAGTCTACCACCTGAGCAAGAGTAAGGATCCAAGTAGTTATGTTAGGTGACTTTTTTTTTTTTTTTTTTTTTTTTTTTAAATAAATTATTTTTTAAAAAAAATTTTAATTTTAATTTTTTAAATTTTTTTAAAACCAAAAATTAAATTCTTTGATAAAATGACTATTGGATTGGTGGATATGTAGCATAGCATTCATCCCCTTGAAGCATGAGGCTTAAGCTATGTAGGGTGTAGCTTAGATTACATGCCGATTCTAGATTTTTTATTAAGGTCTCACTTGTTGCAGCAACATCATGAAATTTTATCAACCAAATACATCAAAAAATAATAGGATAAATAGGGCAAAGATTAAGTAGAAAGATAAAGAAATTGAAAATGGAACCGATCTAATACTATTACTTATATTATTTTACTAAAATCATTGAAAACATTAACTACTTTTTATTGAAAATAAAAAATGTAACAAAGCATAGAAAACATTAATTAATTTTAATGTTTAGTGAACAATAACTTGCATTGTAAGCTACATAGCATGTAATGTAGGCTATGTAAGCTACATAGCATTGTAAGCTACACATGACTTAAAGCTATTTCCTTGTACATAGCATGAAGGCTATAAGCTACGCTATGTAGCATAAGCTACACGTCATGCAGTGTAAGCTAGTGTAAGGTATTTTAAACACTTCTGATACCAGAGACTACAGAGTCCCTTTTGCTCTCCTTCTTCATCGTGAGTGGGAGACTAGGAGCTCGGACTTCATAGGGGAGGAGAACATTCGATGGATTCCTTACCGGGTTTAGAAGATATGCAACTTATGATAGGTTACTGGAAGTATTTAAGTTTTATAGGGTGTATTTAGGTAACCAAAGTTTTATTTTGAATGCTGTTTTTCCCCCCATTATAAATGTTTTTTATGTAATTCGTTTTTTAATCAGAAATACCAAAATGTGTGTTTGTACTGGGATTTTGAAACTTATGCTGTCGTATACTGTTATTTATTTTAACACGTGTTTGTGAAAAATAAGCCATATAAACAGCTGCAAACTCAAAGACAAATTGGTCAAATTCTGAAGCAGGAATCCTGCAATTGTTACCCTGCGAAATACCATCAATTGTTTGTTTCTCCTGCCTCAGTCTCTGGTTATCATACAAGATCCCTCACAGATGTGTAATTGGTTTCCATTCCGGTTGGTAGGTAAGGTAGGATTAAGCAAGCTCCTGCCCGGTTAATAAGGCAAACAAAATTTGTGTATATCCACGGCAAATTTGAGTTTTGTCTGCATCCAAAAATAAAACTTGCCAACTGTCATTATATTGTTCTCCCATCATTTTGTAACTCAAAAGGTTGGGTTGATGGGGTCCAACCTCCAACTATGGATTTGAGATGGTTGATGGAGGAAACATGCCTTGTAGAGCAAATTAAGGCAGTGGTTTTCATTCCAAGAGGGTTGGAAGATTGATGGCGCTCAGGTTTAATATAAACGTGAACACTAGGAATGCTGTAATATACTGAAATTCACCATTTGTGTTAAATTGATTAGATCAATTTCATGAATTCCGTAGTCTTAAGTTCACCAAATCCAATAGTTGTTTCACAGCTCCCAACCCTTTAGAAAGAAAATCCTTAAACATGCCAAACTCTGCTAGTTAGTTAGAGCTCACATAACTTGAATTCCTAAAATGGGTTGAATGTTTGGGAATGTGATGTGTGAACACGGCTTGGGAATGTGATGTGTGAACACGGCATGTAATGTTATTTAACTACTCTTTGTAAATTAATGTATTATACTATATATAATGCGAGAAGCTTTTGGACATTTTTGCCCCCATGATTAGTTATGTGGGTCGTAAAACCTTCAATATGCAGGGACATCTAATCATCATCGTCATCTAAGCCTGATCCTAATTAGTGTTGTCGGCTGATATTATCAATATCGATGTCAATGATACGAAATCGATGGGTAATAACAAAAAGAAAAAAAGAAGACGCACAAATTCTTGAATATCAGTGATAATGTTGCAAAGTATCGGAATGTATCAGCGATATCACGAGATATCGCACGATATTGACGTTTTTTTTTTGTTAAAGGTTTTTATAATGTATTGATGATATCTATCGGTATCGATCGATATCGTCAATACTTCATAAGAAACGCACGCTTTCCAAGAAACTCCAAAAATTGAATTTTCTTTCCCCATTTTTTCTTCAAATTTCTCTCTTCTAACCTGTTAGTGGGTGGATTTCGGTCCATCCTTTGCTTGGATTTGGGAGAAAAACCCACATTTGAAATCAAAATCAAGATTTTCTTGCATTTGTGGCTATTTCTCATTCGACGAATAATTTTTTGTTTTGATCCTTTAAAAAAAAAACATATAAAATGTGTGAAATCATGAGAAATCCTTGATTCTTCATGTTTTGTATGGAAAATCAAGGATTTCAACTTTCAATTTCGAGATTTGAGTGTAGGTGGCCCGATTTGGGGAAAATTCGATTTTTTTTTTCAATCTTTTAAATTGCTTGCAATATTATAGTCTAAACATGAAATCAAGCATGTATGTGGTTTGATCTATTGATTTGTTAACTTTTTTTTTTTTTTTTTTTTTCAATTTTTGGAAAGCAAATTTTATGTTTTAATTAAAAAATAATAAAAATGATTAAATTAATTTTTTTTTTCAAAATTTCACTTCAACCAGCAACCAATTGAGTGCAATTTGAAATTATCAAGGAGTGTTTGATGAAATGATAATCACATACACTCTAATTTCCAAATTTGAGTATAGATGGCCCAATTAGGAGAAATTGGGGAAAAAGATTTTTTTTTTTTTTTTTCCAATTTCTCCTAAATTGCTTTCAATGTTGCACTCCAAACATGAAATCAATTATGTATGAGGCTTGATGTTAAGTCCTTGTCAAATTTCGGAAAATAAATATTTTTTTAATTAAAAATTAAAAAATATTAAAATATTATTTTTTCTTCGAAATTTCCCTTAAACCAGCTGACAATTGAGACTAATTTCAAAGCATTTAGGAGTGTTTGATGTAATGATTATCACATACACTCTAATTTTGAAATTCAAAGTATAGGTGGCCTGATTTGGGAAAATTAGGGAAAATTCAAAATTTTTCCAATTTCTCCCAAATTGCTTCCAATGTTGCACTCCAAACATTTATGATGGTTGATCTACTGATTTAATAAGTTTTTGTCAATTTTCGGAATAAAAAATTATTTAAATATATTTCTCAATTTCTCCTTTTACTTTTGAATGAATTTTCTCAAAAATTCCTTCTTCTTTTGCTTTGGAATGAATTGGTTGTGTTTTCATATATGTCTTCTTACATTTATAAATGTTATGAGTTCAATTTGAATATCTGCATTATTTCATTCAGATAGGACATAGCTTAGGACCCTATACAAAGGAAACCTATTATGTGCACTTTTTTTAGATGTTATAATTTAAAAGTGTATTAAAGTCTTTTTTAACAATTCCTGAAGTTTCATTGAAAAATTCAACCAATTTCCCAATGTTTCCCCATGTTTCCCAAAAAGTGTGATAAATTACCCGATACAAATGCTATATCCCGCGTGATAACCGATACGTATCTGTATCCCAAGAGTAAGTTACGTAATGCAATACTGATACTGCAAACATTGATCCCAATTAATTGGGGTCAGCTACATGAATCTTGTTCTGCAAACTTCGATTAGATCATAGGTCTTTTCTTACTACACCCCACGTCCTTTTGGGCCATTCCTTTGCCCTTTTAGAGGCTTCAAGTTGTACCAACTCACTCCTAATCGACGCAGTTCTTTGTTTCTGTTACACATGACCAAACTACCTTATTCTACTTTTCCTCATCTTATTGCCTACTGATGCTACTCCTAAGTTTCTTCGAGTGCATTCATTTTTAATTCTATCCTTGTCTTGCCACTCATCCATCTCAACATCTTGATTTCAACTACACATCCTACGATCATGTTCCTTAACTGCCCAACATTTTGTTCCGTAAAGCATGGCTGGTCTGATTGATATCCTATAAAGGTTTCCTTTCAATTCGAGTGGTACATGACAATCATATAAAACTCCTGAGGAACATCTCTATTTCTTCCTCCACGCTTGAATTGCATGGGTAACATCCTTCTTAATCTCTCCACTCATGAATTATTGACCCAAGATATTGAAACGGGGTATTTTGGGTAACTTCTTGGTTAGCAATCTTAACTAATACCTCGTTTCTACAACTATTCTTACTAAAATTGCACTCCATATACTCTATTTTATTCTGACTAATTTTAAACTCCAGATTTTAAAGCAACCTCCCTAACTCTAGCTTTGTGTTTACACACTCCCTTGCCTGTTCAGTAAAAAATATAATTTGCAAACAACATACACCGTAGGATCTCTCTCTCTCTCTCTCTCACTCACACACACACACATTAACACCATGGGATCTTTTCCTGCAAATGGCTCATTAATTCGTCCATAACCAATGGGAAAAGGTTCAGGTTTAATGCTGTAGACACTGAAAATCGGCGTCCACGTTGATTTGTAAATGTTATCTATTAAGTAGTGGGGATGATTAAGCTGATTTGTGAATGTTGGAGTCGCCACTAGCCGAATAATCTCAGAATTCCACAGTCAGCTAGAACCACGGAATACGTAAGGTTGGAGAAATCCGAAGACTCTCCGACCTTAGATTGACTCCTGATCTGCAATCCGGGATTCCAGGTAAGGGACCTCGGTTACAAAGAGGGAAGGTGTTAGGCACCCTCTCTGCCCGTACAAATGTACGGTCTCTGCTTAGTGTGGTAAAATAGTCTCAAGGGATGATGATGATGCTGTGGTCATGATGGGACTAGTCACATATGGATTTCTGATGTAGCAAGATTCGAGATTTCGGCAGGCCACAGAGCATACGTCCGACAATGTATCTAGAGGGCGGATGTGATGATGCTTATGCAAAGAGGTAAGAAAAATGGATTAGATCAATAGAAATTTTTGATGTGACAGGATCCGATGTACGGCAAGTCACAGAGCATACGTTCACTAGAGATCTAGAGAAGCAGGGGGGTTGAGAAGGGAGTAGATGTCATGATGAATGCTTGTAAGATGATGGATCCTTGGCTTGATTCTTAAGTAGGCTAAGACATAGACTGAACCATGATCAAACTGGGCTAAGTTAGATGGGTTGGAGGAGGGCTAGGGGGTGGCTAAGAAAATCTAGACTTGGGAGGCTTGGGAGCTCTTGCCCTCTCCCTCACTCTCTTCCTCTCCCTCTCTCTCTCTCTCTCTCTCTCTCTTGGATGAGGTCTCCTGAAATATGAAGAGGAGAAGGCTATTTATAGCCTTCTCCAATGGTTCTATTGTAATTTTTGGGTTTTAGAGGGGTGAAATCTGATGTGGCAAGTGATGATTGTAGGGAGGAGAGAGACACCACGTGGCGTGCTCCCATTAGCTATGGAGGCCGATAAAACTGTAAATAGTGGAGATAGGAGGGGTAAATTCTAGGAAGAGTTAACTTTTGACGCTGGGACAAATTGTCAGCACTCGCACACCGGCCACAAGGCTGAATCCTGAGTACCGCCCGCGGTAGTCCGACTACCGCCCAGGCTAGGTTGGGTCTGAATCTCATGTGGCTGGCTCCGCGCACGTTTTTTGAGAGGAAGCGGTAGTTTGACTACCGTCGGCGGTAGTCAAACTACCGCTTCGGTACAGTTTCCCTCAAAATTTAGCCGGTGGGTCCTTTTTTGGGTCCTTATAGTGAAACAAAGTCCATTTTGGATGTTCGGCTCAAAATGGCTTGAAATTGGCTCGATTGTTATCCGAAAATGACCCGATAAATGGATCGGTTTTGGACATGGTCTGGATTGAATGATGACTCATAATGGCTCAGGTTAGGATTAGGGTTAGGTTTAGGATATGATCATGGTTCTCGGATTGTCTTAACTTTCTCAAGATATTAGCCTGGGTGGGGTGTCTACAGATGCCCCTCTTTGACCGAGGTTGCGAGCAACCGAAGGTCAAAGCAAGTGGACACCCCACCCTTCTGGTCAGAACGAAGGGTAGCGACTCAAATCTATTGCACTACCATCAGTATCATTGTCGGGCCGATTGTTTGGAAAAGATGACTTGCACATATCACGAGGGTTGAGAAAAACGTTATGACCGTCTCCTGCGCATTCGTCCGCGCTTTACTTGATCACCAATCACAACCTTTTCACATCGGATTGTTTACAAACATTGAGGGTAAGTCTGAAAAGTAAGGGCCTCTGCGCATTTGTCGCGCTTTACGAGGATTCCCGTACTGTTAGGTCTGTCGTTCCTTTGCTATGTAATCACCCTAGGAGTGTTCGTTCCATTTGATCATCAAAGTGGTTAGCTGCCCTGCGCGTTGGTGCGACCTTATGGGGAACTCACTACGCTGACTTGGACTCGATCAAATTTTGCGAACATTCCAGACTAGGTATGTGCAGGTAATCTGTTTGCCATGCAATCTGCTGAGTTTGACACTTTGGTTACAATGAATTGTCTTCACTTCGAGTTTGATTATTCTTTCCAGAGATAGATCCACTCATCTTACTAGCATTTGTACGACTGCCTAGTTATAGAGATCTGGCCAATCGTACATGTATCATATACGGACTCGATCGTCCTTTGGGGAAACCGGAAGAGATCGGGTCTTATTTAACTGTTTGCACTGACCGCAACTGGAGAATATGGAAGATTCCTCAGTGTACTGCGCGACGCATGCGTTTTTTGAAAGTTTTTGTTTGAAAGCTATTCCCTTTGGAACTAGACTCCTTGGGGATTTTGTTTGGAGATATTTTTGGATTTTGAAAAAATATCCGTTTGATCACATGGGTGGGCGTCGTCGTTCGGTTTTTATTTGCGCAAATTAAGTAAACAGTCGCGTTGCCTCCACTAATGAGTTGGCGGGTGTAACGCCCTGAAAATCGGGGGTCGAACATAAACTCGACTCCCGAGTTCCAGAACATCACTTATGCAACAAAATGAATGATAATTGAATGTTGACTGTATTCGTGCATTGAACATGAGTGAGATTAAGCCAAAACAACATATCATACTCGAGACAAGCAAATTAAATTTTAAGAAGACCGTGATAGATAGATAAAATATATAACTTATGATGAGTCTCCGAGTGTGATAACATTACCAGGTTAAATAAATACAAGTGCGCTTCTAAAATGTACCAAATGTGAGGAAGTGTAATGCCTCCTATCCCATGTACCATAGCCCCGTCAATACAATATCGTCTTCATTGACTGCCAGAGAGATACAGATAGAGAATTCCTCCTATCATCATAGAAGTAGTCCTACTCGCTTCACAAGCATCGCCACCACCTCGAAACTCAACAAATCTGGTTGGTGTGTACAACACCGTCCCGTAACGTGGGAGTGAGTGATCAACTCAAAGGGAACAAGAAAGCATAGGTTAACATGTTATCAATTCAATCAAGCAAGAATGATAAAGCAAGACAAATCAAACATTTCTAACTACTCTTGTTAAGTGCGAAAATGAAATGACATGATGTCGTATGCCCTTGCCAAACCACCCTCAAGCGACATCATCTTACGTTCGCGAATGCTAACTCCCTCAAGCGCCACATCTACAAAGCACATGCGGTGCGATGATGCTCATGATTACCAAGTTTTTATTAGTCCATTTCAAACAAGCAGTATTGGGAAACTAAGGTACCTCCCTTGTATCATTCCCAAACATGATCCATTCTAGGTCGTCAATCCTAGTTAATCTCATACGATGTTATGGTTTGAGAAGCGTAGTGAAGGCATCGCAAATGGCTCGTCACCCGTCACGCGGATACGATCTCACCGTATGCGGCTCAATTGTTGCTGCCGTCGCCTCAAGTACAGTCTCACCGTACTTGGCCCAATCACTAGCCGTCGCTCGAGTACAGGTCTCACCGTACTCGCTCAACTCATACTCTAGTTGCTTGTGAAAGACTCGTCGCCAATCACGTACACTTGAGTATACTCGAAGATACCACGGAGGACTCGTCGCCGTCAAAGACGAGCACAGTGCCTCACTGTACTTCGCTCGCCGTAAGTATCGACAAATTCGAATATAGTGTCCCATACCACCATAATCGGCTCACGAGGTTGGTTGCGCAATGGTCACTACGGGAGGCACATGACCCCGGCCAGAGGGCCGACAAATTCGACCACGGTGTCCCATACCACCATGCCCGGCTCATGCGTCTTAGCGGATCGAGGTACCATGGTTAAAAGGATTTCACCGGTAAGTTTGGTACCCTAGGTTCAAGCAGAGGCGACCAAACATGGTGAACATACATTAGACAAATCGGGTTACTTGACGAGCTCGGCTAGCTCGAGCGCACAACAAGTTGAACGACATGAAGTGCATAAGCACTTCGCGTGGCCGACCACTATCGCCAACCGAAGTACGACTCGTTCGTCGAACACATCTCACGTGGCAAATGAATCGCAACCACCAATTCTGCACCGATTGTCTGACTATAATCATAGCCCCAAACACAATCAAGTGCAGATAGATAAAGCAATAGTGAATCAAGATTTCCACTCATACAATCAAGGTATGGTATTTTCCGTTTAGGGCTGCCAGGGCTGTTGCACGCACTCGTTGCTCCGCTCCCCCATCACCCATGACGGATCATACAACGTAAATATAAATTTAAGCATATGCATTACATAGTTAAAATCATAAAGCAGTTGAGCATGTTATGAATCACAACACAAGCATGAGTTTATACATGTTCAATTCCTAATTACACAACAATTCGAGGAGATCATACACATAATTAAAAGAGGTTGAGAATCATATCTCAACACCCTTATACATTACACTTTGCTAACTACTACTCATTCAGACATTTCAAGAAACACTTAAACAACATACATCGACATACATGACATATGTCGATCACATAGGCATTAGGCCAAATCCTTTCACTAGGGAGTTGCCCCAATCATAACACGCTGTACACCCACGACGGATAGTCATGGCAAGCAGAATCCAAGTTCCATATTCATTCACCATTCCCACAAACACTTGGGCCACACATTTTAGCATATATGGTGTATATTGGCCGTGGCGTGATTTAGGAAAATCCTTTCGTCAAAAGGGTATCGCCAATACAACAATCATGAATCCATGACAATTAGTCATATGCGAGCACGAATGAGAATTCTATACTCATTCACCATTTTCACAAACACTTAGAATACACTATTACAACATACATGGTGTATGTTAGCAAAAAACATATATTAGGGCTATCCTTTAGCCAAGTGAGTATTTTACTCATGTATAATATATTACTACAACAAATAATCATGATAAATGCATCTCCAAAATTTATACGTATACAGATTTTCTAGAATACGATTTTCAACATACATAGTGTATACAAGCAAACATGTATTACGGCGATTCCCTTCGCCAAGTAAATATTTTATACGCACATAATATATTTATACGACAATTAATCATGACAAACACATCGCTAAAATATACATGTATACGTACTTCGCACAATACCGTATTTCTACATACATAGTGTTTGTTAGTAAACATGTATTTAGGCGAATCCTTTCGCCAAGCTAGTATTTTATTCATATATTGTATAATCATATATTAAATAAGTATGTCAAACATTATTCCAAAAGAAATACGTATACGGTGTTTCTACAATACGTAATTTCAACATACGTCGTATTTACAAGTGAACATGTATTTTGGCGATTCCTTTCGCCAAACTAGTATTTTATTCATATATTATATAATTATACATTAAATAAACATGTCAAGCATTTATCCAAAAATATACGTATACGGTATTTCTACGTATACCTAGAGTATGTGAAATTCCAATTTCTACAACGTTAATCGAAACAGAAACTAAAGCACTTTGTACATGTGCATTTACAAGCGCATCATGAATCTACCATTATCCGACATTGAAAGCGTTGAAAACCGTAACTTATACACTTAAAGTCCTCACCTTTGCCTTTGGAAATGGAACGAATCAAGCAAGGGTAATGGATCTTCCGTCTACGGGCGATTTCTAGCCTAAAGAGCGGAATCGGTTAGTCGGTATACATCCTACCTCGATTCCAACTCAAATCAGACCTAGGGTTAGGTTTCTTACCTTCAAATGAGGTGGAAAACGCCGGAAAGCGTCTAGAATAGAGCGGTGTAGGCCGTGTAGCAAGCCAGCAGCGGAGGAGGAAGATCGGCAACGATCTCCAAGTTTTTCTCTCTCTTTTCTCTCTTTTCTCTCTCCCAAAACTCAAATTCGTATGGTGTGAGAGAGGGTGCTCTAAGGCCCTTATATAGCCAAAAACATTCCGAAAATAGACTCAGGTTCAAGGGGTACTGCTAATATAGGATTTTCGCCGCTTTTCCAGCTCAAAAGGGAAGTTCTGGTGGCCCTCCTTGAACCAAACGTCAGACTTAAGCTCACCATCGATGGATCTACATGGGATTACGTTTTTGACTCGATCGGATACCCGATCGCACGTGGCGGACCACTTTCAGTTCGACGGTCAGGTGGGCCACGATCGAAATTCCAAGTACATGTAAATGTTCCCAAAATTTTCTTAATCCGAGGGTGTAATTTGGTCTCGATTCTCGACGGTCGTTGCTTAATCACCGACGCGTCAACGAAGGATGCCGATCACTATTCCAGATATTTATTTTTGGATATGAATAGTGTTTTTCACACTACCTCGCTCCGATTCGAAACGAATGACCGTGGGACATCGGATGGAGCTGATTTTTGAGATGATTGTTAAGCCCAGAAGGGGGCGGTCCTAGTTCCTTACCGGTTATTCGGACTCCGATGTGTGATCTAGACCTAATACGAAGTTTCGTTTCATTCCCGAGAGCAGACGGAAATGAGTTTGGTTCTAAACTTTAGGGTAACCTAGCGTCAATGATTCTCGCAACTTTTGGGTCTTGCATAGATCGTATTTAAAGCGATCCTAACTGATTTCATGGCTAATTGAGTTTAGTACTTAGTTAACTTTGTTAATTTCTAAAGGATTTAATCCTAAGTGATTTTCGTCCGAGGTGGAACTTAGTCCATTGTAGTTTGTATATAAAGTGATCCAAGTTATACTACTTAGCTAGTTTAAGATAGTGTCTAGTGTATGAAGGTGCTTTGAAAAATTGAAAGCACAAGGTAGTGAAGGGTGGGATTTGTGAAGAAAATGATTTAAGGAACGATTTGAGACTTTAATTGAGCGCTTAAGAAGTTAGACTGTGTTAGGATTGACTCATTGCCTAAGGACGCCTAATCCCAGGTTGGCAAAAATCCGGGCGTTATAATCTACCCCTTAAAACAAAATTTCGTCCCGAAATTGTCTAAGGGTAATAAGGAAAGATTTCTATTATTTCATTTGCCTAAGACTTATTGATTTTAAGTTCCTACGCGTGGTAGGGTATATACCAGCTGGTTCATTTTAGTCTACCCCCCTTAAAACTTAATTCTTTATCCATTTCTCATACCCTGATGGTTTGCTACCATTTATTTCTTTACCTATTTGGAGTCTCGACGACAATTCCCACAATTTAGAGTAAGATAGTTGTTTTCATTGTTTGACCAACACGGAGAGACGGTAATAGTGGGCTCGATCCCGATACATCGATCATCCACCGGGCCAGGGTAGGAAGCTCATCGTATCCCTTCCGAATCCTGGTGGATCCTGGTCGTCCGCTCGTCGAGAGAGAGTCCATCTAGTAGTCACCCAGATTGGGAATTGGGTCAAGCCGCGAAAACTTCGCAGTTGTAGATGTCAATAACTCCGTAGTCCGATCACTCTCTAAGAGTAGGGAATGTCCATCATTGAAAGGCTCAAATTGTTTATTCTAAGGTTGCCCTTTAGGTCTTAGTCTAAGAGAGTCCTCGATATTATCTATGTCCAAGGAAAGGGTGAATCAAGTCTTACTAAATCATCTTAAAATGGTTTCTCATAGTAGAACTTACTAGGGCTTCTATAATGTTCGTATTTATCGAGCACCGTTTCGATCCTGGGCCAGTGGTGTAGGGTCCACCATGCTTTCGCTGTGCCACCCAGATCAAGAGATGTAATAGGTAACCTAACTAGATTGGGCTCATAATGTTCTACCCCCCTTAAAATTTTATTTTCACCCTCAAGGCTTAAGATTTATGTCCTGCTCCGTACATCGGAACAAGGTGTAATTTATAACCTATCCTTAAAATGAAATGGGAAATACATTGGTCTGCCTTTCATCGACGATGTATACTATGGCATTGATACCTATGGGTATCGAGAGGAGCTAAAATGATGGGCAATGTGGTTGAGGTCACGGTGTGTGAGTTTGAGGCAAGATGCCTAATTCTACCAAAGGACTTTTATTACGATCTCAACTTACCCTCCCAAGTCATGTCTAGTTTATTACTGTAAGATAATTTTATACCTTATTAGTACAAAGGTAGATGGAAAGAATAGGTCAATAGAAGCGCTATTATTTTTTTTTTTTTTTTTTTTTTATTTATTTTTTTTTAGTTCATATGTACAATGTGTATGTTATAATGACATGAGATTCGAGACCTAATTCCTAATTGTCTGTTGCCCATTTGGGTAATTCCTTAGGCCTAAAAGACAAAGTCACTATCGGCTATATACTCCTAATACCTTTCAAAAGCAAAGGGATAAACCTTTAGTTGCAAATGGTCGGGCCAACATGGAAAGAAAATTGTGTAGTGGGTCTGAGTCAGTTAAGCCGAATAACTAAGTCTATTATTCAATTGACCTAGCATAATTAATTAGTCTTTTACTTTCCTTAGCCTAACCAGTAGTCTAGTCTTAATTTAGGAGTAGAGGAAATCCATAGGTGAGTCCAAAGTCTATGCTTATACGCTAGATGATTTCACTTCATTTCTAATATAAGAAATTATTCATCGTGTAGGGTCAAACGTTGTCTAAGTGGAATTGAGTTGTCTGTACTTGACGCTCGAGCTTTTCACACATGCGCACACCAGCTAAGAAGATCCTGGAGTTTGTATTATTAATTTGATGGATTTCCTATATGGTCAGGTTTGTCAAGACTAGGAGTATCGCTTCTAGGTCCAAACTCTATGGGCCTATCTATCAAACAACCATTTACTCCAAAAGCTTAAGCTATCAGAGTGCGGTGGGTTAATGTATGTCAAGGGACTTTATCACTTCAACACAATTTGGCCAGTGGCCTTAAGTTGCATTAAATGGGACCGCATTACTAATCCTACCTTGGGATTGGGTGTGACATGGTTGGTAGGAGGGTGGGAGGGGATTAATTTTATAGGCCTTAGAAAATGAGCCTGGTGTTGGAAAAACGTGAGATGGGATTTTTCATATCCCACGATGGGGAAATTTCTAAGTGTTATTGGAAAGGAATTCTCGAATTTACTCTTAATTGCGTACATTCTAAACATGGTGTCTGAAGACATAGGATACACCCAAACCCCATGAAATCGAGAAAGTGGCCGTAACCAATTCGAATAGGGCCATGGAAAGTGAATGAAAAAGTGATGGAGAGGGAGAGAAAAGGGCTGGAGGTTTGGTTCTCCACAGACTTGAGTCTCAACAGGAGTTGTAGAGGCCCAACAGACAGTGATTGAAGAAAGGGAATGGAGAGAGCAAGTGGGTGAGGGAGTTCACACGCGTTGTGGAGCTCCAATGGGCGTGTGGGGATCCAAATGAGAGAAACGAAGAGGGAAAGGAGAAGAGGGCTGCAAGGCATGATGGAAGTGGGTAGGTTGTGGTCGAAAATAGGAGATGGGACGATCGGAGGGGAGTTTTAAGAGAGAGGGCAGCAACTTGGAGGGGAAAAGGGAGCTTGGAGGGGGAGTTTGTGAAGGAGGTATGGTATCGGGGGTGTTTCGATGGACGGCCCACACATCAGGGAGGTCCCAAGACCCCCAAACTCTGTCGGCCCGAGCCGCGGGCCCGGCCCATCAAAAAAAATCGGCGAGGGCCTCGCCAAAAAATTTTGAAATTTTAAAAAGGGGCCCCATGGCCCAGTTCGTACAGCCCCCTGGGCCCCAAAAATCTCTGGGTCCCACCTTGGATCCTCCTAAGTGCTCTGTTTGGCCCCCGATCCCGATTCGCTTCATTTCGGGTAGTTCCTGCAAACCGAACATATCTTGCAATCCGGAATGAGTTATCTCGACGTAAAATATATGAATTTGGGGTAAACGAGCTAATGAAGCCAACCAACCACTACGCGAGGGTTGCGTAGTCCTAATTGCGAGAAAAGCCTCCGATTGATGGTCATTTTCCTGTTTTAATTTCGTTTTACTAAAATAGTAATTTTTGTTTGATTACCCTTCATCTGTTGGGCTTTAGGAGTTGCGCTCATCGCGTAAAGAGCTTTAGACTAATTAGGAGAATGGTTTGGTGAAGTCAAATAGGACACTTACTATTTTTGGCCGAAAACCTTGCGCACTAGTAGACACCACGACCCTATAGTAAGTCGCGAAATCTAGGAGTCTTAGTTGTAGTTTGTTTCGATTTCCTTCCATTACTTGGTATCCCTATTTAAAGGGTCAGAACTCATTTTTCTTCATTCATTAATCAATTTTAGATTTATTAGAATTTATTTCTAGTTTCTCGCTTTCTTTCCTCATGGATTCAAGAAGTCTCGTGAGGAGTCCGAGAAGCTCCTGGGATTCGGAGTAGTTATCCTCACCACGTTTATCCCGTATTCTATCTATTTTCAACAGCTTGGGGTGAGGTGGATTGTAATCTAGACTCTTTAATAGACGGCTAGGAATATTATAAGGTCGACCCGTGCGACCATAGCTGAATACAGACTCGATTTCGGCATTCGTTTTAGTGAACTAGCCGTTGACGGACACGAGGATGCTTAAGACTGTTTCTACATTCCGTCGCTCCCTCCTAAGTCAGAGTGCGTCAGTGTGCATCGTGTAACCATAACCCAGGTCCGGTTTAATCAAAATCATGCTTTGATACCATCTTGTAACGCCCTGAAAATCGGGGGTCGAACATAAACTCGACTCCCGAGTTCCAGAACATCACTTATGCAACAAAATGAATGATAATTGAATGTTGACTGTATTCGTGCATTGAACATGAGTGAGATTAAGCCAAAACAAAGATATCATACTCCGTGAGACAAGTTAAATTTGCAAGCGGAAGACTGTGATAGATAGATAAAATATATAACTTATGATGAGTCTCCAGAGTGTGATAACATTACCAGGTTAAATAAATACAAGTGCAGTTCTAAAATGTACCAAATGTGAGGAAGTGTAATGCCTCCTATCCCATGTACCATAGCCCCGTCAATACAATATCAGGTCTTCATTGACCTGCCAGAGAGATACAGATAGGAGAATTCCTCCTATCATCATAGAAGTAGTCCGGCTCTGCTTCACAAGCATCGCCACCACCTGAAACTCAACAAATCTGGTTGGTGTGTACAACACCGTCCCGTAACGTGGGAGTGAGTGATCAACTCAAGGAACAAGAAAGCATAGGTTAACATGTTATCAATTCAATCAAGCAGTAATGATAAAGCAGTACAAATCAAACATTTCTAACTACTCTTGTTAAGTGCGAAAATGAAATGACATGATGCTGTATGCCCTTGCCAAACCACCCTCAAGCGACATCATCTTACGTTCGCGAATGCTAACTCCCTCAGTGCGCCACATCTACAAAGCACATGCGGTGCGATGATGCTCATGATTACCAAGTTTTTATTAGTCCATTTCAAACAGCAGTATTGGGAAACTAAGGTACTTCCCTTGTATCATTCCTAAACATGATCCATTCTAGGGTCGTCAATCCTAGTTAATCTCATACGATGTTATGGTTTGAGAAGCGTAGTGAAGGCATCGCAAATGGCTCGTCACCCGTCAGCGCGGATACAGATCTCACCGTATGCGGCTCAATTGCTGGCCGTCAGCTCAAGTACAGGTCTCACCGTACTTGGCCCAATCACTAGCCGTCAGCTCGAGTACAGGTCTCACCGTACTCGGCTCAACTCATACTCTAGTTGCTGTGAAAGACTCGTCGCCAATCACAGACACTTGGAGTATACTCGAAGATACTACGGAGGACTCGTCGCCGCTCGTCAAGACGAGCACAGGTCTCACCGTACTCGGCTCTCGCCGTAAGTATCGACAGCTCGAATATAGTGTCCCATACCACCATAATCGGCTCACGAGGTTGGTTGCGCAATGGTCACTACGGGGAGGCACATGACCCCAGCGTAGGCCGACAGCTCGACCACGGTGTCCCATACCACCATGCCCGGCTCATGCGTCTTAGCGGATCGAGGTACCATGGTTAAAAGGGATTTCACTGGTAAGTTTGGTACCCTAGGTTCAAGCAGAGGCGACCAAACATGGTGAACATACATTAGACAAATCGGGTTACTTGACGAGCTCGGCTAGCTCGAGCGCACAACAAGTTGAACGACATGAAGTGCATAAGCACTTCGCGTGGCCGACCACTATCGCCAACCGAAGTACGACTCGGGTTCGTCGAACACATCTCACGTGGCAAATGAATCGCAACCACGAATTCAATTGTACCGATTGTCTGGACTATAATCATAGCCCCAAACACAATCAAGTGCAGATAGATAAAGCAATAGTGAATCAAGATTTCCACTCATGCAATCAAGGTATGGTATTTTCCGTTTAGGGCTGCCAGGGCTGTTGCACGCACTCGTTGCTCCGCTCCCCCATCACCCATGACGGATCATACAACGTAAATATAAATTTAAGCATATGCATTACATAGTTAAAATCATAAAGCAGTTGAGCATGTTATGAATCACAACACAAGCATGAGTTTATACATGTTCAATTCCTAATTACACAACAATTCGAGGAGATCATACACATAATTAAAAGAGGTTGAGAATCATATCTCAACACCCTTATACATTACACTTTGCTAACTACTACTCATTCAGACATTTCAAGAAACACTTAAACAACATACATCGACATACATGACATATGTCGATCACATAGGCATTAGGCCAAATCCTTTCACTAGGGAGTTGCCCCAATCATAACACGCGTACACCCACGACGGATAGTCATGGCAAGCAGGAATCCAAGTTCCATATTCATTCAGTCATTCCCACAAACACTTGGGCCACACATTTTAGCATATATGGTGTATATTGGCCGTGGCGTGATTTAGGGAAAATCCTTTCGTCAAAAGGGTATCGCCAATACAACAATCATGAATCCATGACAATTAGTCATGGCGAGCACGAATGAGAATTCTATACTCATTCAGTCATTTTCACAAACACTTAGAATACACTATTACAACATACATGGTGTATGTTAGCAAAACATATATTAGGGCTATCCTTTAGCCAAGTGAGTATTTTACTCATGTATAATATATTACTACAACAAATAATCATGATAAATGCATCTCCAAAATTTATACGTATACAGTATTTTCTAGAATACGCATTTTCAACATACATAGTGTATACAAGCAAACATGTATTACGGCGATTCCTTCGCCAAGTAAATATTTTATACGCACATAATATATTTATACGACAATTAATCATGACAAACACATCGCTAAAATATACATGTATACGATGCCATTAACAATACCGTATTTCTACATACATAGTGTTTGTTAGTAAACATGTATTTAGGCGAATCCTTTCGCCAAGCTAGTATTTTATTCATATATTGTATAATCATATATTAAATAAGTATGTCAAACATTATTCCAAAAGAAATACGTATACGGTGTTTCTACAATACGTAATTTCAACATACGTCGTATTTACAAGTGAACATGTATTTTGGCGATTCCTTTCGCCAAACTAGTATTTTATTCATATATTATATAATTATACATTAAATAAACATGTCAAGCATTTATCCAAAAAATATACGTATACGGTATTTCTACGTATACCTAGAGTATGTGAAATTCCAATTTCTACAACGTTAATCGAAACAGGAAACGGAAAGCACTTTGTACATGTGCATTTACAAGCAGATCATGAATCTACCATTATCTGACATTGAAAGCGTTGAAAACCGTAACTTATACACTTAAAGTCCTCACCTTTGCCTTTGGAAACGGAACGAATCAGCAAGGGTAATGGATCTTCCGTCTACGGGCGATTTCTAGCCTAAAGAGCGGAATCGGTTAGTCGGTATACATCCTACCTCGATTCCAACTCAAATCAGACCTAGGGTTAGGGTTTCTTACCTTCAAATGAGGTGGAAAACGCCGGGAAAGCGTCTAGAATAGAGCGGTGTAGGCCGTGTAGCAAGCCAAAGCAGGAGGAGGAAGATCGGCAACGATCTCCAAGTTTTTCTCTCTCTTTTCTCTCTCTTTTCTCTCTCCCAAAACTCAAATTCGTATGGCTGTGAGAGAGGGTGCTCTAAGGCCCTTATATAGCCAAAAACATTCCGAAAATAGACTCAGGTTCAAGGGGTACTGCTAATATAGGATTTTCGCCGCTTTTCCAACTCAAAAGGGAAGTTCTGGTGGCCCTCCTTGAACCAAACGTCAGACTTAAGCTCACCATCGATGGATCTACATGGGATTACGTTTTTGACTCGATCGGATACCCAGATCGCACGTGGCGGACCACTTTCAGTTCGACGGTCAGTGGGCCACGATCAGAAATTCCAAGTACATGTAAATGTTCCTGAAATTTTTCTTAATCCGAGGGTGTAATTTGGTCTGATTCTGACGGTCAGGTTGCTTAATACTGACGCGTCAACGAAGGATGCCAGATCACTATTCCAGATATTTATTTTTGGATATGAATAGTGTTTTTCACACTACCTCGCTCCGATTCGAAACGAATGACCGTGGGACATCGGATGGAGCTGATTTTTGAGATGATTGTTAAGCCCAGTGGGGCGGTCCTAGTTCCTTAGCTTCGGGTTATTCGGACTCCCGATGTGTGATCTAGACCTAATCTGTTTCGTTTCATTCAGAAGCGACGGAAATGAGTTTGGTTCTAAACTTTAGGGTAACCTAGCGTCAATGATTCTGCAACTTTTGGGTCTTGCAGATCGTATTTAAAGCGATCCTAACGGATTTCATGGCTAATTGAGTTTAGTACTTAGTTAACTTTGTTAATTTCTAAAGGATTTAATCCTAAGTGATTTTCGTCTGAGGTGGAACTTAGTCCATTGTAGTTTGTATATAAAGTGATCCAAGTTATACTACTTAGCTAGTTTAAGATAGTGTCTAGGGCGAAGGTGCTTTGAAAAATTGAAAGCACAAGGTAGTGAAGGGTGGGATTTGTGAAGAAAATGATTTAAGGAACGATTTGAGACTTTAATTGAGCGTTTAAGAAGTTAGACCTGTGTTAGGATTGACTCATTGCCTAAGGACGTCTAATCCCAGGTTGGCAAAAATCCGGGGCGTTACAGCGGGGCTAACAGTTTTTATTTGAAGATATTTTGAATTTTTTTTTTTTGAAACATCCGTCCGATCTCGCGGGTGGGCGTGATCGTCCAGTTTTTATTGTACAGTGATCTGGATTGAATAGCCAGATGGCCTCCACTAATGAATTAATGGGGCAATTGGGGAATATGGGCCTGATTTGGACATGTCGGCCTAGGAAATGGGCTTGAAAACATGAGCTTTGAACCATGGGTCTTTGAACAATGGGCTTGGTGGGCTTTTGACATGTGGGCCTTGTGGACTTTGAACTTGTGGGCCTTGTGAGCTTTGAACCTGTGGGCCTTTGGGGGCTTTGAACTTGTGGGCCTCTGGGGGCTTTGAAATGTGGGCCTTGAGGGCTTTGAGATGTGGGCCTTGAGGGCTTTGAGATGTGGGCCTCTGGGCTTTGAAATGTGGGCCTCTGAGGCTTTAAAATGTGGGCCTTTGGAGGCTTTGAACTTGTGGGCCTCTGGGGGCTTTGAAATGTGGGCCTTGAGGGCTTTGAGATGTGGGACTTGAGGGCTTTGAGATGTGGGCCTCTAGGGCTTTGAAATGTGGGCCTCTGGGGTTTTGAAATGTGGGTCTTGTAAGCTTTGAAATATGAGCCTCTGGGGCTTTGACTTTGACTTTGTGGATCCCCGACTTTGTTGGCTGCTTGTCCTGTATATGCATGAACGTTTTTTTTTTGTTTTTTTTTTAAAGGAAAGCGATTTATAGAAAAACTTTTGAAAGGAAAGAAAATTTTTGTTTGTGCCAAATTTGTCGATGTTTGCTTGTGTTTGAACTTGTGCTTAGATGGTGGAATCAGAACATTGAACTTAGCCCATGTCGAATCTGGTATTCTGAGTTGTTTACTAGGGATCCTGATTCCCTGAGAGTAGCGCATACTAGGATCATGCCCCTTGGATTTGGGTAGAGTCTGACAGAACTCTGATCCGGGACTTATCTCTTCTTTGCGCTTCTTTACTTTGCTCGTTGCCTTGGCTTCTCTTGTTCTTGCACTTTTTGTTTTGTTTTTTTTTTCTAGCCATTTTTGCCCGTAGTGCCTTTTCAGGTTTTCACCACGACTGGCTTTCTTGTCATTTTTGCCCATGGCGTCCTTTCGAATTTTCACCATGTCTCGAGTTTTTGCTCTTGCCTGCCCCTTGGCAGCTGTGCTCTTTTTACCCTTGGAGCCTTTTCAGGTTTTCACCAAGTCCG
Organism: Magnolia changhungtana; assembly: GCA_030180095.1. Taxonomy (NCBI): domain Eukaryota; kingdom Viridiplantae; phylum Streptophyta; class Magnoliopsida; order Magnoliales; family Magnoliaceae; genus Magnolia; species Magnolia changhungtana. The sequence goes on along the minus strand of JASAUF010000480.1, from coordinate 1,282,352 downwards.
CTACATGCCCGCTGTTTTTACTCGAGGCGCTCTTTCAGGTTTTCACCTCGCCCATTTTGCTTAGGCAAGTTATTTTTCTTTTGATTTCTCTTTTTCTTGTACAAAGGTAGGAGGCTAGACTCCATTCATTGCCGGCAGACTGGTGAGTTGCCTGACTTTGTCTTCAATCACGATCATGAAGCTGTTGACATTGGGTTAAACTATCCTGAGGGGAAATGGGTTGGTGACTTGTGTTCTCACTCATTGGGTTCGACTCTTCTTTTCTTTTCTTTTTTTCTTTTTTTTTTTTTTAAAACCCTTTATTTTTTTTTAGAACACTTATTGGAAGGAAGGAATGATGATGGAAATGTACCTCAGGATGCTACCCTCTTGTCATTTGGCTTTAGCTTTATGATTGTGGTTGTTGACATAGTCAGGTAGGATTACACATAATAGATATTCACGTTGTCGGCGTTGATTGGCTCTGGAAGATCTTTGCCTCTAATGATGGTGAGACGAAGGGAACCTCTCGGAAGAATATTCGCAAACGATCAGTGAATCATCCCAGGATGACTTGGACTTGCCCCTTGGATCTAGTAGGCACAATGATAAGATGTGCATTGTTACTATGTTGCTAACCTTTCTTTCAGACTTGTTTGTCGTCGGTCCTGGCGATCGTCGTGTGCTTTATGTTTGCGAGATGTAGTTGGTTGCATTGAGCTTACCACCAATCATTTTCATTGACTTTTCTTTTTCATTCGCACCGATGATGTAAGATGTTGTTGGCGCCCGCTTTTGTCTGACACGAGAATGTACTCATCACCATTGGATGCCTTTGGGGTCATTCTTTTGATGATGTCCACACCCCATAATGAAGAAGGGCTAGAGTGTTGACAGGTTATAAAGACTCGAAGCATGCACATGGATCCGTTATGCAAGCTCTGATACTTAAAGCACTTCCTGACATACTGCAATAGCTTATCTCCATCGTTCATCAGTAAGACTCCATCGTGGACTTCAGACGTGATCTTGACAGTTTTGCTTGATGGGCTTGACTTCTGGCTTCATAAGAGATGGTGTATGATTGGTTCTTCATTTGATTTGGGTAAGGCTTTATAGGAGAACGAAAGGTTGGATAGCCTTGGCCTTAAGAACTCTGTGATCCTCTACTTGTATTCATGAGGGGAGGATCTCTTGATGCGTACTTTTCTAGGGAGCTCAGGGGATCCCAAGCTTACAATTTCAAAATCATCCGTCACGACATTGACCTTTGTTTCGAACTTTCTGAGGGAATCCTCAAGCTCAAGAGTCGAATCATCATTTTCCCACATCCTGGGCTTCGTTCAAACCCATGAGTTTGAAGTTCAACTCTAGATCGAAATCATATGAGTTGACTTTAAACTCGGGTGTTGTAACAGACACATTTGACACATTATTGCTTGTGAGTTTTGAAAGATTTTCTATTGTTTTGAGAAATTTCTGTTGTTTTTGGATTTTGACAAGTATTTGAATTTTGAAAATATCTAATGTTTTTGGCCTTTTGAAATTTTCTGCTTTTTTTTTGGATTTTGACAAGTATATGATTTTTTTTTTTTTTTGTGTTTCGAATATCCAATGTTTTTGGCTTTTCGAGAATTTTCTGATTTTTTTTTTCGTTTTTTTTTTTTTTGAGAAAGACGGCGATGTGAATCAGGGATTGCCTGATTCTGTTCAAGGAATCAAACATTATTTTCTTTTATTGTGCCGTCCTGGGGATTGTGAACCAGCTGTTGCCCTACACTCCCTCCCCTCAGGAGGCAGGACCAAACAGATCAGTAGGTGGTCCCTCATTGTTGTACCCAAATGTCATGATGAGTTTGAGATTGGGCTCTGAATTGGTGTTGGATGTCCCTTTCCTCAGTTCATCGCCAATGCATTGTGAGTCTTTACATTCTTCCTGCTCAGGTGGGATCCAGTCTGTGATCCAGTCAATCAGGAAAAATTCTTGCCGCTTACCCAAGTCATTTTCAAATAGCCCAGTTGGGCTCATTTTTCTCATTTGATCCTCCATGGTGAACCTCAACCTGTCAACCGAACAGATGATCCCTTCTCTGATGGATTTGATTGATGTGTGGATGAAAGGATCATTCTCCTCTTGCCGATCTTGCCCTCCTTTGATACATCTGTGTTTCGCTATCTCACCCTTAGGAGGCTGATATCCCAGTCCTGTCATGCCTATATTTTCTTGATATTCGAGCTGATAATAAAAATGTTGGTGCTCGACTGAAGGGAAGACATAATTTGATCCAATGGGACACGCAAGAGGCATGTAATTCACAGTCTCGAACTCGATACCATGGTATGAGATATCCTCATCAGAGCATTGTATGTCTATGATTGGGATATCTAGCTCTAGATGGTTGACTGCTTCTATCGGAAAGATTTGTTCGGGATCATCCAAAACGGTTAGCGCCTTGTCGCCGAAAATGTGCTTGGCCTTTGGCGAAGAGTCGAAGAGAGAGCCTTGACTCTATGGATCCAAGACTGATCAGGGAGGAGATGAAATGAAGCTGTGATGTCAAAGACCTGAAAAGTGATGGTTGATGTTTTGGGACTAATCAAAATCTTGACTTCAATCTCTTCCTCGACTTGTTTCCTAGAGGCGGGAACCACTCGCCCTAGACTCTTCTCTTGAAGGATTGAAGACTGAGTAGAGCTGGGCAAATCCCTTTGAGCAATGGAATGTCCTTCTTGGTGAGTTACCACATGATTGAAGCTGGGCCCTGATTTTGCTAAGGCATGTGGTATTTTGATCGGGGAAGGAGATTTTTCTTAGAGCATGACAAATTTGAAGCAAGGGTCGGACAGGGATGGTGCCCTTGTGAGACAGAGGATGTATGGATTGGATTGATTGTGGGTGGCTCCGAGGGCACGAAAATTGGACTGGATAGTCCCCCTTGCATATTTAAGAGTGAAGAGATTAGACTGACAGGGTGTGCCCCTTGCAGACTTGGGGGTATTGTTGTTGGGCTGGCAGTGATTGAATGGATGCATTGGACTGGATGGCAAGGCAATTCTCCCTGAATGATATTAGTGGTAGGGGTGCCCAATGAGGTGGGGCTTGCTTGATACAACGACAGGGGTTTCTGGAGGGCGTAATTGGTGTTGGCAACAGCAGGAGAGGTAACCACAATCCTTTGGTTATCAATTAGATCTTGGACCGCATGCTTTAGGGTGAAACAATGGTCCGTTGTGTGACCTCGGGATTGGTGGTATGCACAGTACTCATTCTCATTATAGTTTGGTGGCAGAGGGTTTGGTGGGAGCCTAGGCAGTAGCGGTGTAAGTATTTGCCTTTGGACTAGCGTGGCTAGTACCTTCTTATCGCGTTTGGGCTATCTGTAAACTGCCTAGGTTCCCGGGCCATCCTCATCTGCTGACCATGATTGGGGTACTGAAGATTCTCCATTTGCTGTTGTTGCTGCCGTTGTCCCTCTTGAGGGGCGAATTGGGCACCCTCGGTAGAGGCGATAAGATCGTCTTCCATTGGATGGAGGTCAAGAACACTTTTGTTACCATTCTCATATCCAGTAGGCCTTCTTTTCATATTCTGTTGTATTGGGGAGGCCTGATGAAACCACCAGGGGGAGATTGTCCCAGCCCTTATTCCGGCTTCAACTTGTTCCCCAGCGTGGATGAGCTGGGTAAAGTTGGCATATGGATATGAGACGAGGTATCCAGAGATACTCAGGTTTGCCGAGTGGATGATCATGTGCATTTGCTCCTCGTCATTAATGTGTGTTTTCATTCTGGTAGCCATGGCCCGCCATCGTCCAACGTAAGCTGATAATGACTCATCGTCCCTCTGCCTTAAGGCAACAAGATCCGCCCTTTTGGGTGCTGCATTAAGATTGTACACGAAACGATCAAGGAAAGCTTGGGAAAGTTGTTCCCAAGTTTTAATTCGATGGTAGTCTAATGACGTGTACCAATCTAACGCATCGCCTTTCAAGGATTTTTGAAACAAACGGATCAACGCTCCATTATTACCTGCCAGAGTATTAAGCTCTCCACAGAATGCTCTTAAATGGTCCATAGGACACCCCGTACCATCATACCTTTTGAATTTTGGAACCTCAAAGTTTTGAGGTACCCTGGCATCGGGAAAGGGACATAAGTCCCTGAATTTGGTGGATGGATGATCCACTCCTTGCTGCCTTTGTAATTTCCTCTGTATATCGCACAATTGCTCTCGGAGTTCTGTGAGTTCAGAAGGATCATATGAGAGGGGTTTTTCCCCTTGAAATTGACCAGATCTCCTACTAGGAAGAGGATGTTGGTGATCTTGTGCTGATTCTGTAGGGAATGGTAGAATGGGATTTGCTGGAGGAGGAAGGGAGGAAGCAAAAGGAGGTTGTGGGGTTAAACTGTTTTGAGCACTATGTTGTGTTGCCTGTATGTCCGGTATGGCGCCTGGCACTAGGCGAAGCAATAGTTCTTGCATTGCTCGAAGTAGTAACTCTTGCGTGGTTGTATTGGCCTGTGGGTCTGTTGGAGCTGCTGGAGGTGTCGGTGACGGTGCCGGTGCTTCAGGAGCTGGCAGAGCTGCCGGCTCTTTTTCATGGGTAGCCATAACTGCATGGGATTGAGTGGTCGTGGCTAGGATTGATGCCCAAACAAGTGTAAGCCAAAGATGTTTTTTTTTTTTTTTTTTTTTTTTTTTTTTTTGTGAATGCAGTGATGATGTCCCTTGAGATTATAGTACCACACACTTTCGAGTCGGGTTTCAGCTAGTGCGAGCTAGCAATTCCCCAATGGAGTTGCCATTCTGTAGACATTGAAAATCGGCGTCCACGTTGATTTGTAAATGTTATCTATTAAGTAGTGGGGATGATTAAGCTGATTTGTGAATGTTGGAGTCGCCACTAGCTGAATAATCTCAGAATTCTGCAGTCGGATAGAACCACGGAATACGTAAGGTTGGAGAAATCCGAAGACTCTCCGACCTTAGATTGACTCTTGATTTGCGATCCGGGATTCCAGGTAAGGGACCTCGGTTACAAAGAGGGAAGGTGTTAGGCACCCTCTCTGCCCGTACAAATGTACGGTCTCTGCTTAGTGTGGTAAAATAGTCTCAAGGGATGATGATGATGCTGTGGTCATGATGGGACTAGTCACATATGGATTTCTGATGTAGCAAGATCCGAGATTTTGGCAGGCCACAGAGCATACGTCCGACAATGTATCTAGAGGGCGGATGTGATGATGCTTATGCAAAGAGGTAAGAAAAATGGATTAGATCACTAGAAATTTCTGATGTGACAGGATCCAATGTACGGCAAGTCACAGAGCATACGTTCACTAGAGATCTAGAGAAGCAGGGGGGTTGAGAAGGGAGTAAATATCATGATGAATGCTTGTAAGATAATGGATCCTTGGCTTGATTCTTAAGTAGGCTAAGACATAGACTGAACCATGATCAAACTGGGCTAGGTTAGATGGGTTGGAGAGGTTTGGAGGAGGGCTAGGGGGTGGCTAAGAAAATCTAGACTTGGGAGGCTTGGGAGCTCCTTCCCTCTCCCTCACTCTCTTCCTCTCCCTCTCTCTCTCTCTCTCTCTCTCTCTCTCTCTCTCTCTCTCTCTCTCTCGGATGAGGTCTCCTGAAATATGAAGAGGAGAAGGCTATAAATAGCCTTCTCCAATGGTTCTATTGTAATTTTTGGGTTTTAGAGGGGTGAAATCTGATGTGGCAAGTGATGATTGGTGGGGAGGAGAGAGACGCCACGTGGCGTGCTCCCATTAGCTATGGAGGCCGGTAAAACTGTAAATAGTGGAGATGGGAGGGGTAAATTCTAGGAAGAGTTGACTTTTGGACGCTGGGACAGCTGTCCACACGCGGGCCGCGAGCGGCGGAACTCGGAGTACCGCCCGCGGTAGTCCGACTACCGCCCAGGCTAGGTTGGGTCTGAATCTCGTGTGGTTGGCTCCGCGCACGTTTTTTGAGAGGAAGCGGTAGTTTGACTACCGCCGGCGGTACAGTTTCCCTCAAAATTTAGCCGGTGGGTCCTTTTTTAGGTCCTTAGAGTGAAACAAAGTCCGTTTTGGATGTTCGGCTCAAAATGGCTTGAAATTGGCTCGATCGTTACCCGAAAATGACCCGATAAATGGATCGGTTTTGGACATGGTCTGGATTGAATGATGACTCATAATGGCTCAGGTTAGGATTATGGTTAGGTTTAGGATATGATCATGGTTCTCGGATTGTCTTAACTTTCTCAAGATATTAGCCTGGGTGGGGTGTCTACAAATGCCAACCCCTGCTACAAGCCTATAGTATTTGGAAACTCACTCCTCTCGGCTAATAGTCCTTACATTTATTACTGCTCGCTCCCTCATGCATATCCTTAATCATGGGAAGAGATGGGATTTTTATTTATTTATTTTTTTGAAAAAAATGAAGTCAGGGGTATTTGGGGAACTGGAAAATTGTGATTGTTGTCTTGTGTATTGTTCAGATTTCACCTGTGAAAAGCCTGCAACAGCTTAGATTTTATTTGTGCCTTTTTAATTTTTTTGATGTGAGTAGCTCTTTCAAACTTCTCCTCTTTGCATTTAGTCCAAGTTATTCCATAATGGTAATGGCAGGTACTTTGTACTGATAACAGTGGTCGTAATTGCCACTGCCATTATCATTATGATACAAGCCATTATGGTCGTTATGGCCTTTTTTTTTCTTTTTTTTTTTTTTTTTTGAGAAAAAAACTTGTATTGGCCTCGTAACGGGCTCTTATGAGTCAAGTTTTCCCTAATGGCCGTTACGACCCTGTAACACGTAACGGATGTCACGGTTATTGTTACGTAATGGCTGTTACGCTCCATAACTGTTGTTACAACGAACCATGGGTATTGGTGGCATAACGGCCGCTACCGTTATTATTATTATTATTATTATTATCATTATTATTTAAACCTGGTTCGGCCTGTAAGGAGCCGTTATGGGCCATTTTTTTTGTAAACCATTTTTGAAGACCCTGATGTAGCCCGCATGGAGCGTAGTAGTAGGGAGACTATGCGACAAAGGCTCTATGGGGTCCATCTTGATGGCTTCATGAAGTCCATACCATAAATTAGTTGCGCCGGCTCATGTTAGGACGTTATACAAAAAGAAAAAGAAAAAAGAAAAAAGAAAAAGGCGAATCTAATTCTTGAGTGGGCCACAACATAGGGAAAAGTAGAGATGGGTTGTTCACCATTGAAACCATGACCTCCCTTCTCTCTCTCTCTCTCTCTCTCTCTCTCTCTCTCTCTCTTTCTCTCTCTCTCTCTATCTTTGCATATAACCTGCACCTTTTCTACAATTTCTTTCAGTTTTTTTTTTTTAATTTTTTTAATCCGATATATTCTGTGATTTGAACCAATTGACACTAAGTCAAACTCACCAAACTGCAAGCGTTAAATACCTCGCTGCAAACAGAACCCGAATTGAACTGAAACGTGAAGTGAACCTGGAGACAATGGCTATTCTTGCGGGATCTGTTAGAGTTTGATATAACTAGTCAATATGTTCCTCTTCATGTCAACTGCTGTGTTTTGAACCAATTGACAGCAAGTCAAACTCACCAAACTGCAAGCATTAAATACCCTGCTGCAAACAGAACCCACAATGGCTATTCTTGTGGGATCTGTTAAGAGTTCAATATAACTAGTAAATATGTTCCTCTCCGTGTCAATATGCTGTGTTTTGAACCAATGGATGGTGTGTCAAACTCACCAAACTGGAAGCATTAAATACCCTGTTGCAAACGAAACCTGAATTGAATTGAAACATGAACCTGGAGACAATGGCTATTCTTGTGGGATATATTGGAGTTCGATATAACTAGTAAATAGGTTCCTCTTCATGTCAATGTGTTTAATTGTCTAGGAGGTTCTACCTAGCTTCAATTGGCTCAGTGAGTTGCAGTATCATTAAAAAGTGTTGTTCTCAATCTCATGGTTCTTGAAGATCACAAATTGCTTTTTTGATCCATTTTCTTCAGAATCTACTCCAACCTGCCCGCATATCAGATGAATCAATGAAACAGAAAATGGAGAGAATCATGCATGCATTCATATGCAGATATCCAAATATAGTGCATACATGCATGTATACACATGCATACAAATATATTTATATCTTAAATTCTTGAAGTCCAGGGCATTCACAGTTATTCTTGGATTCAATGATGAAAAGCACAGACGTGAAGATAGCTTGTGTTCTTGGGTTAGATTATCATATCATGTCCACACTGATACTCGATGCTGCATTTGTACTTCCAGATACAAATTAAATGATGTCCTATTATCAAAGTTTAAATTGCTGTCCAAAAATGGTACATATCGCCTGATACATGCCAGTATTGCCCAGGAAAGATAACGGTCATATTGGCCGAAAACAGTCTGATACGGGGCTGTATCGGTTGTGAATGATACAGTAACCAACACACCGATTTAAAACCTTGCCTCTGATGTTACGTTAACTGTTTTCTGAATTCCTTGCAATGTTGTCATGGTATTGAAGTCGGGAATTGGTATCCATGTTCACGCTGTTTGATTTGCACACACCCATTTTCTATTTTCTGAATTTAAATAGTGACCTTTGGTACTGTTTGAATTCCCAAAACCAAGAATGGGTGTATGCGAATTAATCAGGTGGATGTAAATGGTAGCTTGCTTAAAAGTATTGGACGGATACCCAGACCTATATCCAAGTTTTTGATTCAGGAAAGGTAGATTTGCTTTCCTATGCTGGTACTTGTGTGACTGTGTCCATGTCAGCATCCACCTGTACCATATGGTAGATTTACAAAGTCCTTATGATTGGTAAACAAGACAGTTATTTCATGTTTTGGAGGATTCATTTTGCAACCAAATGCAGCCTTTAGATTTTTTTTAAAAAAAAATGCATCAAAGTTTACTGTTTTGAACCTTTGTCATGATTTTTTTTTTTTTTTTTTCTGCAGGGTTGGCAGCGAAAACTTGATCCAGATTATGATGTGATGCAGACACTACAGGCGTTGCTATTCAAAGTTGACTGGGTACAGTCCCTTGCCTACACAATTGAAGGACTCATGGCCCCATAGAAGGCCACAAAAGGTGCTCCCATCTATTTCTGTTCTTCCCAAACAATTTTGAGAGAATGAAAACTAATATATAGGAGAAACATTTATGTATAAGCTAAGCACAGCCACACCGTCCCACAAAAATAAATTTTTGGTTTGTGTTGGCTCTGTTTCTGCTTCATTTTAGCCATTCCTATTGTTTGTCTTAGGGTGGGTTTTCACACCGGAATGTTAACACCCTTCTGTATCATTTATTTATTATTTTTCCCTGCTCAGTACAATTTGCTGAATCTTCACAACTCCATGAGTGGAAAACAGTGTAGAAGAGAGAATGAATGAGAGAAAATAAAGTGGTAAAAATCCTTTTCATTTTGTCTTCTCCGTTATTTGAATGTCATATTTTGTTTGGTTCTGAGGATATGGTTTTATGCTTCTTTCCTTCTACCATGGTGCCATTGATATTTAGGTGAATCTTGAGGCAAAACTGTTCATGATTTTCAACTTCAGTTTAAACACCCTGATCCATAGCTCAAGTGGTAGACTGAGTGAAAGATACCTCGTTTCAACACTGAGGTCTTGGTATCGATCCCTAGTGGGGTGGCTGACAGTGAAGTGTGAACGGACAGTGGGATATATATATATATATAAAGGTTTAATGGGCTTTTGAGCAATGGGGCAGCGGCTCTGTAGAAAAGCCATCAGCAAAACTAGCTTTGTTGGGCTTTTGAGTAGGTAGGGCTGTCAATGGGTACCTGGACTAGTGGGTACCTGATGGACCCAGCCTGATTTTAATGGGTCCTGGTCCAATTTTTTTTTTGGACCTGTCAGGTAATTGGGTCAGGTTTGGGTCTCAGCTTCTGGGACCTGATTAAATTTGGGTCTACTCGGTTTCGGGTCAGGTCCATCAACTAGGATCTGGTTAAAATCAGGTCGTGTCCAGTCTGGAGTCAGAGACATGGCTATCAGCCATCGCTTGGACTGGTTTTGCATTTGTTCTCGGATTGTTTTGTTGAGGTATGTGAGGTGTCTTTGAGACACAGGTTGGTCAGGATGTCTGTATGGTTACATATCGATTTCTAAAGCTTCCCATGAAAACTGTAATTGTGGAGAGCCATCAATCAGTGAGAATGGAGTGGGTGAGACATGACTAGTTGAGTTATTTAAGGCAGAACAGGTTGGCGCTGGTCCTTACTCTTGCCCCGGTGGTAGACTCACAGGAGTTTCAACACCAGGTGAAGGGTTTGAGTACCCGTAGGTGGTGAAATCCCACTACGGCGTGAGTGTGGGTGTGTGTGCATGTGATTAAAAAAAAAAAAAAAGAAAGAAAGAAAGAAAGAAGGCAGAACAGGTTACACGACCATCATTCTGAAGCTCAGCTGAGCCTGTCAAATTTTGAAGTCCACCTTGCAATGCACGACTTGGTTTAAACAATTAAGGTTTTTTTTTTTTTTTTTTCCACATTGTACTGCAGTACTTGATTTCAATCTAGCTTTTTTTTTTTCCCCCTTAAATATTTCAGTTCATGAATTATATATATGGTATTTTAAAATCAGGCAGTTGATCTGCCCTGACTGGACAATCTGAGTCAAGAGTCGAGTTTTCGGGATCTTCATCTTCTACATGCTATGTGAAGGGGTGAATCCAGGTTGCTCTGAGGTGGCTTGGGCCTTTGAAAGTCTAGTTGATCTTTTGCTTCAATGAGAGTTTCTGCAGCAGGTTGATGTTAGTGTGTGAGGCTGGGGTTCCACTTCCTATCAATGTGTCCCTGATCTGGCAGCTCCCATGAATCCTATATTGGCAAGTCATTACCAAGTCCTGGTGCGATCTTCAGGAGGGACGTTGACACTGCCAAGGACATTTGGGGTTTGAGATACCACTGCTACACACCCATGTGACTATGCACCCATCAGACACTGATGGTATTAAGACTAGCTCCCGCCAAATCTGGCTGTGGAAACCAGCTCAGCTTATCTGGTATCTATTGTGTCATGCATTATGAGGTGAGGACCGCATCAATCAATCAATAACTTTCAAACATGTACAAGGTTTAAGGTAGCTTGTGAGAGGGAACGATGATGAAGGCCTCCAAAAATCAGTTGGACATCAGAAATGCTACCCTGATTGGGTGTGATTGTAGCTGTTTTGTTTGCCTTTTTTTGAGCGGTACCTGCAATATGGCACCAGTCACAGGGAGCCTATGCTGATCTTGGACCACCTTGATTCTGCTTTTTTAACAGATGGTCATTGTCTTCTCAATTGTTTGATGAAATCACCTGACTTTGTTGAACTGACCAAAATTGAAGTATTGCAGCATCATGGTCGCCAGTCCATGGGTCATCGTCAGAAAGGTCTAGTGGCTCTTGTACATGCAGCATTTAACTTAAGGATGCTAACTGCGCAACAATAGACAGTTGCTTTGTCGATCATTTTGAGCTTTTAAGTAGGCAGTTGCTCATTGATCTTTTTTATTTCATTTTATTTTATAAATTTTGGTTGCCATTGACTGGAGTTGCTGGACTGAGGATTCCCATCGGACATAACTCTTTAGTTTGCGTCCCATCCACAACAAGACCCCTGATAGTGTGGATTTAGGATCGAGAATGCCATATGGTCCACCCTACTCTATTCAGGTATTAATGATATAACTGCACGGGCGAAAGCTACCATTTTCGGGTGGAAGGGGGTGTATCCTTGGCTAGCATACATCCACCAATACATCAGGATGACTTGCACTAGAAACAAAGATCCATACTGTGGTACCCCACTCCAAGGAGCATATATACCAAAAAGCTAAATTGGTCAGTGGCCATCAAATACTGAAAAAACCTCAACAGATGGATGTCTGGTTGCCATGGTTGTCCATTCGGTGTGACTGTCTATAGCCCACCTACTGTAGGTTTTTCCCCCCTTTTTTGTCAAGGGTCCAGAACTTGGGACGGCTGCTATTCAGTAAATGTGTGGATAGGTGCATACATAAGACGAATGCTAATATGCAGGCTGTTGCATCAAAGATGTTGCACAAGGGCCACCATGGTCCTACTTGGTGTGACCCATGGTGGGTGGGAGATACACCTTTTGCATGGCCTTCTTAGGGAGCATTTTCCTATTTAGAAAAGACTCCTAAACCAATTTAAACTCCCGTTCTTCCCTACCTATGTGGAGACTTTATCCTCTTGAGGAAGGGAGGAATTGGAGGAAATAGGAAAAAAGAATGGCCTGTTTTTAGGTGATCTCATATGCTGTCTTTCCTTCCTGTGATAGTTAGATTTCATATCACCACCCCAGTTTATCTTTATAGCTCGATTCTCAAATCATCAGTGTAGCTGCACACAAATCGGGAAGCTTTGGCTTCATGATTCCTGTTGAGCTGATGGGTTATGTATTAAAAAACTGCAGTAAATGGTCAGCTACAACAATCCAGTTGTTGTGAGTTTTGCTGGTTGATTTGGACTGCTGTTCTTACCATCATTGTTTTTTCAGACAACTTATCAGATATATACAACCACCCAACCCCATTGGACTTTTGGACATGGCGTAGTGGCCCACTGGAACGACAGTCTTGATCACCAGGCTTTTTCCCAAGTGTACGGAAGAGGGAAATGCAAGGAACTTTAATGCTGCAAACTACATAAATGATCCGCTCTTGAGGAAGAAACAGGACCTAATTCTCTAAGGAACATGCACAAAAATACTCTATTCGTACAGTTTAGGCACACGTTTGGCCATCGAGACCATCTATTTGATGGGAAGCGTTGTTGATGTACCATGCCAGAAATATCTCCTTAATTGGACAATCCTAACCTTTAGATTCCTGCTAAAGGTGGTAAACAAGAGAAAGATAACAATGATCCACATTTACCAGAAAATGGTCTTTCATTAGTGGCCAGAATCTTCAAATCTGGGAGATGTTTGGGCCATTGTTTATCCATGAACGGCCCAGCCGAATGATTTTCGGGTTCACTAGGATGCGGATTAGCTACTGACAGGTTGAGTAAGGAGACTCGCTACTGAAGTGACGTCACCATGTTCTGTGGTCCCCACCATAATGTATGTGTTGTATCTACACCGTCCATCTATTTGGTGAGATCATTTTAGGGCATGAGCCAAAGAATGAGTCAGATCCAAAAGCCCGAGTGCGCTCCACCACAGAAAATAGTGGAGATTGAACGCCTACCATTAAAATTTTTCTAGGGGCCACAGAAGCTTTCGATCAAGCTGATATTTGTGTTTTCCATTCGTTCATGTCTGTGTTAACTTATGAACCGGTTAGATCTCAAATAAATATCATGATGGACCCTCCGAAGGTTTCAACTGTGTACGTTACTATCCCCTGTTTTCTGTGGTGGGTCCACTCGTGCTTTTTATCTGCCTCATTCTTTGACACATTCCCTAAAATGATCTCTCCATATGAATGAACAGTACGTATACAACACATACATCACGGTGGAGCCCACATAATATGGTGACGTCACTCGTTACTCACTCTATCTGTAGCTAATCCGCATCTGGTTCACTGAAGGATCAGCTCTACAAGCCATAAAACTTTTCTCGGTGACCCCACTTCTAAGGTGTAAAGTGTTATGGTTGAAGCAGAAGGATAGAAAAATTAATCACCTAAAAATAGGCTTAAGGCGCGATATGATGTTGCTATCTTTAAGACGATATTTGCACCCTATTGATGATTAAACCAATTTGCAAGAGGGTTATGGCAAATCCGTCTCAAGGATATAATAAGCCTATTTTCCAAGACCAGAGAAATATGGGTTTCGGTCTGCAAAACTAAAAAACTGCACCCCGAACACACTTTTACAGCGTATACCCCTAACTTCTGTGTTGTTACAATTTATCCTCTAAAAAAGGTTTGCAATTTACTGCTTAAAAAACTGTTTACAGTTTTGTGCCTGAAAACTGTAACTTTCCAAAAACCATCCAAAAAAGAAAATGGAGAAGAAGAAGAAGATGGAGAGGAGATTGTTGGAATTGTGATTCAGATTAACCCAAAGATGGGTTTATATAAAATCACAAAAGATAGTTTAAGACCCTTTTTATGAAAAGACATCTTCTTCCATGGTGACTTTTCAACAATGGTGGTGTCTTTTCAACAATGCATCCCTCCATTTCAAATTCCAATAATGCTCCCTTTACCGAGAGGTACTACCATTCACAAATGAATGGTCGTCAACAATCACAAAAAACTACAACCATTTCCCAAATTTTCTTTATAAATTAAAATTCTTTTCCTTCTTATTTTGAAAAAACTCAATAATCCCCCACTAATTTTCAAAACACAAAGGTCAGGGTATGTAAAGAAAATATGTGCATAGGAGAATGTGTCTTATGAACTTAAACATTTACTTAGTGTAAACAAATCAAAGTTGAATCAGAATCTTTAGTGACTATGATTTTAAACTAAGTATTTTATATGACATAACCAGACATGTCACACACATATATTTCAATTGCCACACGTTCTAAAATTATAGCACATTAATGGCCTTGTGCTCTGTCCTAGATTCATGAGTTTATGAGAGTAGCCAAAACTCTCGAACATCGAGAAGCGGCCCCACTTCCAATACTTATATAGGTGAGTCCTTATGAATGCCCCTGTAAGTATAACACCCTTGAAAGGACTCATTAAGAGCAGCAACTCATCCTCCTTTTTATCATTACAGGTACCCATCACTATACATACATCCAGGAATAAGACAGATAGAAAACGTACAGTGCTGCTTCAAACACTTAATGTGAGGTACTTTGCCCATTGAACCTATTAATTAGGTTGGGTTTCCCTCATCTGGTATTTGTGAAATTGGCTTAAGTCTCATTCCTCTTGATGTTTTATTGACAATATCCCTTGCCAATCCTTTGTTAAAACGGGTCCGCTAGATTTTGGATAGATCGTATATACTGTATTGTTATAATACCGTCACTAAGTAATTGTCGCACAAAACTGTCTTAGATTGATATGTTTGCATTTTCCATTATAAGTCTTGTTATATGCCTTTGATAGTATCACTTCACTATCATAATAGATAGAGACCGGTGGTAATGGCTTTACCAATAATGATATTTCTAATAACAGATTTCTTAACCATTCTATCTCTTTACTACTAGCCGCCAAAGCTATGAATTCAAATTCCATGGTAAAATGAGATATATAAGTTTGCTTCTTGTATCCCCAAGAAATGGTAGATCCTCCAAGTGTAAAAATTCATCCACTGGTAGACTTGGATTCATTAGAATCTGTGACTCAACTTGCATCACTATACCCTTCAAATACACTAAGGTAATCATAAAAATCTAAACCATAGTTAATTATTTTTCTCAAGTATCTGAGTACTCTAGAGACATTATTCCAATTATCTAAACTTAGATTACTTGTAAACCTACTCAATTTACCTACTGCAAAAGTAATATTAGGTCGAATAGAAATCATAGCATACATAAGACTGTCAATCACCTTGGAATACTCTAATTGAGATATAGTACGACCTTCATTTTTAATTAACTTGATATTAGAATCAAAAGGAGTAGAAGTTGGGTTCTTATCATAGCGATCAAACTTTTTAAGTATCTTTTCAATATAATGTGATTGAGATAGAGTTATACCATCATTGTTTTTTAATAACTTAATACCTAAAATCACATTAGCTTCACCCATATCCTTCATGTTAAAACTAAATGATAAGAATCTTTTAGTGTTATTTATAACTTCTAAACATGTACCAAAGATTAACATATCATCTACGTAGAGACATATAATTACTTCTTTATTATCAGAAAATTTTGAATATACACATTTATTAGATTCATTAATCTTAAAGCCATATAAGGTGATTACTTTATCGATTTTTTCATGTCATTGCTTAGGTGTTTGTTTAAGTCCATATAGCGACTTGATCAATCTACACACTTTATTTTCCTGTCCTAGAACTATAAAACCTTTTGGTTGCTCCATATAAACCTCTTCATCAAGATCACCATTTAGAAAAGTTGTATTTATACCCATCTGATGGATTTCTAACTTATGAATGGATGCTAGAGCAACTAAAATTTGGATAATTGATATCCCTACTACTGGAGCATGGGTATCGAAAAAATCAATACATTCTTTTTGTGTAAATCTTCTAGCCACTAATCTGGCCTTAAACTTTTCTGTGGTTCCATTTGGTCTTATTTTTCTTTTGAAAATTCATTTACAGCTTATTGGTTTTGATCCTGGAGGGAGATCAACAAGTTTCCATGTTCCATTTTTGCAATATAGAATTTATCTCATCATTTATAGTTTCCTTTTTAAAAAAAAGCATCCTGAGATCTAAGGGCATCATCTATTGTTACCGGATCATTTTCTATGTTATATATCAATATGGTTTCCTCTGTTATGTTATCTTTATCTCCTTTTATTAGCAGAAGGTAGAAGTCGGGTCCAAAAGATGTACCTGTTCTGATCCTCTTAGTCATTTTAGGTTCTACGTCCTCTTTATCGAGACTAGTGATATCTTGACCAGGTATCTGAGAATTACTGCTTGTATTAGGATCCTGAGATCTTATCTCTTTTCTAGTTATAGAAGATAATGAGTTTTCATAAAACTTGATATCTCTAGATTCTATTATTGTGTTTACCGGGATTGCATGATTAGATTCTACAACTAGAAACTTATAAGCCTTACTAAGTTGTGTATATTCAATGAACATACACTCAAGAGATCTAAACCTATCTTGGATTTTTTTAAGCTCAGTAAGTCGAACTAAGGCTCTACAACCCCATACTTTGAAGTATGAGATGTTAGGAATCTTATTCTTCCATAGTTCATATGGAGTCTTATGAGTCTTAGAGTGAGGTATTCTATTAAAGATATGACAGCCAGTCAATAGAACTTCTCCCCAAAATCCTGAACTTAAACCTGCATTATTTAGCACAGAGTTTACCAGGTCTATGAGAGACCTATTTTTTCGTTATACTATCCCATTTTGTTAGGGTGAATAGAGAGCTGTAATTTGGTGAATTATACCATGAGTCTTACAAAACTCTGAGAATTCTAAGGATAGATATTCTCCTCTCCTGGCAAACCTTAGAATTTTAATATTTTGGTCTAACTGGTTCTCAACTTTTGTCTTATATATCTTAAAATTTTATAGTGCATCATCTTTATTATTCAATAGGTATACTGGGGTATAACGGGAGAAATCATCTATAAAAGTTATGAAGTACCTCTTTCTCCCTCTTGTTATTAAACCGCTCATTTCACATATGTAGGAGTGTACACGAACCGAGCTAGCTCGGTTAGCTCACTCAACTCGACTCGAAAAAGCTCGATTAGACTCGGTTCGAAGCTGAGTTCGAGCCGAGTCAAGCTGATTTTTTGAGCTCGAAAATGAGTTTGAGCCGAGTTCGAGCTGGCCCTAGCTCGACTCGACTCAGATCAAACCTAGCTCAAATTAAACTCAGATCGAACCAGTTTGGTGAATCGGTTACTTTGATATTGATGTTGCTCACCAAGTGTTTGATGAAATGACTCAGTGAAGTGTGGCTGGTGGCAAGGAGGGTATGTATATGAAACTAACACGCTTTTTTTCTTGATTTTTATGTTGCTTAGAAGGTGTTTGATAAAATACCTGTAAAACCATTACTGGCATATCAAATACAGTGAGATTTTGAAGGTGCAGTCCAAGTGTTTGTGAAAATGCCTCAATGGCGAACTCGGCTCGATCTTGGCTTGAACTCGACCCAAGCTGGCCCGAGCTGCTGACCGAACCAAGCCGAGTTGGCCAGTCAGGCTCGAGGACCAAACTGAGCCGAGTTCGAGCTGAGGTCATCTAGTGGCCGAGCTGAGTCGAGCTAAGGCCAGCTTGACTTGTTTGGACTCAATGAACACCCCTACACATACGTCACTATGAACTAGGTCTAGGAGTTGTGATTCTCTTTCCACCCTTAGAAACGGTTTTCTAGTTATTTTGGATTGTGCACAAATACTATATTTGTCATTTGGTCTTATATACTTAGAAGATTAAGATTAGACATTTTACCCACATTACGATAACTAATATGTCCTAATCTAGTATGTTAAACATCACGTGAATCAAGCATATAAACAGAAGAAGAATTTTCATTCATAAGGTTCAACTTGAACATTCTATTGGATACATAACCCTTCCCTACATATACCCCATTTTTAGACACAATCAATTTATTAGATTTAAATACAAGTCTGAATCCAAATTTAGTCAGTAAACTAGTTAATATAGATTCCTCCTAATATTTGGTATATGCAACACATCGTTCAGAGTAAGGACTTTTTCGAAAGTTGGATTAAGACGTACCTTCCCTTTTCTTACAACCTTTGGTGTGGAGGTATTCCTCATATATAGTTCTTGATTATCCCTCACTATTTCATAGGAATTGAACATGTTGTAATTTCTACAAACATGTCTAGTAGCGCCAGAATCTATCCACCATTCAACATCCTCATTCACCATATTAACTTCAGAGACGACAACTGTTAGATTCATGTCTTTCATCATATTGACTTGCCGTTAATTTTCTTGCATTTTCCTTTTGTATTTTCGGCAGTCTTTCTTAAAGTGACCAGGGATTTTGCAAAATAAATATAGACCTTTCTTGGATGTGTTTTTTTAAACCATTGGTTATTAGGTTTGAGCCTATCATTTTCTTGAAATGTGGCTTCTATGATTCCCGATTCACACTATTCTCGACTACATTAGCTTTACTTAGGGCCTCCTGTTGTTCTTCCTTTTTGTCACGGAACCTACATTCTTCTTCTATTCAAAGAAACATTACGAGGTCCTCTGAAGACATTTTTTCTTTTTTCTGTTTCAATGATTTTCTGGTATCCTTCCATTTAGGTGGAAGTTTAGCAATAATGGTGGATACTTGGAATGATTCGTCGAGATTAGTGCCATTGGCAATAATCTTGTTGGATGATGACCCGTAACTTATGTACTTGATTAATGACATGTTTTTCATCCAACATTTTGAATTCTAAAAACTGACTTGTAAGGAAAATTTTTTTGCCTTCGTCCTTTGATGTGTATTTGGTGAGTAGTGCCTGCCACAAATCCGTAGCAGTCTTCTTTTGATGGTAAACAACGTATACGAGTCAGAAAGAGCGTTGAAGATATGACCTTTCCACAGGTAGTCGTTACGCTCCCAATTTTCTCTTTTGAATTTGGTCCAACATATCATTGTCAGATGGTGGTAAAGGATGATCTTGAGTAAGCACGTGATCCAACTTGAGTAATGTGAGGAAGAGATGGACCCTCGATTGCCATCAAAGAAATTTTGAACTGTCGAACGGTGTAATTCGAACAAAGTTAGGATGACCCATAGAAGAGGCCATAATATCGCCTTAAAATTGTTATTATTAAGGCGGAAAAATAGAAAATGAATCACTTAAAGAGGGTTACAGGAAATCTGCCTCCAAGATACAATAAGCCTCTTCTCCAAGACTAGAGAATTGTGGGTTTCGGCTTATAAAACCGAAAAACTACACCCCGAACACACTTTTACAACGTACACCCCTGATTTCTGTGCTGTTACAATTTACCCCTTGAAAAATGTTTGTAGTTTACTGCCTAAAATCCTGTTTATAGTTTAATGCCTGAAAACTATAACTTTCCAAAAACCATCTAAAAAAGAAAATAGAGAAGAAGAAGAAGATGGAGAGGAGATTGTTGGAATTGTGATTCGGATTGACCCGAAGATGGATTTATATAGAATCACAAGAGATGCTTTAAGACCCTTTTCATGAAAAGACATCTTCTTCCGTCTTTTCAACAATGGTCCTATCTTTTCAACAATGACATTCATCCATTTCCAATTCAAATGATGCTCCCTTTACCAAGAAGTACCACCATTCATAAATGAAGGGTCACCAACAATCACCAAAAACCACAACCCTTTTCCCAAAATTTCTTTATAGATTAAAAATCTTTTCCTTCTTATTTTGAAAAAACCCACATAATATGGTGACGTCACTCGTTACTCACCCTATCAATAGCTAATCCGCATCCGGTTCACTAAAGGATCAACTCTACAAGCCAAAAAACTTTTCTCGGTGATCCCACTTCTAAGGTATAAAGTGGGTAACTTTTCACAACCATCCTATTTTAATGCATGAAGATCCACTCAAATGGGCTATTTGGATTAGTGAAAGACGAGATTCAATGAAATTGATTTCTTAAATGTGTATGTTCTCTTTTATTGGTAAAAGACAATAACAGCTCGTGCGAACATATCTAAACCAAGGCTGAAATTTCTATTACTATATAAAATATATAAATAACGAAAACAATTTGTTTAATGTTCAAAACACCAATTAAAGTATTGAATCTTAAAAGATGAGATGAATATAATACTGGAATTGTAAAGATGCTCCGAATGCAAAACTTTTCATGAATTTCATGAATAACAAAATTAAATAACCATCATTTCTTACAACACCGTATCCAAGTGGATTACCACGTTGTATTAACGGCCACGCACCAGTACCTCGTAATGAGAGACCCATTTATGCATTAGCTGATCAGACTACTGCTTCAGTTGTATTTATAATGTGTGTCCGTGCACACAATTATACTCATACGCTGACTCTAAAGGATCCAATGGGTTATAGGGTCTTTCACCTAAGGGACACAATCGTCCTACTTGCTTGTTTTAGGGTCTTCCACCCAAGGGACACAATCGCCCTACTTATGCCTTTTAGGGACATCCCCAGGACAGTGCACCCATATTCCAATCACCATTCGTAATTCGAAATAAATATTTACATGATATGAGTGACCACCATCTTTTCATATCGAAATTATTAAATACGCAATTTATTGCAAGTTAGTTACAAACTCCATAACATTACATTACGTATTCTTTGTTATTATCAAGTTATGCATAAAATCATTGTAAAAGGGAGTGATTTTGGAGATATCAATTCGAATCACCAGATTTCTTTGTGATTTATTTTCGAATCTTAATAATTTAATAAATTTTTTCAAGTAAAGTGTAGGAACTCCTAAACGTAACTCATGTTAAATCCCGAATCCCTATAAATTAATGTATGATTTAAATTTAACATTTTTAATTTAATTAATTTATTAATATATGAATAAAATTATACTATTTTACAAAAAAAAAAAAAAAAATTATGCTTCCTTTTAATAGATTGTAAGAAAGATATATTCTAAACATATTAATTGGATTCTCTTTTCTCTTTTTTTTCATACCCCAAGAGTTGAATTTTTATTTTATTAAATTTCAACCTATTAAAGTTAGGTAACTACATAGATATAAAATCTACATTGATAATTAATTTCTAATATTTAAAATCTAATTTATCAAATATCAAAATTTATATTAATTATTATTTATTTTATTTATTTAGAATTAATTTTTAAATTTATATTTACCTAATCAAAATTAATTCTATAAATTCTAAAATTCATAACATAATTAAATTACTAATGAACAACTAAATTAAACAATGTTAAATTAAATCCAATTTTAGATTAGTTAATTGTACATCAGTTTTTCCAAACTAAAATTGTACTCAATTTATGTTTAATTCCGATATGTTATATTAAATTATTAAATTTAGACTTTAGTTATTATTAAAATTTACCTTATATTATAAATATCATTATTTTAATTAGTACGAATTATTTTGGAGTATTATTTATAATTAGTCTTAAATAAAAAAATTTATGAAATTAATAACTTGAGTCAACCTACAGATTTACGTCAAAAGAATTAATTTAAAATGTAACGTGGATTCAAACTAATTTTGAATTTAATTCCTACATAATTCAGATATTTTAAAATTATTTTGTATTAAATTCGGTAGTATATAATTCTAATTTAGATTTTTTTTAAAACTTTAATCTTATTGAACATTTTTTCTCTAAATATTCCGGCAATAAAAATATCAACAATAAATAATAATTTCCTACAAAATTCAATTTAAAATCAATTAACTATACTGATAAAATTTTTTTTAATAACAACAATTATAAATAGTTTAATTAATTTAGTAATATATGAATAAAATTATACTATTTTACCAAAAAAAAAATTTATACTTCCTTTTAATAGATTATAAGAAAGATATATTCTAAACATATTAATTGGATTCTTTTTTTTTTTTTCAGACCCCAAGAGTTGAAGTTTTATTTTATTAAATTTCAACCTATTAAGGTTAGGTAACTACATAGATTAAAATCTACATTAATAATTAATTTCTAATATTTAAAATCTAATTTATCAAATATCAAAATTTATATTACTTATTATTTATTTTATTTATTTAGAATTAAATTTTAAATTTAAATTTACCTAATCAAAATTAATTCTATAAATTCTAAAATTCATAACATAATTAAATTACTAATGAACAACTAAATTAAACAATGTTAAATTAAATCCAATTTTAGATTAGTTAATTGTACATAAGTTTTTCCAAACTAAAATTGTACTCGATTTATATTTAATTTCGATATGTTATATTAAATTATTAAATTTAGACTTTAGCTATTATTAAATTTTACCTTATATCATAAATATCATTATGTTAATTAGAATGAATTATTTTGGAATATTATTTATAATTAGTCTTAAATAAAAAAAATCTAAAATTAATAACTTTAGTCAACCTACATATTTACGTCAAAAGAATTAATTTAAAATGTAACTTGGATTCAAACTAATTTTGAATTTAATTCCTACATAATTCAGATATTTTAAAATTATTTTGTATTAAATTAGGTAATTTATAATTCTAATTTAGATTTTTTTTTTTTTACTTTAATCTTTTTGAACATTTTTTTCTCTAAATATTCCAATAATAAAAATATCAACAATAAATAACAATTTCCTACAAAATTCAATTTAAAATCAACTAACTATACTAATAAATTTTTTTTTTAAATAACAACAATTATAAACATTTACGATTACCGATGGATCACCAACATTGACAAAAGCTTCATGAAGCTTCGTTTTTTTTTTTTTTCTCAATTTTATTATTCTTTTATTTTTTATATTATTTTTTTTCATACTTTTACTTATCGTGCTTACATACACGACCCTATTTTTAATAGAGGGGTCCTACCATACATAACATACACATGTGGAAAAAGAACAAAATGTTCTCTTTAAGTGACACCTCGTGTAAGTGAAACACTTACAATTTTTTATTACACAATGTATCACGTGTGTATATGAAGTGATGCATGTAGTGCATGGTTGCTCATGTGCAAGAAGTGTATACATGGGCGCACATGTAAAATCATTAATGTACCATGGATAGCTGATCATGTGGGTGGGTTGATGGATCAAATTAATGGATGAATTTGAGTGTCAGATGACAAGTTGAGAAGTTATATGGACGATGTTAATCTTGTGTACGAATTTAATGGTTTCATTAAGTTGGTTTGAGTTATCGAACAGGTAGTTGGCTGATCTTATAATAAAATTTGGACGATTTGAAATGGTTGTGTTGGTCATTGTGACACTGTGTAGATTAGTGACCCTTGACCATACTCACATACCTTTCGTTTCCTAAATACAACACTCACGTGATACTGATTAATATATATTTATATTTAACTAAAAATTAATGATATTTAATGTTAGCAAATAATGTGTTGGATACATCGAAAATAAAAAATAAAATAAAATATGAATTTCGTTTTCACTAGGCTGAATCATGTAAAATGATACGCTATCCTTAAGGCGTGATTCACCCCCTTATCAATTGCTGATGGGTTACAGGCGAAGTGCTTCCAGGATAAGACAAGCCTGTTTTGATCCGGCGTGCAGCAATCACGATGGGTCCACTTAGGAACATCTTAACGTAATAGATTTGTTCTGGCAGAATCAGACTATGGAAATGTTCACAATATTCTATAAAGGAGATTTGGAGTATCTGATAGGAGAGATGGTGTTGAGATGAATGATTTTGGACCGGAATAGTCCATTTTATATAGGCACCAGGGAGTGGATCGTTGATAGGTGGTTATCAATGGTTTGGAATATTTGAAAAATATTTTTTACCATTGACCATTAATTCCAGCCGTTTCTGGTCATCGGGTCACAAGATCTGACCGTTGAATCATCATCGCTCGTCCATTTTCGAACCGTTGTGGCTTTCAAGGCAGCTAGCCTTTTTTAGAAACGGCTAAACATTTCAGATTTATGATCCGACTGTTCTTAGTCGCCCATAAAGCCCTGCCTCATTTCAGACCCATCACACCTAAGCTCCTACTAGACCACTTGCATCGCGATCGCACTGTCTCGTGAAAGTCACGAGGGAGCGACTACTCTGCGACACGATGCGCACGTGTGAAGTGCGCCAACTAGTACCACTACAACCACACTGCCCACGCCCTCAACCTCGCCCGTGCCCGTGCCTGAGCCCGAACGCTGGCGCATGTGTGCGTGTGTTCCAGTGCGTAGCACTGGAACAATCAACCTGACCATCTCCATCTCCAAAACATCCAAGTAAGAATACTACATACACATCCACATATAAACCCTAAAAACTTTTCTACCATTTTCGATGTGGGACTAAAGGCGCACACTGCACTTTTTAATTTGAAATTCCAGAAAACCGTTTTAGTGGCAAAATCCTGAAATTTTGAAATTTTGAATATTTTCAAAAAACCACAAATTTCAACAATCCCCCACTGGTTTTTTTAAAACAACAGAAAAATCTCTGCCAAAGATAGAATAATAGTTATTATACATAAAGAAAGATAACTTGTGATTTGAATCTTTCTTTACTATAAATATTTTACAGTTATTTCAAAATTTTTGGTTGCTGCAACATTGAACTGGTTATTCCTTTATGACATAACCGAAAATACTGCACACATAATAGCTTCTGCGTTATGTGTTCCTCCATATTACTCGCTTAGCACTTTTAATGGCCATGTGCTTATCCTGTTTCATGAACGATCTGGAGATAACTCTAACTCTCATGGGAAGCGGCACCACTTCTATGTTCACATAGGTGAAATGGTTCAAGTGTTTCCGTTATTTAAAACACTTGTCCTATTTGACTGGATTTCATTAAGAGTTTTAATATTCAACCCTCTTTTATAACGGTCAACACTTTCATCCCGGATGAGGTTATTTAGATTTAGTGCTGAAACTTTCCACTTATCAGTGATTTGTTGTTACCCATTGAACCTAATCTTTAGAGATTTTCTAAGTTTGGGTTGAGTTCCTTTCACTAGTGGAACTTTGATTAAAGAGTTTCAACCCCATCCCTTTAGATGTTGTCCTTACTACCTCTCTCGTCATAGATTTAATAAAAGGATTAGCCAAGTTATTACTTAACTTCACAAATAAGATTGCAATGATTCCATCTTAAATCAATTGCCTTACATAATCATGTCTCAAACTTATGTGCCTGGACTTTCCATTATAGGTACCGCTATAGGCTCTCGCTAGAGTGACTTTACTATCACAATGAAGTGAATTGTATAGGCTTCGCATAAAATGAGATTTCTAATAGAAGATCCCTTAACCACTCAACCTCTTTGCCTGTAGCAGCCAAAGCTATGAACTCAGATTTCATTATTGAGTGCATTATGCAAGTTTGTTTCTTGGATCCCCAAGATACAGCTGCACCTCCTAAGGTGAATATCCACCCTATAGTGGACTTGTTATCCCCTGCACTCAATATCAAACTTACATTGGTATATCCTTCCAACACCGCTGGAAATTCTGAGTAAAATAACTTTATTTCTTTGGTTTCTTTCAGATAACCTAAAACTTTACTTATAGTTTTCCAGTGTTCAACACTTGGATTACTCGTAAACCTGCTTAGTTTGCTCACATCGTATGCTATATCTGATCTTGTGCATTGCATCGCATACATAAGACTGCCTATAGCACTAGCATACTCTAGTTGTGCAACCGCTCTTCCATTGTTTTCTTTTAACCTGATACTTGGATCAAATGAGGTTTTTGCCTCTTTGATTTTTCAAGTGATTAAACTTATTTAGCATTTTCTCAATATAATGAGACTGACAGAATGCAAAACCCCACTTTTTTAACTTTGATACCGTAAGTGCTATGATTTGATTGTCAAATTTTGTGTGTCAAAATGTCTCTGTATGTTGTGTGTTTATATCTTGATAAATTTATTCTGAGACACCTATTAACAACACTTGAAGTCTAGATTCATAATATTACAATTTTTTAAGCTTTATGATAGTTGTAGCTATAATATAAGAGAGAACTCAAATTTATCATGCTCTTTTGTTTTGGTGACTTGTTTTCAAGTGCAAGTTCAAGATTCAAATCTAAATGCGGGACTCAAGTAAAACAACTTTCTAAGTTATATCCTCATTGAGAAGCTTATCTTCAATAGTGGATATGAAGATATGTATCGAGAAGAAATCAAGATTTATTCTAAATATTAAATATCAAAATAATCAATTTCTTTATTGGAAACCCTTAGCAACTCAATGTCCATAAAGGTTTGAATTGTACCATCAAAGTTCCAGTGTTTGATAAACCATTAGATTGACCTTAGGGTAGATCTATTAGTCACTTTTGGATACATAATTCAAATGAATATTTTACATGATTTTGGTCTCTTTAAGACAAGTGGAGTCTCTTGAAGTCTTAGACTTCCTAAAGGTTTTAAGTTCATCTTCTATGGTTAAAATCATAAGTATTTTCCTAATGACCTTCTATCTCTATCACCTCAATTAAGATCCAAGAGAGTCCTTGAAAATGGTTGTAATTTATCGATTTTTTGGTTCGCCTACGACTCGTTTCTGAAAACCCTGGAGTTAATCGTGAGATGGTCTTGACTGACCTTCGACATAAGCCGTAAAAAAATAATAACTCCACTCCGGAGACCTAAATCAAGTAAATAAATAACATTTATATCTACTAATTCAATCGTAGAGGGTCTCTCGCCGGTCGTGGGCTCCTCCTCGTCTGACTCCTCATCCTCTCCACCGGTCATGGACTCCCTACGACCATAGTTGCTCAAACTTGCACGATGCGATCGCGTAAGGTTGAGCATTAAATCATCGCGTTTAATTTCAAGATTACACACCGTAGCGATCGAAAGTAATTTCTTCAACCAGCTATAAATACAACACGAAAATTCATTGTTTTTGCATTGAATGCATCATCGACACAGAATTCCAATCTCCACTGGGCTTGTCAAATGCGTGAGTGTTTATTTTTAATCTATTTTGTGTATAATTTCTTTCTCTTTTGATAGCTTATTTAATTTCACGATTTTGTTTATAGTCGATGGTCCAATCGATTTGAAAAGAGGAATTGACTTATTCCTTCTTCTTGGAATCAAAATCAAATATAGCTATGCATGATTAGCTGAAGTCATTATTAGTCCATCTAAAATCAATTAGAACTTAGAACCATATTAAAGTGAGTTGTGGACATTAAACTTCTATATTCGACGTCTACTCCAATTGTCCCATTTCTTTGGCTCATAAGTCTACAAGAGGAGAAATCCACGTGACCAATATTTTACAATGTATGGGAGAATTCCATTCATTTTTGTTTTGTTTAAAGATTTAAATACGAGAAAAATCTCAAATTGTGTGGTTATCTCGAATAAACAACGAAATAAAAGTTGGGTTCATTCCATAATTGTAGGTGGAATCACCCCATAAATGGTAAATCCTATTAATTAAATTGACTAACATTGTAAAGGTTTTGGGTGAACCAATTTCGTGAAAATCTATTTGATAGTGACCCTCCTTAATATCCCATATGTGTCTTGGATATTAGAGTGGAGTAGCATATCTTAAATGTAAGGCATGATTGAAGAATTGTAACGCCCAAAAATGGTGTACATAAACTTCACTCCCGGGGAACCATATAACTCTTTGTCTTGTGGATTGAATGCTTGTTTAATTCTCATATCTTTTATCATTCAATTGTGTGGAATGTACATATGGATGTGAATATTGTATACAATTTACATTTCAAGCGTGTAGAGATTGTTGTAATAAATTAGAGATCTACATTTACTCATTTAATTTCAATTCTCTGCTATTCATTTATCTCTATTAAAAATTGAGTTCTTGATCCAAAAGAAGTTCTAGAAATAAAGTTGTCCTACCATAAAAGCCCTTGTTTATTATGGTGTAAGGTTGTCCTTAGAATGAATTTGTATCAATCTCTCAATACTTATGTATTAAGGTGATTTGATTTCAACATTGATAATTGATTTATAATTGTAAGGTATTGATTAATTTTATTACGCTGATTTTATTTTTAATTTGGCATAGTCCTATTCACCCCCACCCCCCCTCTAGGACATATAGCTTGGCCTTTTCAGATACCTAGTATAATATCTATTTGTCCAAGATCCTTCATTTTGAAAACTGAAGAGAGAAACTTCTTTGTTACAGTTACACCTTCTATTTTGTTACTGATTAACATATCATCTACATACAAGCATATGATTACAACATAATATGACCCATTTTTTAGTATATGCATTTATCAGTAATATTATGTACAAAACCATAAGACAAGTTTAGAATCAAATTTATCATGCTACTGTTTTGGTGCTTGTTTTAATCCATACAAAGACTTAACAAGTCTACACACTTTACTTTCATCGCCTGGTAAAACAAACTCTTCTAGTTGCTCCATATATACCTCCTCATCGAGATCACTATTTAGGAATGTTATCTTCACGTCCATTTGATGGATATGAAGAAGATGTATGGATGCTAGAGCAAATAGGATCCTAATTGATGTTATTCTAGCCATTACTGAATATGTGTCAAAATAATCGATTCCTTCTTTCTGTTGTAAACCCTTAACAACTAATCTTGCTTTAAAGGTTTGAATTGTACCATATATCAGTGTGATATTTTTTTCTTAAATACTCACTTACAACCTATTGGTTTAGAACCTGGAGGTAAATCTATCAGTTCTCATGTTTGGTTAGATATAATTTAATCCATTTCATCATTAATGACCTCTTTCCAAAAAGTGGAGTCTCTTGAAGTCTTAGCTTCACTAAAGGTTTTAAGTTCATCTTCTATGGTTAAAATCATAAGTATTTTCCTAATGACCTTCTCTCTATCACCCTCAATTAGATGAAAAGAGAGTCGCTGAGAGTCTATTTGATCAGGATCAAGACTCTTCTCTACTCTTACTGTAACGCCCCGGTTTTCAGAACCCGAGTATACAACTCGTTTCCTGAAAACCCTGGAGTTAATAATCCGATAAGTGACAATCAAGCGTACAATAAGCCGTAAACAAAATAATAATATCCTGGTCCACTCAGCTGAGGACCTAAATGTTCTAAGTAAATAAATAACATTTATATCTACTAATTCAATCCAAAGTACTCACCGCTTCATATATCGATGCGGCTCCTCCGAGCAAGTACAACTCCTCATCCTCTCCATCATTTTCACAAACACATAGTCCAATATAACATGCCATAGTTGCTCATACTTGCACATGCGTCCTCTGTACGGTTGAGCATTGATGAGTGAGTTGCCAGTTCAGTGTGAATTTCCCTCAATATTACAAACCGCTGCATCAGACAAGTATAACATGAAAGCAATCAGACAAACAAAATATAGCAAAATACAGTCTTATTATATGCATGGATGCATGAATGCATCATCGACCTGGGGATGCTCATCCAATAAGCAGTTGGGCTCGTCAACCATGCAAAGGATGACCATTAGCGAAGCACATCACGTGTGTACATCATGTACAGCATAATGACTGCCCATCGTACATCACGTACGTAAATCAATAGTCGATGGTTTGACAGCTAGCGAAATGATACCCTCAAGAACCTGGAGGACATGTACTACAACATCCAGAAATATCCACCCGTCATCGTCAATATGTCATGTACATGATTAGCCAAGTCATTATTAGTCCAATTACAATCAACCGGTTTAATAAAGCTCACGGTCACTACGGGGGGCTCGTCACTTAGCATAGGCTAATGGCTCTAGCATAGTGTCCTATTTCCACCATCCTCAGCTCATGAGTCTATTGCCTTAGGGTGTGGATAGCACCCATCAACACGTGACCAATCAATTCTTAATGTATGGGAGACTACCATCGTATGTTGAATAGGAATGAAATGTTAAAGATATTAAATACAACGATTAAAATGAGTCGGTATGTATGATTCAAATGTGAATAAACAACGGCAATAAAAACGTTGAATGGTTCATTCCATAATCAGGTAGGTGGAATCACCCCATAAATGGTAAATCCCATTAATTAAATTGTCACTAACATAACCTCCATGTTGAGGGATATTTCTAGCATAATTAATTTCGTTACACCCTAAGCACGAACTCTCTTTCTTAAATAGAGGTTACCCTCCTTGACTAGAGAGATTTCGATTCATATGTGTCTTGCAAACGATACAATAGTATAGACATCAAGTAACGAACTATATTAAATGACTAAGGCATGATTCAATAATCAAAGTAAAACTTAAGTATTCATGTAAATATAATTCAAGAGTCACTTAAAAAATCAGTTCTAACATTTGTATAGATATGTATGATCATTGATTATCAATTCTAAAACATGTATTCAGGTAAGCTAATCAAACGACTAATCAAACTCTAAGACATTATTCATAGTTAATGTAAAAGTTATCCTTGATCTAACTTAGAGATGGAAAGCTCAAGGGAAGAAATCATCACCTGAAGGGTCGTAGTCCAGTCCTTGATTCAAGTTCCCGTGTGTGACTTGCGGCTCAAAACCACGCAAGTAATTTCTTAAAGTCATAGTTTGTATTAGTCAAGTGGTCCCAAAGTTTTATCTAACTAACATATTGAAGTTGTATGGGGGTTTGAAAGGACCCATGAACAAGGGCATTTGGGCCTGCATTAGAGTGACCAGGCCCACTAACCATGGCCCAATCAATGTGGTCTGGACTGGGCCTAAAACTTTCCATAACTAAGGCCTGAACTGGGCCTGACTTGGCCCAACCTGATAGATCCAATAGATGCCCAAAATTTGGGCTGGGCTGGCCGTCCCTAGCCCAGCAACCATGTGCAACTAGCCCATGGGTCGGGCTGGGTTGTCCCGGCCCAACATCACCCCACAGATGGAAGTGGGCCTACTGCTAGCCCATCATCCCCTAGCCCAACGTCGACCGAACTGGGCTCACCCTAGCCCAGCTCTATGTACACATTCCTGTACCAGCTGAACTGGGCTGGACCCATATCCGGCCCAATAACAACATCAACCTGAGGTGGCTGACTGGTTTTTGGGTAGCTGGGCTGGCCGGGCTCATCCTGGCCCAACGCCCATGCCTCCTCACAGCCCTATGAGCTGGCTGCTAGGCTAACTCTGGCCCAGCAGCGGCGCCTGCTGGTCAGCCAAGCTGGCGGTGCAAGCTCTTGGCCCAACAACAACAGCCTATCATTTAAGAGTAGGCCCAGCAATAGTGCAACCGTGGGGAGGATTGGCTGGGCCAGAAATGGCCCAGCAATCTACCATCCATCCACTTCAGGAAGCTGGGCCATTGTTGGCCCAACAATCTGGCACAAGGGCACCGGATTGGGCTGCATCCTGGGCCAGCTAAATCATTTCAAAGGTGCTGGGTTCAGCACTGCTTCGGCCCAGGCCCAAAACTCCAAAACAGGTGAGATGAGAGCCTGGGCTTCCTGCAACTCCACAGTGGGCTCAACAACAGGGTTTCAAAGGGTTCGGGCCCACTTAGATTTGCCTCATACGCGGCCCATCATATGTCATGTGTTGTGGCCCACTGAGTGTGTGACTCGGTGAGGCCCACTGTGATTTATGGTGTGGCCCACTGAGTGTGTAACTCGGTGAGGCCCATTGTGATTTACGGTGTGGCCCACTGGGATTTACCTCAGGCGGGGCTTGTGCAACACCCCGTACTTTTTGGTACTCGGGTGTTACCATGAGGACCTAGCTTAGAATAAACGCAAACTTAATTTGTCTGAACGCTCACTTTTACTCTAGCATGAATCGGTAGTTGGGGGCAATTTTCATCTATATATCAAGCTATCCATCCATTATTCTTCAAAACGGACCATTACATCATCAGAAAAAACCCATCCTTAGGATTCTAATTTCATTGATAGACAAATCTAATGAACCATTGTAGATTTAAAACTATGGATCACAAGATCTACCGTTTGTCCGCCCGCAACTTCCTGTGGGATGATTGGACACTTACTTACACGGTATAACCACCCAATTTTAAGAGAAATAATTGGGCCTATCCATGTTATCTTGGGGACACTTAGAAGCATCGATGATAATATCGGAGAACATTAGGTGCGCTTAGGATCAATTTTGGAATTATCCGATCATCAGATTGGTCATCTAATTCAGAATATGTAATTTATCAAATATGTATAACTTAGTGTGTGTGTGTATATATATATATATATATATATATATATATATATATATATATATATATATATATATATATATTTATATAATCTAACTATTTAATAATCATTTATGATAAATACTATAATATAACATAAATATATACACTATGAAATGCTATTTATATACTTTATAAATATTTAAAAATTTCATGTTAAAATGATATATAATTATAATCCATATTATAATTATACATTTGTAAAATCATTTATATAAATTAAAATTCATAAAATTTATATTACGAAGATTAATGAAATTGATAATAAATAACATATTTCAAACGATTTAACATTTTAACATAAGACATACATAACTATAAAAAAATACACAAATAATATATATATTAATCTTTGTTTCTTTTTCACTAATGTCCATATAATTTATATATATTAACAATACGTGATAATATAAATTATATATAACAAATTATGTTATTGCTCGTTATTAATGTAATTTTATTAATATAAAGCATGAGATGGATGGTCCTAATAACCTAACCCACAACGTGATTATGATACACACACACACACACACACACACACACACACACACACATATATATATATATATATATATATGCACATGTAATTATAATAAAAATTAAAATTAATATTTTATTTGAATAGTAACATATGATGGTGTGCTTAGACATACAAATGATCCCTTATGACATTTTGACCATTGATGGTCGAATTAGAACTAATTTGACCGTTAGATTGACACAATCAACAATAAAGGACCTTAATTCAATTAGTATGACCCACCTAAGCATTGGATCCACCATAACTCCAGTTAAGATGGCCTAGTTGAGCCGTTGAGCAATTTGGACGGAGTGGATTTCTGTTAGGCCAACCCTGTGGGCCCCACCCTTGATGTGTGTGCACGACCCATGTGTGCACTCGCCGTGCACCAGTCCTGGAGACCGGTCAAACCGCGTCTGACCTGTGAAATACGAGAAAGGAAAGGGCTCTCCTTCCTTTCGAAATCCCCCACTCGCTACAGATAATCGGACAACGTCCGTTTTCGTCCGCTCATGGGCCACTACACTCATCTGTTAAGGTGATCTGATCCATTCATCTCGTAGAGGACATGGGGATGACTAATCCCTGCCCAGTTTCACCCACTGTCTCGCACACGTGTGACCATGATCATAGGCACAAGTGGGCTAGTTGTGCTTCTTTCCTTTCCAAAAATGGAAAGCTCCATACTGGTGATCTGCGTGAGGCTAGATCCATGGATCTCAGCCGTTGGAGCGAGCCTATCTCAGCCATCCATTGCTGATTCACATGGATTAGGTTTTTGGTAGAAAATCGGTGCAAGAAACTAGCCGTTCTCCCTCCCTTTGAACCCACCAAGTTAACCTCGCTCGACCTCTGAAAACCATGTCTGTAAGCTCACTTGAGCTTAACTAAACCATACGCAAGAGTCAGATTAAAGAAAAACATCACCATCTGGAAGCTACCATTAAAGGTTCATCTCCTTCCTCGTCAAGAAGCAGCTGTCGTGCAGTCTGCGTGGCCGCTGAATGTCCATCAGGTGGGCCTCCCAAACACCGTTCAACCACAGGCAATCATCCCGGAGCTGATCCATGTTGTTGTAGAGGAGCTCAAATTGTGCAACCGAGCCTTCCGACGGGTGATCATCAAAGGCCCCAACTCGGGTTGAGTTGGGTTGAGTTTTGTCGCACGCCAAGCTAAATTCGAGACTAGAGAAAGAGAGATAGGAAGAGAGGAAGTGAAAGGAAGAAGAAGAGAAGAAGAAGAGAAGGTGGAGAGAGTGAGAGAGAGAGAGAGAGAGAGAGAGAGAGAGAGCCGTTTCTTTTTTTTTCCTTCCTTTCTTCTTGAGGTCTGCTTGTTGCTGCACCAAGTCAGAGACTCGGTTGAGCCATGGTTCGAGTCGGGGTTCCTCCCCTATCCAAAGAAGAAGAAGAAGAAGAAAAGAGAGTGAATGAGAGGAAGAAAACGAGAAGGAAGAGAGGAGGAGAAATGAGGAAGAAGGAGAGAGTTGTTGAGTCCCAGCCCAACTGAGTTGCTGGATCGAGTCCAGCCATGGGCTGTTGTTTATAAAAAATAAAAATAATAAAAAAAGAAGAGGAAGAATGAAGTGAGTGAGAGAGGAGGAAGGAAGAGAGGAAGAGAAACGTGAGAGAGAAAGGAGAGGGAGCTTGGGCCTAGTGGCTGCCGAGTCGACTCGGCTAAAACCGAGTCCAGCCGAGTCTGACTGGGTCGAGTCAGGCTTGGGCCTGGCCCAGGCCTAGCTGGACATCCCATCTTGGGGTGAGAGAGTGGAAGGTTGGGTGGTCATTGCACCTACTGAGTCAACTTTGTGGAATTGGGCTGAGTTTGGGTCGGACTTACTCTAGCCTTGTAGCTGCTGGGTGATGGGTTTGTATCGAGTCGCTGAATCGAGCTACCAACTGAGGTAAATCGAAACCCATTTCATCTATTCATTGTTGAATTAACTTAGCGAGTTTTGATGAGTCTATTACCCATAGAATGTTAATTATTAATGGTCTTCCTTAATATTTTGATTAAGTTGTGGCCAAATGTCTGTCGATCAAATTTGACCGTATTGGGTTGCAGTCACACATCATCTAGCGGGCCACACACAACTAGGATACTTGATCAAGGTGAGGACTCACCCCTTTGAGCGTCCCACTTAAATTCATTAATCTAATCATAGATGATGCCCTAATCCCTTCTATTTAGTTACTTGATTGAGTTACTTAGCTCGTTATGTAAACATGTGAATATGTTAATATGTTGCGCACTTGATTCCCATGTTAGATAATGAACATATCTCTTTAATTTTGGGTAAGCATAAATGATTGATGATAATATGTTATCTTTAGTTGTACACATGTTAATTAATTGTATGATTGTCACTCACGATCATTTAATGGAGTGAATGGAACTTGTCGTGGACTATCTTGCGGTCCATATTTGACTTACACGGCTTAGATCGTACATCTGCTTTATATGGCTTGGATCACACATTGCCTTACATGCCTTAGATCGCATATCTACCCTACGTGATTTAGATCGTTTAGTTGCCCTTTGTGGCCTTGATGTAACTTTTGCGCCCTTTTGTGGCTAGTTGATTCTCTCTTCATCTTGCGGTGTTCAATTGTATGATGATTTCTGGGTGGAGCTAAAGTTCGCTTGTCGATTTTCTAGCCATCTTGCAGTGTTCACATACGATATGATTTTCGGGTGAAGTAGAGGTTTATTTGTTGGTTTTCTAGCTATCTTGCGGTGTCCAGTCTTGCTATGATTTTCGGGTGGAGCTGAAGTTCGCTTATCAATTTTTTAGCCATCTTGTGGTGTATACGTACGATATGATTTTCGGATGGTCTAGAGTTTGTATGTTGATTCTCTCTTCATTTTATGGAGTTCAGTCGTATCATGATTTTCTGGCGGAGCTGAAGTTCGCTTATCAATTTTCTAACCATCTTGCGAAGTTCACGTAAGATATGATTTCCGGGTGAAGTAGAGGTTTAAACGTTAATTTTCTATTTACCCTATGGATCTCGCTTGTACCATGATTTTCAAGTCGAGCTGAAGTTCATTTATAGATTTTCTAGCCATCTTACGGAGTTCACGTACAATACGATTTCGGGTGCAATAAAAAGTCTTATGATTAATTATTTGACTATCTGGACATATTTCCTTATATTACGATTACCATTATATTTTGTTTATGATGAGATTCTATTGATTGACTTAATTTTTTAGTACATGATCATAATTATGAAATGCCCTATTTAATATATCAAATTTCATGACTTGCAATCTATACTGGATTATGAATGGTGAGTGCACAATCTTAGAGGGTGCTCCTCACTACGATAGCTATTGACGCTATCAAACTGTAATAGTTGATGCAGGTGTAGAGCGAGCCGACATTGTTCACTAGGTTGCTAGAACAGATCGGGTAGCTGAGGAGCTAGATGGGGTCCCTACGGCCCATACTGAGCTCCACCATTAGATGATAGATTTCTTTTTTTTTTAATTAATGAACTTTGTATTTGGGATTGTATAAGTCCTGTATGGGCACTACACTTGAAATTTTGTAATGATCAGAATGTTTTCATTCAATGCATGATTTACTCTAGCTTTGTTGCTGTTAACTCTGATTAATGATAAGCGGTTCAAATTTACACTGAATTTTATAAGCTAACACTCGGGTTTTTAGAGGATGAGTCATATACTTGGGTTCCAAAAACTGGGGCGTTACATCCTGCTATGGACATGGTGTGGCCCACTGAGCTACTTCTTAGGGGCAGCCCACCGTGGCTTGTGGTGTGGCCCACTGAGTGTCTAACTTAGTGAGGCCCACTGAGGTGTGCCTCTAACTCCTGGTTTCATGGCAGGAATCTCCCCTTGCAAAGCCCACCTACAGCATGAGAAACATCCATCCCTCAGCTAGGGATTCAGCAAAAGAATCTGTGGCCCACCCAACAACAAGAGTATCTACCTGAAGGCAATGTCGATAGCTTGGATGTCTCCACAAGTAGATGTTCGTGATGGGCTCTAAAGGGTGTCATGCATGGGGATGAAATGGGGTTTAAATGGTTACTTGAGGGTGATGGTTTGGGCCTTCGTCCAGTTCCTGGACCTGGATGGACGAACGGCTGCAAGGGGGCCTAGTAGCGTTGCTCTAAAGATCCCACAGTCGATCTCAAGTCGACCCAATCTGGCCAGCTAGGTACATCAACGGAGATCCAGCCGTTGATCACCACTTGCTACTCGAGGTGGGACTATGATCGAGTCAGCCCTCTCCTGATGACCCAACGAACTCAGTTGGGTGTCTGAGTCGCTTCTGTGACTCGGCAGGGCCCACAGAAACTCAACGACTCGCTCCTAACTCTCTCCCTTTCACTCTTTCTCTCTTCTCTCTCCTTCTCTCTCTCTCTTTTTTCTTTCTTTGGTGCAAATCCCAAGGCGAGCTAATGACTCTTATAACCAAGGGAGCTAGCATGCACGATTCAGCCAACGGCCCTTGCCATGGCCATCCTCGAAAAACCAGCGTGCATGGGGTCTATCCGACCCTGGGGATGGATTCCCACTGAGATGGCCCACTAGAAAAGCACACTTTCGTCCATTGTGGGGCCCATCTCATCAGAGTGGGTTGGACATTCCAACGAAGAAGATGGGAGGGCCGTTAATGGCCAACCTCCACCCATGGTATTTCAATAAGATTTGGTCCATTTGAATGGACCAGATAGAGCTTCTGATCACCATGGGCCCACTTTTTGGGCCATTCATGCGCGTTTCAGATTTTCTCATGAGATAATCCATATCTCACAACTATCTCGTGAGACGAGATGTTTCTTGCTTCCAACTCGTGTCATCCTAGAAGGAGTGGCTTGGATTGATCCACGTGGCCCAGGGTGGGGTCCGGATTGCACCAACACTCGTTTCCCGAAAGGGAAATGTTCCCTTTCTCTTTTCTTGGTGCAGGCGGATGCCTAGCCGTTTTTGGCAATAGGAGAGAGAGCGTGATTTGAAAGGGGTGAACGGATGGTTGAGATGGACGATCCAGACGATCGTCAATCGACCACATGACAATGGGTTGGCCCACCATATTCGGACTTAGCCAACTACGTGGATTTGATCGGTGCCATCCCGAATCTGTATGTTATTACATGTAGAGCTGTACACGAGTTAAGCCGAGCCGAGTATTGCCTAGCTCGTGCTCGGCTCGCACTGCCTGAGTCCCAGCTCGTACTCGGCTCGGCTTAGCCTTCGAGCTCAGATGCTTAGCTCGTGCTCGGCTCGTCCGAGTTTGAGCAAATATCGAGCCGAGTTTTCGAGTCAAGTTTAAGTTTGAGTCTTTGAGCCTATTTCGAGTATATGTAATCAAAAGCACTTACCAGGTGAGTGCATAGGAAACGACCGCAGACCTTGTATGGGGGATGAGCAAGGATGAGTCATGCGGCACCGGATGAGAGAAGCGGGGACGAGTTGCAGTACCGAACAAGGGCACAGGGCAGGGCAGGGACGACCAACACCGGACAGGGCAATATGAGAGAGAGAGAGAGAGAGAAGAAGAAGAAGAAGAAGAAGAAGAAGAAGAAGAAGAAGAAGTGGGAGCACTAGACAGTCGCTGTGGCCACCAGAAAGGTCGTCGGACAGGTGAGGGAAGAAAAGGGATAGCCGAACAAGGTGATCGAGCGGCTAGGACGTCCAATGGGAGAGAGGGGAACGAGCGCTAGGATGGGACAGATGGCCGATAGGATGGCTGAGAGAGGGTAGGGGCTTAGGGTTTTTTTTAAAGTGTTGGGGTTTTTTATTTTGAACGGTCTCAGGGAAGGAAATGCTTAGGGTTTTTTGAACGGGCGCTGAAAGAGGGTAACTTAGGGTTTTTTGTTTTGGGGTCTATATACCCCTGGTCAAGTACCGAGTCGAGTCAATTTCGAGTACTATTCGAGCCGAGTTGAGCTGGGTCAAGCTTGTGCTTGGTTCGAACTCAATTCAAGCACCAAAAATCAGCTCGTGCTCGGCTCGAACTCATTTTGAGCCGAGTCAAGTCGAGTATTTTCGAGTCCAGTCTAGCGAGTTACCAAGCTAACTCTGCTTGTGTACAGCTCTAGTTGCATGGGTCCGGACAGACCACTAGGGTTTGGTTGTCCGAGGCCCACACATCCGATGGACGGTTTGGATCGGTGGGATAGTGGCTGAGGTGGGCCATCATGGGATCAGACGTCCCACCATTTAAAAATGTTCGCTGGCGGGAGTTTTTTTGTCACTTTTTTGTGTAAGGTTTGGGTCAGCACTGGTCAAACCAGCTTGCATTATTCCGTGCACTTTGTGCATGGGTGGTTGTGGTGCACTCACACCCTGTGTGGGGTCCACTGTGATGTTTATGATAAATCTACTCCATCCATTCTTCTTAGAAGCTTCAGTTAGGGCTCCTAACCAAGTATAGGGTGGATGTGAGGCCTAGGTGGGCTATATTGTACATCACAGGCCCTATTTAGCTAGTGTACGTTGATCCTATGGTTGGATTGGTTTGATAGTTCGTTTTAATGGTTAAATGGGGGTTTAAGAGGCAGTGATTGCTTGGTTGGCTATTCACTAGCCCTCGAAGGTTGATCACAAGTGCCTTGCCCCATTACTTTGGAAACCATTCTAACTTAAGGTGATTAGTTAAACTTACCCTCATGCCTGGTGTAAGGTCCTTCTTAGCTCCTAGAGTCTCTGATGGACGACTTCAATGATGATTAGAAGCCCTTTCCTATAGGAGTCGAATTAGAATCGTTCATTAATTAAGTTTGAAATTCCATGGATATGGGTTTAAATGGTAACACCCGTGTACCAAAAGTGTGGGGTGTTACAATCTACCCCCCTTAAAAAAAATTCACCCTCGAAATTACTTGTGGTGTGTTGCTGAACAGGTGAGGGTACTTCTTCATAACCTCTGCTTCCCTTTCCCAAGTTGCTTCTTCTTTGCCATGGTGCGACTAGAGAACCTTGATTAGCGGTATCGTCTTTGTCTGCAAGACCTGCTCCTTACGATCAAGGATGCAGACAGGTTCCTTAGTGTAGGAAGCATCCTCGGTGAGCTCGACCAGCTCCCAGCTGATGATATGCAGCACCCTGGGAGGGGGTAGCCACCGCCCTACCGCGGCGGCACCGCGCTGGGTCTAGAGGACCACGTCGGCGCCGCGCCTACCAGGGCGCACCCCGGTTCGGATCGGCCGGGCCTGTCGGGCCAGAGCGTGTACATTGCTGTGGGGCCCACGAAATCATGTGGGACCCCTTTTAATCACCCCATTCGCATCCTTTTCCTCTCTTACACTCCTCCAAGCTTTCCAAACCCCTCAAATCTTTATTTTTCTCTCTCAAATCACCCTCTAATCTCATCTTTTTCCTTTTTCTTACACCATATCTCAAACCCATCTTCTATAAACACCTATTTCTCTTAATCCCTCTCATTTGAGTGCACAATCCCCCCCTTTGTGTCTCAAAAACCTTAAAGTTCAACAACCCCTTTAATCCTCCCATCTTATTTTGCTCAAATAGCTCTTTTCGAGCTTATGGCGACTATCTTCTCCATTTCCACACTTCTTTCTCTCATGGGGAAGAAGAGGGCCTCCACGGATGAAGTCGGGCCTAACCGCCCTACCCGTACAAGGAAGAAGGCGGGCGCCGAAGCTAGCACGAGAGCCACCAAAAGAGCAAAGGTCGAAGTGGGATCTCGATCCCCAAATTCTCCTCGAAAGAGTTCTACCGGAGGGCATCAATCAAGGTCGATTTGGTGGTCATAGGGTTGTGCTTGAAGCTCATGTAGACGAAAGGCTATTTGGGTTGTATCCACTGATGGACCACCTGGCGGACACCGGGTGGGGCCCCATATTCGAGGGCAAGTCTCACGCATGTGAGAACACTGTTCTAG
Organism: Magnolia changhungtana; assembly: GCA_030180095.1. Lineage (NCBI taxonomy): Eukaryota > Viridiplantae > Streptophyta > Magnoliopsida > Magnoliales > Magnoliaceae > Magnolia > Magnolia changhungtana. The sequence continues at coordinate 1,241,459 of JASAUF010000480.1, read as the reverse complement.
CCTTCTACGTCCCTATACGGGACCCGTTGCTGGAGCCTCTACATCTTAAGATTCCCGTGGGAAAGCCGGAAGCAACAATCGATGTAGATTTGGTGGCCCGGATCATGAGAATCCCACGTGGTGAGGTACACGCTAGTGAGGAGAATCTCAAGAAGGCACGAGAAAGAGATCGCCGCACGCGTTACCTTTATGGCGGATTAGCTCACTGGAAGCGAGGCAATTGCCTCCCGTCGACGGAGTTGACAGATAATTTCCACCTGCTTCACCACATATTCACGTATAACGTGTATCCTAGGTGGGGCAACCGTACCGAGTGCACTCGCTTGATGGTGGATTTCCTATATAGAGCTGGGAAAGGAGACAAGTTGTGCCTGCCTACGTTCACCCCGTTACAGATAGTTCAGACTGCGCGCTCTATTAGGAATGATGTCTCACTTTCATTTGGCAGACTTGTATGCAAGATTGCTCAAGAGTTCGCCTGCAGACTTAACATGGATGACATTGCGCCGATCCACTTCATTAATAAAACTACGCTCAACAATATGAAGATTGACCATCGACAACGTCAAGCTCAACTTGACAAGTATGGGGATGAGACAGAAAGTGAAGAGGAAGAAAGTAATGAGACAGAGGAAGAAGATGAGTCAGCGGAAGAGAGTGGTGAGGAGACAGCGAAGAGGAAGGTAATGATGAAGAGGAGGCCCAAGGCACTGATGAGGGCTCTCCTCCTGCTATACAGGAGTGTGTCAGTGATTGGGCTGCTATAAACGCCCACTTGGCTCAACTTGAGGAGGGCCAAGTTGCCCTGCGACAGGAGGTCACAGCGACCCAAGCCAAGCTTGAAGAGAACGAAGCCTTCATGAAGCAGAAATTTAGTAAAGTATTACACCCCTTAAGGTCTATCCTGTGTTGTCTATAAGATAAGGGTGCACCTCCACCATCGTCAGATTCTGACTACTAGTCGTACATGTAGTCGTCTTTTGGTGTGCTTTGTTGCTTGCTTTTTTGTTTCTATGTATAGCCTTGATAGGCTTAGTAATGTGGTAGAGTGGTTTGTAGGTTTTAGTGTGTGTGAACCTTGCTTAGATTAGCTCACATGCATTTTCTGTTATCATCCATGTAATATTGCATCCCATGTATTGTGACAATTATGGTAAATGAAATGCATGAAGCTTCTTTAGATTTGAAATGCGAATGATGTATGGATGCGTGTATGATCTTATGCTAAATCTCACAGGTTGTGCCTTATGTTGTATATAGGGAATGCCACCTAAGAGCAAGCGAAATACGACACGTCTCACACTTGATGACTCAATTGACGGGGCACCTCCCCTCAGCGATAATCATATGGACCCCAGTTTGGGCCCAACCCTTAGACTATGCCAGATTTTCAGCCGGTCACTGGCCCCACCAATGGGCTGGCACCTGTGGCACCACCAGTTCCTGAACAGAACTGTGCGTCTACCTTAACGCCTCACATGCTTCAGGCCGCTCCTCCTCTTGATAGGTTGGAGTAAATTATGCTCTTGATGCAGCAGTAGCAACAACCGTTTTTTGCCACCATTGCAAGGGTCTTTACCTAGAGTATGGACGTTCCACCTGCACCACCCGTTCACTTTGCTGAGAATGTGGGTGCTAGCGGCCTGTTTGAGCAATTCCAGCGCTTCCGACCTCCTACCTTTGCAGGTACTTATTAACCCGTGGAGGCCGAGTATTGGCTAGACCGCATCTCTAAGATGTTAAAGCCGCTGCACTGCACAAAGGCAAAACAGGTCGAGTTGGTCACCTACATGTTCGAGAAGGAGGCCAGCCTTTGGTGGGACAGCGTTCTGCGGACCATTGTTGTAAGAATTGAATGAATTTAAATGAATAAGATAGCCTTATAAATAATTGAATGAAAGATAGAACTTTTAAACAAATCACAATACTGAAATGTAAAGCACTAAAATAGAGAGGTTGATACCAATGTTGTTCTAAGGACAACCTTGCACCATAAAAACCAAGGGTTTATAGCAGGACAACCTTACTAGAACAATTTGAATATCAAAAACTCAAACCGAAAGGAAATAACAAGAAATTAAATTCTCAACTATTACAACATTCCCCACAATGCTTGAAATGTAAAAGATTATAACATTCACATCCACATATACATTCCACAACTTTGAATGATAAAAGATATAGAAATTCAAACAAACATTCAAACCACAAAACATAAAGAATTATAGTGGTTCGCCTATGTGTACACCAACTGTTAAACAACAGCCACACAGATTGCTACTCCACTCCTAATATCCTCACACAGGGGATATCAGCATTCACTATGAAAATAGGTTTCACAGGTTCACCTAAAACCTTCACAATTGTGTCTTTCAAATGGGCTTACACAATTCAAAAAACCCACTTCTGAGTTTTCTGGCTCTCCTCAGATAACCAACACAATGAGATTTTTCTAACTCAATCTCAAAAGAAAAACCAAAAGCATAAAGGATTTACACAAATGTAAAATACCTAGATTTCTCCTTTTGTAGCAGCCCGGAAGAACCAATTGGAGTAGAAGTTCAAATATAGAAGTTCAATTGTCCAATACTCACTTTGATATGGTTTTAAGTTCTAATTGATTTTAAATTAATACCAGATGGCTAGCTATATTTGATTTTGATTCCAAGAAGAAAGAATACAGCAATTCCTCTTTTCAATTTAGATTGGAATGCATAAACAAAATCAAATAAATAAAGCTAACAAAAGAGAATATTAAATATGCACAACGTAACTTAATTAACATAAACTTATCTCAGAGTGATGCCTTGATTTACTTGAATTCAATTCTTGAAAAACTCTGAAATTCGTGTTCTATTTATAGTTGCAGAAATCGCATCTTCGACTGGTCGTGTGCCCACCACGACTAGTCGTAGGTCGAACTGCATTTTGAAATTTGAAGCGAGATCGGATAAAACCGTTCTGCGACTGGTCTTAAAGTGTCCATGACTGGTCGTGAGGCCTCTACGACTGGTCGTAAGAAACCAAGAATGGTTGCTGGAGTTTGAGTCGTAGCTGTAGGATTGGTCATGACTAAGTCAACACTGTTCCTACGACTAGTCGAGCAGACTCCAGAACTGGTCGAAGCTCAACCAAAAAATTCTGAAAATTTGCAACAACTTAAGACTGGTCTTGGAATTTCTTGGACTAGTCGAGCCAGTTCTAGGACTAGTCGAACAGAGTTCAAGACTGGTCTTAGAACAGACCAAACACTTATAAAAATATTCTATATGAATTATGTATTCAAAATGACCTACCCTAAGGTCAAATTAAGGTCATGCAAACCTTAAATGTGAAGTATGGACATTGAGTCTTCACTCTTATAAAGATGGTTGACCTTTGAAGATTGTGAAGCTTGAGATCTCTGAAATTGCTTGAACTTGAGATCTTCTAAAGCTTGGACTTCATCTTGTACTCTTGTCTTGAGTTGTACTTGAGACTTGAACAAAAACATGCCTTTTGATGTAGCTCTTGTGAAACTTGCAGAAGTAGTCAAAGAACTTGAACTTGAAGTAGATCACCGTTCTTAACTTGTAGCATTGATGTAGTGACTTGAACATACAAATCCACAAGCTACACAAGACATAGAATGTGTTTTTGGCACCACACCTAGATTGTGTTTTTGGCACCACAAAATTTAACAACCAAAGGGGCAAATAACAATTGCACTTACAGGAAACTAGTCCTATGGTTGGGCTAGACTCCTTACCACCACAGGAACTTTCTCAAACTCCAGCTAGATATGTAGGGGTTGTTTGATAGACTTAGGGAGCAGAATAGTGCTTGTTGACCTGATGGTCACTCCATTATGTCACTATGACATCATTCTCGGTATGGATTAGCTCACGGAGATGAAAGCAGAGATCGATTGCGACACTCGGGTGGTGACAACTTAGGGACATGAGGGCACGACCTTTACATTTCCAGTGTAGGTCAGTTGGTATTACTGCATCGTTTGCTACACTACCTTGTTAGAGCATGTTGATGGTCTGACATTGGGGAACACGCCAGTAGTTCAGGATTTCTCGGTCGTGTTCAGGACAATTCTTAGGTTACCTCCTCAGCACGAGATTGATTTTACCATTGAGCTAGTGCTTGGTGCGACACTCATTTCATTACCCACATATCGTATGCCTCCATATGAGATAAAGGAACTAAGGAAACATGTCGATGATCTATTGGATGCAGGCTTTATACGACCAAGTGTATCTCCGTGGGGAGCACCCATGTTATTCGTGAAGAAGAAGGATGGTTCACTGCGATTGTGTATTGATTATTGCAGGTTGAACCAAGTGACGATGAAGAACAAGTATCCTTTGCGCAGGATAGATGATTTGTTCAATCAGTTGAAGGGGGCACAATATTTCTCGAAGATTAACTTATAGTCAGGGTATCACCAATTGCGCGACAAGAATGAGGACGTGCAGAAGATAGCTTTTAGGACCAGTTTTGGGCACTACGAGTTCCTTGTGATGTCGTTTGGACTCACAAACGCACCACCATGTTCATGGACTTGATGAACCGGATGTTTCGGCCGTATATATTTTAATTTATCATCGTGTTTATAGATGACATCCTGATATACTCCAAGAGTCGGGAAGATCACGAGGAGCACCTGCGAGCAGTCTTTAATACTCTCAGGAAGAATCAGTTCTTTGCGCAGTAAAAGAAGTGCGACTTCTGGAAGGAAGAAATGAAGTTCCTAGGACATGTGGTTTCCAAGGAAGGGATTGCTGTAGACCTTGCTAAGGTAGCCACAGTTCAAGATTGGAAGCAGCCCGGTTCGGTTACTGAAGTGAGGAGCTTTCTGGGACTTACTGGCTACTATCGCTGATTCATTAGGAATTTTTCCAAGATAGCCAGACCGTTGTCTCAGCTAACTCGGAAGGATCTCAAGTTTACCTGGAATGAGAAGGCAGAGGCAGCTTTTCAAGAGCTGAAGGACAAGTTGACGTCTGCCCCTATGCTAGTATTGCCAGAGCAAGGAGTCAAGTATACGATATACATCGACGCTTCTCATGTTAGTTTGGGTTGTGTTCTGATGCAGAAGGACAGAGTGATTGTCTATATATCGCAACAGTTAAGGAAACACGAGGAAAATTACCCTACGCATGACATGGAGTTAGCAACGGTCACCTTTGCATTGAAGATCTGGAGACATTACCTCTATGAAGAGGAATTCGAGCTCTTTTGCGACCACAAGAGCCTCAGATACATATTCACACGGAGAGACTTGAATATGAGGCAGCAGCGATGGATGGAAACCTTGAAGGACTTCAAGTTCAAGGTTTCCTACCATCCTGATAAAGCTAACCTTATAGTAGACGCGTTGAGCCGCTAGAAGAGGATAGCATTTGCGGCTCCACTAATGATAGCAGAGTGGAATATGGTAGAGTTTGTGTGAGACTTTGAACAGAAACTTTCTGTAGGGGAGCCGTTCAAGAGCATTGCACACATTCGGGTGCAGTCACTCATTGATGACAGGATCATTGCGCCTCAGAAAGACGATGAACTATTGGCAAAGACGAGAGAGCAGGTGAGCGACAGTGAGGACTCGGAATGGAGAGCTGGTACGGATGGTGTTTTATGTTATCGTGGCCGCCTATGCGTCCCAAACCTTCATGACTTGAGAAGGGATGTACTCGAAGCTGCTCATAATTTGAAGATGGCGATGCATCCTGGTAGTACGAAGATGTATCGAGACATGAAGAAGTCGTACTAGTGGGACAACATGAAGGCCCACATAGCAGACTATGTCTCACGTTGTCTCACGTGCCAGTAGGTCAAGGCAGAGCATCGCCGACCTCCTGGACTGCTTCAGCCCATGTCCATAGCAGAATGGAAGTGTGATTTCCTCTTTATATATTTCATCTCAGGGCTGCCAAAGACAACGAAGGGACATGATTCCATATGGGTGATTGTGGACCAATTGACGAAATTGGCTCATTTTCTCCCTATTAGAGTTTCGAACTCAGCAGACGATTTAGCCAAGCTGTACATCAAGGAGATAGTATGTCTGCATGGAGTTCCTATGGAGATCGTGTCGGACCGAGATACGCGATTCACGTCTATCTTCTAGACTTATATTCAGGAAGCAATGAGTGTGAAATTGAAGTTCAGTACCGCATTCCACCCATAGACTGACGGGCAGATGGAATGGGTAAATCAGGTGTTGGAAGATATGCTGCGAGCTTGCGTGTTAGATTTCAAGGACAGTTGGGATGACTGTCTTCCTTACGCAGAGTTCACCTATAACAACAGCTTCCAGGCGAGTATTGGCATGGCTCCCTATGAGGCCTTGTATGGGCACCCCTGTCGAGCACCGCATTGTTGGGCAGAGGTTGGTGAGAAGAGCTTGATTGGCCCAAAGTTAGTTCAGGCGACCTCAGAGAAGATCGATATTATCAGGCGTCGACTTCTGGCAGCACAGAGTAGATAGAAGAGCTACGCCAATACGAGGTGGTGGTAACTAGAATTCGAGGTTGGGGACCACGTATTCCTGAAAGTTTCCCCAATGAAGGGAGTCTTTCGGTTTGGAAAGAAAGGGAAGCTCACGTCGAGATTCGTTGGCCCATTCCAGATACTAGATCGAGTGGGTGTGGTAGCGTACTGCCTTGCTTTACCCACATCACTCATAGGCATGCACAACGCATTTTATATGTCGATGTTGAAAAAATCGTTCCTGACCCTTCCCACATTATCAGATGGGAGCAGGTACAGTTGAGTGAAGATGCTACTTATGTACTGCGACCAATACGTATTCTAGATAGGAAGGAGCAGGTGTTGCGCAGTAAAGTAATTCCACTTGTGAAGGTTCTGTGGACACGCCACACTGAGTGAGAGGTTACTTAGGAAACAGAAGCCGAGGTCCAGAAGAACTACTCTCAGATTCTCGAGGAGTACGAAAAGGTACTAATTTTGAGGTAAAATTTTTCTTTAAGGGGGGTAGATTGTAACATCTCAAAAAAATTCGTACAAGGACCTGAGGACCACCTCAAACAGGAATCACTAAGGACTAAATCATTTAGAAATTAGACGATGATTAATTAAGTGTTAAACCAAATCACCTGTCAAATTAGCTTGGACAGCTTTCAATACGAACTGCAAGACCCAAAACAAGTAGAACCGCTAACGCTACATTACCTAAAAACCTAGGATCAATCTCTAAACTCAGTTACTCTTGCGAGCACTTGGAAACTCCATTTTGAATCTAGACCGCGCGTCGATAGTCCGATGACTACAAAATTATACGATTATGATCGCATTGCCGGACTTGACAACAATCTCGGAAATCAGGTCCTAAAAGTATCCAGAAACGCACAACTTGAGCCCGGAGTGAAGTGTGTGAGAAATGCGAATACCTTTAGAAAATGAACTCAGATTAAAGTGATTTGGGCCATTTACTTGTGGGCAAAATTTAAAAATTTAGACCGTCAGATCCTGACCCAAATACACCCTCGGAACAGGGAAATTTCCCTACATAAGTCAGTGTACTAGTGGCCCTGATCGAGTGACAATGACCGTTGGATTGAAACTGGTCCGCCACGGTCGATCCATAAATCCGATTGGACTGAAAACTTAACTTGATCTAGAATGTCAAGGAACTTTCCCTGGACTGTATGCAGAAAAGGGGCCTCCGCATGAGCTCCATTGGCCTGAAACAGCCAACTTTTGGCTATAACTTAAGTATACTATATGGCCCTAGGGCATTGAGGTCAGTTGTGGGCCTATATAAAGACCTAAACTCACCCCTCTCTCATTCCATACGAATTTGTAAACCCTAGGAGAGAGAAGAGAGCAAAGAGAGAAAGAAAGAGAGAAATAGTAAGAGAGAAAGTGGGAGAGAGTTCCTGGGATTCGACCCCGCTGTTCTACGTGCTGAATCGGCCTATCTGTATCGTTATTCCGACGATTCTGACTCCGTTCTTGGGTAAGAATTACTAACCCTAATCTATTCTAAGGATTGAAATAGGGTAGATGATGAAATAGTTAACTTATTTTATGCCATAGGTTGTCATTGTGTCGTAGACAAAGACATAGAGTTCAAACTGAGCTCGTTATGAGTCTGCCGACGAAAGGTGCAGACTATAAACATTTAGGTTATGGTTTTCAAGACTTTCAATGTCAGCAATGATTTATGTCTGACTTGATTGCTATCACATATGCTTAGATACGACATTTTTCGTATATTTCACATATATGTAAACTATGTTGATTTTAAATGTATTCTATGTGTTTGTTGAAATGTCTAAATGAATATGGAATTATGATTTGTGCTTGTTATGATGGATGTTTGGGAACACATGATGGTTGTATGTGTGGCAACACCTATGTGAAAGAATTTACTATAATATGCTTGTTAACTAATTTGTTATATGTATGTAATATGTGTAGTCTAAGTGTTTGATAAAATGTCTGAATGAGGAAATGCTTGATGTAATGTACTTAATAAGGGTGTTGAGATAGGATTCTCAATTCCCTTATATATAGTTACAGTTTTCTTTGTGTAACATATCTTACTACTATGTGATTTACTGATGAAATGCCTATGTATGATGACATGTGTAGCATGTGTTGGTTGAAATGCTTGAACGAGATTTATGTTTAGATTTGGTTGTCACATGCTATCTTGGATTATCACATTAAATGTTATTGGTTGGAGTGTGACTGGGCCTACGATGTAGTCCATGCAAATCGGTAATGGTTTATGATCGGTGGCCATATTGTTTATCCACAACGGATGCGTTCGATGAATCCGAGTCGTACGCTGTTTGTTGACAGCGGTTAAGCCACGCGGAATGCTTACGCACTTCATGTCGATTAAGTCAACGTACGCTCGTACCAGTCGAGCTCGTCAAGTAACTCGTTTGACCTAATGTATGTTCACCGTGTATGGACGCTATTGCTTAAATCTAAGGTACCAAACTCACCAGTGAAAGGCCCGTTTAACCTTAGTATCTCGATCCGCTAAGACTCATGAGCCGGGCATAGTGGTATGGGACACCATAGTTGAGCTGTCGGCCTACACTGGGGCGACGAGCCTCCCCGTAGTGTCCAATGAGCAACCTAAACTTGTGAGCTAAATACGGTAGTATGAGACACTGTATTTGAGCTGTCAGCCTATGCTAAGGTGATGAGCCTTTCCCGTAGTGACCTCGAGTATAAACTAAGGCATATGTTGACAGTGACGAGCCTCTTCGTAGTGACCTGAACTTGCCTGTCCATTGCTTTAAAAATCAGGGGTGACGTTGCCATATAACTTGCCTATCGTATGTGATAAGCTAGGCTTAACGACCCTAGATGGATCATCGTTTGAGTATATGACATAAAGGGAGGTACCTTAGCTTTCCGAACCTTCTGTATGAATGAGTCTAACTAAGAACTTGGCTAACACGATCATGCACCGCGTTGCATGTGCTTTGGCGAGAAAGCGTACGTTTAGGGAGGTTGTCATGCGCGATCATGAGATGATGTCGTTGAGGGAGTGTAGGCGAGGGCATGCATCATTATCGCATACATCCGTGCATTAACAAGAGTACTTAGGATATGCTTATTGTACTGCTTTATCATTACTGCTTGATTGAATTGATAACATGTTAACCTTTACCTTATAGCTCCACTGAGTTAATCACTCACTCCCACTCTGGGACGGTGTTTTAAAACACCAACTAGACTCTGGTTTAGTTGCAGATTATGGCGATGCTTACGAGGTGGAGCCTGACTTTTATAATGATGAGGAGGAGTTCTCCTACATGCAACTCTCTGGCGGCTCTATGTAGACCTGGAGTTGCGTCATCGGGGCTACAGGGATATGGATAGATGACATTACATTTTATCATTTTGCACATTTTGGAATTATACATGTAATTATTTAACCTGATGACATGTTTAGACTCTTGGGACTTACAATCACTTATATGATTTTATATATTTACCACAGTCTTCTGCTTGCTTAAATTTAATCGTCTCTGGAGTATGATATGTTGATTTGGTATAATCTCATTCATGTTTAATGCACTAACACGGACAACATTTAATCATCATTATATATGTTGTATAAGATATGCGTTGGAACTCAGGAATTGGGCTCCTGCTCGACCCCCCGATTTTCAAGGCGTTACAATGTATAACTCCAAAAAATTACAAAATAATAAAGTGTGATGTGATCTAGTCCAGATCCCTGTACCCCCGATGGCACAACTCCAGATCAACATAGACCTGCCAGAGAGTTGCATGTAGGAGAACTCCTCGTCATCATAAAAATTAGGCTCTGCTTCGTAAGCATTGCCATCATCTGCAACTAATCCAGAGTCTGGTTGGTGTTTTAAAACACCGTCCTAGAGTGGGAGTGAGTGATCAACTCAGTGGAGCTATAAAGCAAAGGTTAACATGTTATCAATTCAGTCAAGCAGTAATGATAAAGCAATATAACAAGCGTTCCTAGGTACTCTATTAATGCAAAAATGATATAAGTTAATGATGCATGCCCTCACCTATACTCCCTTTGCGACATCATCTCACGATCGCGGCATGCACCCCTTCCTCTGTGCTCAACTCTAATGTCAAAGGCACATGAAAATGCGGTGCATATGCATGATTAGCCAAATTCTTAATTAGACTCATTCATACAGAAGGTTTGGGAAGCTAAGGTACCTCCCTTTATATCATTTACCCCAATGATGATCCATTTAGGGTCGTCAATCTTAGTTAATCACATACGATAGACAAGTTATAGGGCAACGTCACCCTTGATTTAAAAACAGTGGACAGGTAAGTTCAGGTCACTATGAAGAGGCTCGTCACCTCAGCGTAGGCCTTAGGTTATACTCGAGGTCACTACGAGAAAGGCTCGTCACCTTAGCGTAGGCCGACAGCTCGAATACAGTGTCCTATACCACTGTATTCGACTCACAAGTTCAGGTTACTCACTGGACACTACGGGGAGGCTCGTCGCCTCAGCGTATGCCAACAGCTCGACCACGGTGTCCCATACCATTATGCCTGGCTCATGAGTCTTAGTGGATCGAGGTACCAAGGTTAAACGGGCCTTTCCCTGGTGAGTTTGGTACCTTAGATTCAAGCAGTAGCGTCCATACATGGTGAACATACATTGGGCCAATCGAGTTACTTGACAAACTTGACTGGTACGAGCGTACGATGAGTTGATCGACATGAAGCGCATAAGCACTCCGTGTGCCTTAACCACTATTGACAATCAGCGTACGACTCGGATTCCTCAAACATGTCTTGTGTGGCGAAACGACCTCAGCCACCACTCGAGAAACCTTTCCGATTGCCTGGACTATGCAATAGTCCCAATCACACTTTAAATACGATAACATTCACATGTGTTAATCAAAGACAGCATGTAGCAACCAATTTAAATATAAATCTCATATAAGCATTTTAACGAACACATAGAGTACATGTTAACATACATATCATTCATCCATAAAACACGTAGTAGTAAGATAGGTTATATGAAGGAAATTGTAACTATAGATAAGGGGATCAAGAATCATATCTCAACACCCTAACCAATTACATTTCAATAAGCATTTTCTAATTCAGGCATTTTATCGAACACTTAGACTACACATTTCAAAATACATGATGCAACTTAGTTATAACCTATATTAGGGCAAATCCTTTCATAAGGAGTTGTCACACACACAACAATCATATATTTACGATGAATAATCATGGCAAGAACAAATCATAATTCTATATTCATTCAAACATTTCGACAAACACATGGGATACGCTATATTCAACATAGTTCATATATCTGTGTAATATACGGAATACATCGTATCTAAGCACATGTAACAAAAATCAAGTCAGTCATAAATCATTACTGACATTGAGAGCCTTTAAAACCATAACCTAAATGTTTATAGTACGCACCTTTCGCCAGTAAACTCGTAACGAACTCAGTTTATACACTAAGTCTTTGTCTATGGCACAACGGCTACTTGTATTACGGAATAGGTTAGCTATTTCGCTGATCTGCCTATTTGGATATTTAAAACAAGTTAGGGTTAGGATTTCTTACCCAATAATGGAGTTGGAATCGTCGATGTAGCGATACGGGTTGGGTGATTCGGCACGTGGAGCAGCAGGAATGAAACCCGGCAACTATCTCTCACTCACTCTCTCTCTTCTCCTCACTTTCTTCTTTTCTTTTCTCTCTCTTCTCTCTCATAGGGTTTGAAATTCGTATGGAATGAGAGAGGGGTGGGTTTAGGTCCTTATATATGCCCAGAATTGATCTCAATGGCCCCAAGGCCATGATATACTTAGGTTATAGCCAAAAGTTGGTTGTTTCGGGTCAACGGAGCTCATCTAGAGTCCCCCCTTCTGCATACGGTCTGAGGAAAGTTCCCTGATAATGAATCTATGCCAGGTCAAGTTTTTGGTCCAATCAAATTTATGGATTGACCGTGGAGGACTAGTTTCAGTTCAACGGTCGTCGCCACTAGATAAGGGCCACAAGTACACTGACCGGTGTAGGAAAATTTTTCTGATCAGAGGAGGTATTTGGGTCAGGTTCTGACAGTTTGAAATCCTAAATTTAGCCCATAAGTGAATGGCCCAAATCACTTAAGTCTAGGTTCATTTTTTAAAGATATTCGCGTTTCTTACACACTTCACTCCGAGTCCAAGTTGTGCGTTTCTGGATACTATCTGGACTTGATTTTCGAAATAGTTGTCAAGTCCAGTAAGGTGGTCATAACCGTATAGTTTCCTAGTAATCGGACTTTCGACGTGTGGTCCAGGTTCGATACGGAGTTTCAAGATGCTCCCAAAAGTAACTGGGTTTAGAGATTAATCCTAGGTTTTTAGGTAATGTAGCATTAGCGATTCTACTGGTTTTGGGTCTTACAGATCATATAGAAAGCGGTTCAAGCTAATCTACCAATTAATTCAGTTTAATACTTAATTAATTTTCATCTAATTTCTAAAGGATTCGGTCCTTAGCGATTTCTGCCTGAGGTGGTACTTGGGTCTTAGTGCGAATTTTTCCGAGACATTACAAGATATGTGGCCAGGTTAACCATCTGGGCGTCCGAGCATTCCAGTGGCCTCATCATCTTGGCAATCCTCGCCAACCAGTGTTCCGTCTGTACTAGGTCGGGTGCCCCCTCGAAGGTCGGTGGCCGGAGCCTCTGGAATCGCTTAAATACGTCAGCACCCCGGACCTCTGCATCACGCGATCTTGCCCCACGATTCCGGTCTCGTAGGGTTTCCATCATGAGGGCATGTGAGGCCTGCTGCTGCTACATAAAGGTAGCATGCTGCTGCTACATGGTCGCCGCCATCTATGCGAAGGCTGCGAAAGCCGCAGCCCCTATCTGTGAGTCTACAGGTGCATCAACGGAAGGCGTTCTCTGCTTGAAGTATTGCAAAGGCAACCATAATGGAATAACCTGGGGGGGGAGGAGAGTCCCCTACGGCTTCAGACCCCATATCCGGATTTGTCACTTAAGGCAGAAGGCCTGACATATATACGGGGCTGCACTCTCGCTGGCGCTTTGTCGGCGAAAGAGGCTATATATCAACTGTATGGGCCCGCTGCGATCCTAACACGGGCGGCATGGCTCCCTATAAGGTCAGAATTCCATGGTTTAAGTATTATGGAACAATGATTTTGGTAAAATAACAAGGCCACACAAGGGCTAAAGATCTGTTATCTTGCTTGCCACATTCACGCCATGGTGAGCATTTTCCCTCACACGATACACGAATCGGGTTCCTACGTCTAATCAACACTCTTGGTAGTGTTTCAAGGGGACTAAGGTTTAAGCTTCAAGATTCAAATGACTAATCTTGATGCTTACTAAAGGATTCTAAGTTCATTCCTAGTCTTAGTATCATTAAAAAAAAAATCTTTTCTAGGGCACCCAGGACTTTAATTCATACTCTAAATTCCTTCTAGATGTTGGGGATTTTTTTTATAGATTCAAGTGTTCGCTCTAATAATATCTGAGGGAGCCTAAGTGTTTTGTTTCTACGTTCGTTCATCCTAGCTACTTCCTTAGGGGGATTTTCTAAGTTTCACCTAAGTTAATCCCTTATGAATTTCATATGTTGATCCCACAGCCTGGCTATCTCAAACTCCGCTTTGATACCAACTTGTAACACCCTGGTTTTCAGAACCTGAGTATATAACTCATTTCCTAAAAACCCGGGAGTTAATAATTCAATAAGTGGCAATCAAAATAAAATCAAAGTGCAATAGCGATATCAAGCATAGAATAAGCCGTAAACCAAATAATAATATCCTGGTCCACTCAATTGGGGACCCAAATATAAAACTTTAAGTTCAAATGCTCTACAAACAACATCTATATCTACTGATTCAATCCAAAGTACTCCGTCGCTTCCTGATGCGGCTTCTCCTTGTACAACTCATCTGCTCCAGCTGCAACAGTCCCGAGATCCGTGTCATAGTCGCTCATACCTGCACATGCTTCCTCTTTACGGTTGAGCATTGATGAATGAGTGGTTAGCTCAGTGTGAATTTCCTTCAAGATTACACACCATTGCCTCAGACAAGTATAGTATGAAAGCAACCAGGCAAACAAAATATAGCAAAATGTAGTCTTATTATATGCATGGATGCGTGAATGCATCATCGACCTAGGGATGCTCATCCAGTCGGTAGTTGGGCTCATCACCCATGCAAAGGATGGCCATTAGCGAAGCACATCACGTGTGTACATTATGTACCGTATAGTGACTGCCCATCATACATCACGTACGTAAATTGATAGTCGATAGTTTGGCAGCTAGCGAAACGATACCCCCGATAACCCAGAGGGCACGTGCTACAACATCCAGAAATATCCACCCTTCATCGTCAATATGTCATGTATGAATGATTAGCCAAGTCATTATTAGTCCAATTACAATTAGCCGGTTTAATAAAGCTCACAGTCACTACGGGGGGCTCGTCACCCAGCGTAGGCTGACGGCTCGGGCATAGTATCCTATTTCCACCATCCCCGATACATGAGTCTACCACCTTAGGGTGTGGATAGAACCTATCAACATGTGGCCAATCAATTCTCAATGTATGGGAGACTACCATCGTATGTTGAATAGGAATGAAATGTTGAAGATATTAAATACAACAATTAAAATGAGTCGGTATGTATGATTCTAATGCGAATAAACAACGGCGATAAAAACGTTGAATGATTCATTTCATAGTCAGGTACATGGAATCACCCCATAAATGGTAAATCCCATGAATTAAATTGCCACTAACATAACCTCCATGTTGAGGGTCTATTTCTAGCATAATCAAATTCGTTACACCCTAAACACGAACTCTCTTTCTTAAATAGAGGTTTCCCTCCTTGACTAGAGAGATTTCAATTCATATGTGTCTTGCAAACGATATAATAGTATAGAAATCAAGTAATGAACTATCTTAAATGACTAAGGAAAGCTAATCAAATGACTTAAGTATACATGTAAATATAATTTAAGAGTATACATGTAAATATAATTTAAGAGTCACTGAAAGAATCAGTTCTAACATTTGTATTGGATATGTATGATAATGGATTATCGATTCTAAAACATGTATTCAGGTAAGCTAATCAAATGACTAATCAAACTCTAAGACATTATTCATAGTTAATGTAAAAGCTATCCTTGATCTAATTTAGAGATGGAAAGCTTAAGGGGAGAAATCATCACCTGAAGGGTCGTAGTCCGGTCCTTGATTCAAGTTCCCGTGTGTGACTTGCGGCTCAAAACCACGCAAGTAATTTTCTAAAGTCATAGTTTGTATTAGTCAAGTGGTCCTAAAGTTTTATCTAACTAACATATTGAAGTTGTGTGGGGGTTTGAAAGGACCCATGAACAAGGGCATTTAGGCCTGCATTAGAGTGACCAGGTCCACCAACCATGGTCCAATCAATGTGGTCTGGACCGAGCCTGAAACTATCCATAACTAAGGCTTAAACTGGGCTTGACTTGGCCCAGCCTGATAGATGCAATAGATGCCCAAAATTTGGGTTGGGCTGGCCATCCCTGGCCCAACAACCATGTGCAACTAGCCCATGGGTCAGGCTAGGCTGTCCTGGCCCAACATCACCCCACAGATGGAAGTGGGCCTGCTGCTGGCCCAGCATCCGCTGGCCCAACGTCGACCAAACTGGGCTCACCCTGGCCCAGCTCTATGTACACATTCCTGCACTAGCTGAATTGGGCTGGACCCATATCTGGCCTAACAACAACATTAACCTGAGGTGGTTGACTGGTTTTTGGGTAGCTGGGCTGGGCTCATCTTGGCCCAACACCCACACATCCTCATAGCCCTATGAGCTGGCTGTTGGGCTGACTCTGGCCCAGCAGCAGCTCTTGTTGGTTAGCTAAGATGGCGGTGCAGGCTCTTGGCCCAGCAACAACGGCCTATCATTTGAGAGTAGGCCCAGCAACAATGCAACCGTGAGGAGGATTGGCTGGGCCATTTTTGGCCCAGCAATCTGCCATCCATCCACTTCACGAAGCTGGGCCGTTGTTGGTCGAGCAATCTGCACACAGGGGCACAGGATTGGGCTACATCTTGGCCCAACTAAATCATTTCAAAGGTGCTGGGTTCAGTGCTGCTTCGGCCTAGGTGCAAAACTCCAAAACAAGTAAGATGGGAGCCTGGGCTTCCTACAACTCCACAGTGGGCCCAATAGTAGGGTTTTAAAGGGTTTGGGTCCATTGCATTAGACATGATGTGACCCACTGAGATTTGCCTCATGTGCGGCCCATCTTATGTCATGTGTTGTGGCCCATTGAGTGTGTGACTTGGTGAGGCCCACTGTGATTTATGGTGTGGCCCATTGAGTATGTAACTCGGTGAGGCCCACTGTGATTTACGCTGTGGCCCACTGAGATTTGCCTCAGGTGGGGCCTACTATGGACATGGTGAGGCCCACTGAGCTACTTCTCAGGGGCGGCCCACCGTGGCTTGTGGTGTGGCCCACTGAGTGTCTAACTCAGTGAGGCCCATTGAGGTATGCCTCTAATTCCCAGTTTCATCGCAGGAATCTCCCCTTGCAGAGCCCACCTGCAGCGTGAGAAACATGCATCCCTCAGCTAGGGATTCGGCAAAAGAATCTGTGGCCCACCCAACGATGAGAGGATTTGCTTGATGAAGGCAATGTCGATAGCTTCGATGTCTCCACAAGTAGACGTTCGTGATGGGCTTTAAAGGGTGTACTGCATGGGGATGAAATGGGGTTCAAACGGTTACTTGAGGGTGATGGTTTGGGCCTTTGTCCAGTTCCTGGACCTGGATGGATAAACAGCTCCAAGGGGGCCTAACAACGTTGCTCTAAAGATCCCACGGTCGATCTCGAGTAGACCCAGTCTGGCGAGTTGGGTACGTCAATGGAGATCCAGCCGTTGATCACCACTTGCTGTTCGAGGTGGGATTATGATCAAGTCATCCCTCTCCTGATGACCCAACAAATGCAACTGGGTGTCTGAGTCGCTTCTGTGACTTGGCAGGGCCCACAGAAACTCGGCGACTCGCTCCCAACTCTCTCCCTTTCACTCTTTCTCCCTTCTCTCTCTCTCTCTCTCTCTCTCTCTCTCTCTCTCTCTCTTTCTCTTTTTTCTTTCTCTGGTGTGAATCCTAAGCCGAGATAATGGCTCTTATAGCCAAGGGAGCTAGCTTGCACGATTCAGCCAACGACCCTTGCCACGACCATCCTCAAAAAACCAGCGTGCATGGGGTCCATCCGACCCTAGGGATGGATTCCCGCTGAGATGGCCCACCAGAAAGGCACACTTTCGTCCATTGTGGGGCCCATCTCATCAGAGTGGGTTGAACGTTCCAACGGAGAAGATGGGAGGGCCGTTAATGGCCAACCTCCATCCACGGTATTTCACGAAGATCTGGTCCGTTTGAACGAACCAAATGGAGCTTCTGATCGCCGTGGGGCCCACTTTTTGAGCCATTCATGCGTGTTTTAGATTTTCTCATGAGATAATCCATATCTCACAACTATCTCGTGAGACGAGATGTTTCTTGCTTCCAGCTCATGTCGCCCTAGAGGGAGTGGCTGGGATTGATCCACGTGGCCCAGAGAGGGGTCTGGATCGCGCCAGCACTCATTTTTCGAAAGGGAAATGTTCCCTTTCTCTTTTCTTGGTGCAGGCGAATGCCTAGCCGTTTTTGGCAAGAGGAGAGAGAGCGCGATTTGAAAGGGTGAACGAACGGTTGAGATGACGATTCAGACGATCGTCAATCGACCAAGTAGCAATGAGTTAGCCCACCATCTTCGGACTTAGCCAACCACGTGGCTTTGATCGGTGCCATCCCGAATTTGTACGTCGTTGCATGGGTCCGGACAGCCACTAGGCTTTGGTCATCCAGGGTCCGCACATCCGATGGACAGTTTGGATCAGTTGGATAGTGGCCGAGGTGGGCCACCATGGGATCGGACGTCCCATTGTTTAAAAATGTACGCTAGCGGGAGTTTTTTTTTTCACTTTTTCGTGTAAGGCTCGGGTCAGCGCTGGTCAGACCAGCTTGCATTATCTCGTGCACAAAGTTGTGGTGCACTCGCACCCTGTGTGGGGTCCGCCGTGATGTTTATGATAAATCCACTCCGTCCATTCTTCTTGGAAGCTTCAGTCAGGGCCCCTAACCAAGTATGGGGTGGATGTGAGGCCCAGGTGGGCCGTATTGTACACCATAGGCCCTATTTATCCAGTGTATGTTGATCCAATGGTTGGATTGGTTTGATAGTTCGTTTCGACAATTAAAAGGGGTTTAGGAGGCAGTGATTAATTGGTTGGCTATTCACTAGCCCTCGAAGGTTGATCACAAGTGCATTGCCCCATTACCCTTCGACCAGATGATTTAGAAACCATTTTAACTTAAGGTGATTAGTTAGACTTACCCTCATGGCTGGTGTAGGGTCCCTCTTAGCTCCTAGAGTCTCTGATGACGACTTCAATGATGATTGAAAGCCCCTTCCTGTAGGAGTTGAATTAGAATCGTTCGTTAATTAAGTTTGAAATTCCACGGATACGGGTTTAAATGGTAACACCCGCGTACCAGAGGTGTGGGGTGTTACACTTGTTGTTTCAACTTCTAATTTTTTTTTTTTTTTTTTTTATGGTTTCATTAGGAGATGGAATTTCAGTATTCTTTTTCTTCGTCAATAAAGAGTTTTCAAAGACTCTACATCTCTAGACTTTATGATTACATTGGAGTCTAAGTCTAAAAGTCTATAGGCCTTACTATGTTGTGCATATCCTACAAGGACGCACTTGTAGCTATTGGTCCTAACTTAGTTCTTTTAGGTTCTGGAGTTCTGCAGTATGCAAGACACCCCCACACTCTAAGATACCCTATGTTTGATTTTCTTCCTTTCCATATTTTGTATGGAGAGGACTTAGGTTTTCTTAGATGAGATTCTATTTAAAACATGACATGCAGTTAACAGCGCTTCTCTCCATAGGTTTAATGGCAATTGTGCTTGTATTAGCATTGAGTTGACCATTTCAACTAAGGTCCTATTTTTTCTCCCCGCTACACTATTTTGTTGTGGTGTATAGGGTGTTGTACACTGGTGTATTATATCGTGTTCTTCATAATAGGTAGAAAATTCATTAGAGAAATATTCTCCTCCTCGATCACTACGAAGGATTTTGATCTTTTTAACTAATTGATTTTCTACTTCGGATTTATAGAATGCATTAAATGTCATCTTTTGATTTTAACAGATATACATATATATATCTTGAACAATCATTTATAAACGTTATGAAGTACCTCTTCCCTCCACGAGTAAGAACGTCATTTAGTTCACATATGTCAGTATACACTAGGTTTAATATTTATGATGATCTCTCAACACTAGGGAATGGTTTCTTAGTTACCGTATGCATACTTAACATTTATCTTTGTCACTATTATTGTATGATATTAGGTCATTCTTAGCCATAAGTTTTATGGTATTGTAACCAATATGTGCTAGTTTACCATGCCATAGCGTAACAGACTTAATCATGTAAGTACAAGAATTCTTTTCATTTAAAGAAAATTTGATCATCCCACTACAAGTATAACCCTTACCCACAAAGTTCCGATTCATGGACAAGATTAGCTTGCTCAATTCAAACATAACCCTAATCCCAGGTTTGCTTAAGAGATCTCCTGAGACTAAATTCCTCCTTATGTCTGGGACATGTAGTATGTTGGTCAGGATTACCTTCTTCTCGAGGTAAAGAGTAATTTCATGGTTCCTTTGTCTATAACTTTCGATCAACCTTCATTTCCCATTTGAACCTCTTGACCATTTGTCACGTCTTCATAGGTTTTAAAGGTGGATCGATCGTTGCATAATGGACTGTGGCACCTATATCATACCACTAACTGAGAATTTTCTCTTAAACTAAGTTCACTTCTGTGACTATTGCTATGATTTCATCGTCTACTACATTAGCCTCTTTCTTAGGCTTTTTGCTGTCCCTACAGACTTAGCGAAATGTCCGTTCTTGCCGCAGACATAACAAGATCCATTGGGTTTGCCGTTTTTCTTCTTTTGGGTTTTTTTTTTGAATTTTCCTTGATCTTTGTTAGGTTTAAGGGAATCGGATTTCTCATAATTATTATTTTGGGATGGTCTTTCTACTGCATTCACCTTTGACGATGATGCACTATTAGTGTCATCTCTCTTGTCTCGGTTATAGGATTCTTTTTCAATACGAAGATGCTTTTGGATTTGTTCTAGGGTGAATTCTTTGGATTTATGCAGTAGCTTCTTCCTATAGTCTTTCCAGCTTGGAGGCAATTTTGCGATAATAGCTTCGACTTGAAAGGATTCAGGTAGGTCTATTTTTAAACCCTTTTTTTGTTTACAATTATTTATAATTCATGGATTTGGGCCAACAGTAACTTATTGTCTATCATCATGAAGTCGAAATACATGGCAATTAGGAATTTCTGTATACCTTCCTCTTCAATCTTATATTTGTATTCTAGAGCGCTCCAGATTTCTTTAGCTGATATGGTCCTCATGTACATATCGTACAACCGATCAGAGAGAGTGTTGAGAATATGGCCACGACACAACAGTTCATCTTTATGTTGCTTGATCTTAGCAGCGACCTGTTCTGGAGTGTCAGTGTCCTTTGCTTCAGGCAGAGGCTAGAGAGTCGGGTCCAAGATGTAAAAGATCTTCAGAGCAGTTAGCAGGAATTTCAACTTATCTTGCCACCTAGTGAAATTTGAACCATTGAACCGGTCCAATCGGATCAAATCCTGGTTCATCAGTTTGACTGATGCAACGCTTTCGGTATCCATCAATCACACTTTAAGATTGTTAACAAATAATGTGTTGAATACATCAAAAATAAAAAATAAAATAAAATATGAATTTCGTTTTCACTAGGCTGAATCACGTAAAATGATACACTATCCTTAAAGCATGATTCGCCCCCTAATCAATCGTTGATGGGTTAAAGGCGAATTACTTACAGGATAAGACAAGCCTGTCTGGATCCTGCGTGTAGCAATCACGATGGGTCCACTTATGAACAATTTAACGCAGTAGATCTGCTCTGGCAGAATCAGATAGTGGAAATGTTCACAATATTCTATAAAGGAGATCTAAAGTATCTGATGGGAGAGGTGGTGTTAAAATAATTGATTTTGGACCCGAATGGTCCAGTTTATATAGGCACCAGGGAGTGGACCGTTGCTAGGTGGCTATTAATGGTTCAGAACATTCGAAAAATATTTTGACCGTTGACCATTAATTACAGCCGTTTCTGGTCGTCGGATCACAAGATCTGACTGTTGGATCATCATGACCCGTCCTTTTGGACCGTTGTGGCTTTCAAGGCAGCTAGTCGTTTCTAGAAACAGTTGAACGTTTCGGATTTATGATACGACCATTCTCAGTCACTTATAAAGATAACTAACGCCACTACAACCACACTACCCACGCCTTTGACCTCGCCCACGCACATGCTCGTGCCCGAGCACACGCGTGCATTCGCGTAACCCGAGCATCTCCATCTCCAAAACATATAAGTAAGAATACTACACACATATTGTAACAACCCGAATCTTCAGGACCCGAGTATATGACCCGTGTCCCAAAAACCCGAGTGTTAACCTTAAAGGATGGTCAAATTCAAGTATATATATATATATATATATTATCAGAGTAAGCAGATGAGCGTAGTGTGGACAAATCAACATAAAGGAAAATTTCATTATTAATCAAATATACAAGAAGCTGCCCATAATGAGTTATATAAACCAATGTCTCGGAATTTAACAAGCACAAGTTTTATAAGAACTTAATATATGAAGAATAGAAGAAAGCATATAAATATAAGCCGCAAGATCACGCAGCTCCTCCAGGTAACTACAGTCATGCGTCCCTGGTGATTGTACCCTGCTCCTCATCAAGTCTGAACATGCATATTACTAAAGCTACCTGTACTACCTATACGGTTATATATTTGATGGATGAGTGGCCAACTCAGTGTGAATTCCCCTCAAGATTACACACTGCCGCATTAGGTAAGAAATAGTATAAAACATCCAAACAACCAAAACAGAGTAAATGCAGTCTTATTAGATGCATGGATGTGTGAATGCAATCATGGCCCCGGGGATGCTCATCCGTGCGGACAGTGGGCCGTCACCCATGCAATCATCGAACCTGGGAAACATCAACCAGTCGAAATCATCGAACCTGGAAAATATCAACCAGTCGGAATGTGCCATGTATGCATGATTAGCCAAGTCATTATTAGTCCATTTACAATCAGCCAATTTAGATAAGCTCAAAGGTCACTACGGGGAGCTCAGAGCCTAGCGTAGGCCGACAGCTCAGGCATGGTGTCCCATTCCACCATCCCTGGCTCATGAGGCTACCATCTTAGGATGTCTAATGGATCCCAATCGACTTGTGGCCAATCATATTGAGTCTATGGGGCTTACCATCACATGGTTGCAAAGTATAAAACATCTAACCCATATAGGAAAAATACTAGAACAAAGCCACATACGGCGATATCAAAGTAGGCCACATAGGGCGAATATCAGAACCATGCGATAAAAGACCATCCTTGAAAACCAGTGGACACAACAACCCTTGATGGTAGGCCCGCATCAATGATTCATTTAGACCACACTCAACAACCACTAAGTCAAAGGTCCATTACGATCACGAGTAATCAAGTTACATCCCAAGTATGGGTGTACATTCATATGTGGGAATTTCCCACTAATGTACCAGTTCAAAGTCCATAAACAATACACAAGCATGAACAATTATACAGGATGAACATTAAGCAGGCAATATAGCAATTCAATTTCCACCAGCTAACACATGTGATTATAAGAGAGAGATATCAATTATAATTTTTAATAAAAACTATAACTTAAGCTAATGAGAAGATGAAAAGCTCAAGGGGAAGAATCATCACCTTATGTTTTGAACCGCCTACGTCACCGCTAGGAAGCGCGTGCTTCCTTATAATCAATCCTACCATAAATTGTAAAGTTATACGGTTAGATCCAAGCTTTATACGCTATACATGTTTACGGTCTTAACCTAGGGTTTGGGTTACCTAGGTTTAGGGTGTTATCCATTCACCTAATCTTAGACCTTGGTTTATAGTTTGAAATCTAACCCATATAATTTAATTTATAATAATATGAGAATGAGATAAAAATAAATAATAATTGTCTATTAATACTAACAACACTACTTTGATAATCAATAGCCTACCAACGACAAAATAAGAATGACATTGATAAAGATAATTGTTAATATCAAGTATCTACAATAACTAAAGCTAGTAAAATTAACTTACTAATGGTTAACCATATTTAATAATTATAGTAACACAAATGATGATGATAATTAATAATCGAGTTATAATGAATGATAATAGTAGCAACGACACCAATTAATACATTGTTATATTAGTTATCATTCCTAGTCAATAGTATTAGAATAACATTAGTCGTTACCACAGATAGAAATAATAAGGATATTATTAATAACAAAGTAACTAATGACGAATCTTATTGGTGAAAGGAGATGAAAATTCTCACCTTGCCGACTCGGCTCAAATGGACTCGGTTGCAAAGGTTACTTGACGATGATGCCTATCTCTATGCTCGGGATTGGGAGCCCCAACGTAGTTGGTCTGCTAACCGAGCACGGTCCTCGAATGGTATGGGATTCGGGTCAGCCCCGACTTCGAACTCGTTAGCAACTCGGTTTGCTGATCAGCAACAGTGCAAGTCCACTGCCCCAACTCTCTCCTTCTCTCATTCTTTCCTTCCCATTTTCCTTTCCTCCCTTCTTCTCTTTTCTTCCTTTCTTTCTTCACCTAGTCTCAACCTTCCTCCCTTCCATATGTTGGAACCCTAGCAAGGACTGAAACAGACCCCAACCAAGCTCAACTCGGTTGGCCTGTCCCAGTAACCAGGGCGGGTGCACCCGTGACTCAGTCGGGTTGAGAATGGTGCAACACGCCACAACCACACACACACACACACTCTCTCTCTCTCTCTCTCTCTCTCTCTCAAAGTCTCTCTCACATACACTTTCACCCGTGACCAGCAGGCATCCAACCTGATCAGATCTTGCCCCATTCGAGGCAACTGGTGCGACAGCAGCAGCAACAGCTGCACCTCTCTCCCTTCTCCCTTCTTCTCTCTCTCTCTCCCTCCTTTCATTTCTTTTGTCGGAGCTCCTGCAAGGCCTGGAGTAGACCCGAACCAATAGAGTCAGTCCGACTCGGCCTGAGCTCGAGTGGGAGTGCGGCAGCGACCCCTTCCTTCTTCTTCTTCTTCTTCTTTCATGACAGTGGCAACGGTTGACCGCTTCCTCATATTTCTTTCTCTTTTCTTCTTCTTTATTTCCCTCTCCTCGGTGCTTCATGGAGCTCCGGACTTGGTTTCAATGTCAGACAGCATGCTGCAACGACTCAGCGCGAGTCATCACAGCGGTGAAGAAGATGGTGGTTGTTAATGACATTCTCACCGTCGCTGCCTTTTCTTGGAATCTGCCTCCATCAGACGGTCTATGAGGACACTAGAGAGTTTGCAGGTAAGCTTCATCGAAGCTTTGAGGAGGATCGGCTGGTGGGGAGAGTTTTGGGGAGAAACGGCTGGTCACTCTCTCTCTTTTCTTCTTTCCTTTTCTAAAGACCTAGCTGGGATGGCTAGGATCTCTCCAGGGCAGACGGCTGGGATTGAAAGTCCCCCTCTCACGTGGATTGCTGAGTTGGCTAGGAGGAAAATTTCTATTTTAGGAAACAGTGTGTTTTCAGCCTCACTTGCGGTGAGGATCGTGTGCAATCACATGTGTGGGATAACATGAAGTCTACAGGGTTTTGGTTGCACGTGAGCCCTCTGTCAGATGGACGGTTTGGATTGTCTATATGGATAGTGTAAGTGGGCCACCATCGATGCAAACGGACATCACCGTTCGTTGGCTAAACGCAAGGAGAGAGAGAAACCTCCTATTTCAGGAAGTCGCGGGTCAGCGCCCGATTTGAACTTGCTGAGGGTTCGGTGCACCGCGGGTGCTTTGGCACCGGTGCACAAGCACGGTAAAGTGGGGCCCATGGCAATGCTAGTGGGAAATCCACTCCATCCATTATGTTTTGAGGCTTAAATGAGCCATTTCGCCCGGAGACGTGACAAATCCAATGCTTAGGTGGGCCTTACGGTTTGAATCCTAGCTCTAATGGTGGCTTTCCATAGATCTAGATGTCGGATTTTCTCAAGAGTGAACGTCAACGGCTAAATGATCCTAATGACTCCTTTAATTACCAGTCAGCTACTAATATCCATATTAATTTTATTACTATTGTGCATTACCTATAGTCGCAATGATTAAATAATTTAAACCTATATAAATATATATATATATATATATATTTATTTATTTACATGTTATTGGCCACACATTTACTAGCGTATAGCTCGTAATATCTTTTATCATACTACATATATATGAGAATTTGTACAACAACCTATTTAAAATCACATTGTTACATAATATAAAATTTTATTTAATTATCTAATAATTGTTGGTGCACATGTTTATAGAAATATTCAATATTACAGTAATATTTATAACTCAATTATACATTGTAAAATTATTATCTATCATTCTTAGTTAATATGATATTATTCTTGTAATACTTTATATACATTAAATATATATATAACAATCCACTACAATACATTTTCATACATTCTTCGTGATAGGTAAATTATCAAAATACATTTATACTTTCTTTCTTCCTATGTTTGTGTAACATTTTATAATATAATAAATAGATAAGATAATATACTTATTAAATATTATTGGAACACCAACGGACGGATGGGTCCACATATGGATGGGGACTATTTCAACGATCGGATTTAAACTAGAATGAACGCGAATGTTTACTTAAGCCTAGCTTGGATTTATACTAAGTTTGGTTATACAGTAACACCGAGTACTGGAAAGTACGGGGTGTTACACACATCGACATATAAACCCTAAAAACTTTTCTACAATTTCTGATATGGGACTAAAGGCATACACCGCACTTTTTAATTTGAAATTCTCGAAAACCGTTTTGGCGGCAAAATCCTGAAATTTTGAAATTTTGAATATTTTCAAAAAATCACAAATTTCAACATTTAATACATGCTATTAACTCTTTAAAATGTTAAAACTTAAATGGACATGCTACACACATTTAAGATATATTGTATTATAGAGTTATACTGTACCTGGATGGATGGTTGTGATGTATTGAAAATAAGATTTAAGTGGATTATGCAGTACCTCAGTGAGCGCAGAGAGGTAGATGTACATTTGATTTTATGAATGAGCTACCTGGTTGCGAGATATGAGGCGTCAGATTTACGGTTGTGCGTATGGATATACGTATAGTTTTCTCCTCTTTAAAAACTATAAGCTTACCACCAATTTTTTTTATTATGACTTGTGGCCCTCTAAAACTCGTTAAATTATATTTCAATATAAGAAGTATTTCAGTAAATTTGTCCAGAGAAATATGAGAATCTTCAGAGTGATTTTTGTTTGATTTTTGGGTGGGTCAATTTGCAGATGTATGTACAATATACAGTTGGATGATAAGATATAGGTAAAATAATCAAATGATTAAGAGTCCAATCCAATATACACGTTAATGTATGGTTACTTTCATACTCAACTTAAGTGTAATATGAGTGTTTAGTTGATTAGATTGGTGGATTGTCGAATAAACGACTTATATGATTAAACTACGGTATTGAAAATGGATGGATGAGTGGGTGATTGCATACCCTACATTACATGTAAATGGTTGGGTTTAGTCTATATTTCACAGTTAGATTTGAGCTACTTAATGAATGAACGGTTAATTATAGGTGTATGAGTAAAGAGAGTGCACGTATACACACACACACACACGTGAAAACCATACAATTATCAATCAATGATACACACTAAATAAATCAATTGCATATATTACAACTTGCACACTTTATGTATGCGTGTATATGTAAGTATGTATGTATGTGTGTGTGTGTGCGTGTGCGTGTGTGTCTATGTGTATATCAAAACCATACAATTATCAATCAATGATATACACTAAATAAATCAATCACGTATATTACAACTTATATACTTTATGTACGCGTGTATGCATAAATGCATGAATAAATTATAAGGATTATGCATGAATGCTTAGATGAATGTAAGTATGCATGTATGTATATACAAGCATGCGTATCAGAATCTTAGGTCATTGCATTCTACCCCCCTTGTAAGAATTTTGTCATCGAAATTCAAACACACCCAATGTGTGGATAGGTGATGATATTTCTCCCGAGTAATGGTGCATCTAAGTGTCTGCTAAGTTTCATATGTTGTAAGTTTAAGTGGGTGTAAGAATGTGTAAATCGTTATATGAATTATGATTATTACCAATTGTCTTATTTGACATGTTAAATTTGAGTATAAACAATGTGTTATTCTTAATTTCTTAATTTTTTGTTGTTTGAATATTTTCCATACCAATGTTTTGAATAAAAACCTTAATGGCATATTATTAACCAATCATACACATCCAACTTATTTAAAAATATCAAGCCTTGGATGTAAATGCAATTCGACGTCCTTATAAAAATAGGGGTGGGGGCATGGCGTATGGGCTCACATTAGGTGTTGTCCAAGTAACAGCTTAATGGGTGTTACCCCTACTATAAGGCTGACCTTGATGACATGTTGTACATCCACTTTATTTATTTGTTTTTGCAACCCATTTTAGAATATAATCCCATAAATTCAGCATCCAAAAATCTCAAGTGGACCACGCTACAAGAAACAGTAATGATGGAGCACTTATCATTAACAAGTTCACGGGCCCAGTGCAAGCATATCCATAATATTTGTTTGTAATTCAGCTTGTTGATAATATTTATTTGCAATCAAGCTCATTGACAAAGTTAACCAGAGTTAGATGAATAGAAAATACAAAGATTAGCTAGATCCATAACTTTTATAACCTAAAAAAAGCTTTTATCAGTCATTCATCACTTTTTTCAGTAGTGTGGGCCACCTGAGATTTAGATTTGCTTAAGTTTCCGGTACTCAAATAAGATGGAAAAACACATGGGCAGCGTGGATATGAAACAAATTTATCAAGGTGAGCCACCCACGGTGAGGGTAACACTCACTGAGCCTCATTGCTTTCTTGTTGTGGCCCACTCGTAACATCTAAACGGTACCGTTCAAAGAGCTCTATTTCAATGATGATGATTTTATCCTCTGCTCACCATAGTTATTAAACAATCCGGATCCTCTGTTTGAAAATTTTAGGTTTCTTGCATCATGATTGGTCCATGTTTAATGGTTTAAATATAGTAGGTTATAATATGGCACAAATAGACAGCGACAAACAGTATTTTTCTGCGTATGGCAAATATAAGATCCGTATTCGTTATTAAAATGGGAATAAAAGTCCAAAACTAATGAGGTTATATATAGAGAATTGATGTAGATAAAGACAGATAGACATGGATAGAGAGAAATAGATGAGCGTGTCGGCATCAGAGAGAGCCGATATAATAAGGACTCTGTTAGGGAGCCAGGGCCGTTGCAACGGCGCTGTAATTCCTTCCTACCATCACAACGTGGCCGCTGGTCGGACGGTCTGGATTGGCTCTCGTGTACATGTCCCAGCGGCGTTCGGTAGCTCAACGCACGACAAAAGACATGCAGCGGAAAACGCGCAGGCACAAATATTCTCCGTGCTCCGTACTTCACGCCAACTTCGCGCCTTTCCACTTTCCAAAGCCTGTCCCCAGAAAGAGAGCATCAAAACGGACGAATCCCTGTGTCCGACTCTTCAAAACCCCTATGGAACCCTAGAAATCCTTCAAAATCCCTCTAGAAATCCATTTCCTCTTTTATTTCTCTGTTTCTCTATTCACAGAGGAAGGAGCAGGAAGAGGAGGAGAAGAAGATTGGAGAGAGATGGATGATACTGAGATAGTCGCTACGGAGGACGCACTTCAAGCTCTAATCGATCATCTCGTCTATCCTCTTCTACCTATCAGAGCTTCTCTTCTCGATTCTCCCTCCATTTCTCAACAACAATGTGTGGCCAAACAGGTTTTTTTTCCAAATCCCCAACTATTCCACTTCTATTTCCTGCTCTCTTTCACTTCATCATACCTCTGTTATTCTCTTTTCTATAGGAGAAGGTCTCCAGTCCAACCGGTTGGACCACATGTTGCGATCCATCCCACAGATAACTCCCAACCTATTAAATGCATGGCACATTCAACCAATCCAGTAGCTTGTCCCCACCATGAGCATCACATTGTGTAAAAATCAGCCATATCCACTCATTGAGTGGGCCACACTTGTATTTTGCTATTTTATCAATGGTTAGACATTGTTTTCCATGGTGTGGCCCACTTGATGAATAGATATGCCCTTTTTTTAGACATGGTCTAAGTTATTCACTGAACCTCATGGTGGACTATAACTTGTGGTCCAACTGGTTGGACTTGAATGCGAGACTAATTTGGATCCGTGGGCATCAACCATAGATAAAGATTTGGGCTAAAAGAATACTGGATTCCGCCATTGATGAAATGAGTATGTTGCCCTCAAGTCTTTCGCGTCTGCCTCACCCAAATGCAAGCTCAATGGGGAAGCTTCTCTTGCCAGTGTGAGGAGATTTGGGGATTGAGACACTCTTATATAGAATCAACTGGCCATGGAATCCTTCCCATCATCAGATTCTATGGCTGGTGCTGTTTCCAGGCCTCTCTCTTGGGAGAGAAGACCCGTGGCCATTTCCTACTACTTTAACAAGGGTTGCGTATGGTACTCTGTGCCCCATTTATTTAAGTAATGATGGTGTCTGTGTGGGGCCCACAAGCAATCAGGAAGTTTTTAATGGGTTGACAATTGACATCGAATCTCAATTGCTTTTTATGGTGTGGCCTACCCAAGTCATGGATTGGGCTAGATTTTGGGCTCTAGGCCTAGCAGGGGCCAGCATATTTGATGGATGGGGTGGATGTCCGACATACATCCTTGCACAGCCCACAAAGCTCAACCTTACCATTAACTTATGGTAAGGTCGACCTTGGAACATTTCCCTACATATACACCCTCAGTTGTATTGGTTCACTTGGATAGTCCAATCGATTGATCTGTACTATCCCTTAAGTCCAGAACACATTTCATGGGTTACCATGCAAAAATGGCACTAAGTGGACGATCCAATCTATCCTTAATTTGGAATATGTTCTATAGAATCCTATTACCATGCCACAAATGGGATGGTTAAAATTGCCTTACAAAAGTATTCTTTAGAATCAAAAGCAATCCACAATGGCTCCTAACAAATAGATGCATCAAATTGTTGATTGGACATATTTTTGTGCAAATGACGTTGACTGTCCATATTAAAGGACATGATAAATGGTTAATATTTGTCAGATCAGTGTCATGTTTGTGTTGCAGCCCATGAAATGTGTGCTGGACCTAATGAAGTTCATAGGACGAAAAGAGGTTATTTTGAGGTCCTTATACTCATATTCATTATGCCTAGCATTGAATGGACTGGATATTCACCTTATCAATTATCAAATCAATGATGGGTTCTATTTGGCACCTGAATTGGCACCCGAATCGGACCGAACAAAATATTTGTCAGGCTGTTGTTCCCTCGAATCCATGGAGTAAGATAGTCCAGAATGATGGATTGGATTGTTTCTGTGTCCAATGCAACATTAGCGCTATAACTCGAGATTGCTTTGAGAGCACGTGAGCATTTCTCACGCAAAAACATCACCATTATCATCATCTAAGCCTTACCCCAGTTAATTGGGGTTCAGACTGTTCAGATACATGGTGAAAGTTATGGCATAAGTTTGATGCCGGCCTCCAACATGATGCAACCCTCCCCTCCTTTATCTGGGTTGGGGACCAGCAATGACAACACAAAAATCCCATAGGTGCAATTTAATAGATAAATATCTTGATTACAATCAAGCGCTATCTAACGGTCTATTACATAGGTTGATTACAATCAATGAGTCATGACATAGTTATGTGCATGTGTGCATGTTCGTGCACATGGCCCACGAACATACACATGTACAATAAAGCCCCCCATCAAATAGGAAACTAGTAATTACTTTTGACTTGCTAACTTGCTCAGTTTGTTTGTTTATTTACTTTTTCAACTTGGGGGGTTATAATTCTAGGTCCTATTGTTTCAGATGCATGCAGTTGTTTTGCTCTACAACTACTACCACAGGAAGCAATATCCAGAGCTCGAATTTCTTGGATTCGAATCGTTCTGCAAGGTGGCTGTAAATGCCAGACCGAGTCTGTTGATGCATATGAAATTCATGCAAAGATGCAATGAAAAATCAGGCAATCTGGACAAACAGCTTTCAATCACAGAGGAAATGGTCATGGAGGCCTGCAATATTTGTAATCAATTAGATGCTTCAAGGGATGCACCTGATATAGAAGGATGGCTGGTCTCGAAAGTTGCGATCTTGGTGGTTGACTCAATGAAGAAGAATTGCTTGCTGCAATTCAGCTCGATGGTTCAGGGTGTTTGGTCACTTGTGGAAAAAAATCTTGATGTGCCATATCATAATCCGGAAGGTGCTTTAGAGATGCTAGGCACAAATAAAAAGAACAGAGTCACAAAGAGGTTGTGTGGAGATGAATCAGTTGCTGGGGAAGCTGCACTCCAACAAATTGCATTTTCGGCTGTCAAGGAGGACACAGGTGTCTTGTGCTTCTAGATTTTGTCTGTTTTGGTTAAGAAATCATAAATTTGTTAATAAAGAGATGATATATCTATTTCCTTGGGTTACAAGGGTTTGTGACCTATTATTTTGTAGTTCAAGGATAATTGATTTCACTAAAGCATTGACATCGGTTTCCTAATTCCTCGCTCTTGGATTGAATCCGATTACTGCTGAACTTTGAATATAGCTAATCACTTGGTTTTTTCAAACCCCTGGATTGAGTATTTCACTAGTGATAATCATTCTTCATTCTCTTCTAATTGCTTTACTGATTGTCAATTTTCTCTCTTCTTGCATATCATTGACACAATTTATTTATTTATTTTATCACATATTCATTTGTATGATTGTCTTATGCATGCTCCCTGCTTCGCTGTTTTGCATGGCTTATCAGGAGTTGGAGATTTATGACCATGGTCATTTTTATTGCCTTTCGCACATATACTTACTATCATAATCCTAATCTAAACTGTCATAGAATTTTCTATTCCCCTGATAAAATGTCAGGTGTTGTTGTTCAAATTTTGATGATAGGTTGGGTTCTTAAGTAATTTTTTTTGAGGTTCTTAAGTATTGGCACCTTCATCAGTAAAATAACATAGCTTTTGCCTTTCTCATTTTTTGTTTTGCATGAAGAATTAGTGCCAAGTCTGACAATATGTTGGGATATTCTGGAACAGGCATTGATCAGACAGATCTTACCATTCTGGAAAGGCATCTTGTATACTCATTAAGTAAAGAAAAGAGTACTGCTCGGTTTTATTTAATGCAGTGCAATAAACCCATCAATGAAGAAGTCATACAAGTTCCTATCAAAGATGCTATTAGCAGGTTTGACGTTATTTCAACTACATCCCAATTGCATTAGATGTCGGCCTAGAGATGTAAATGCAGCAAAAAGTTCTTTAGTTATTATGAAATTGATTTGCTAGACATGCAAGTTTAGAGTTTTTCTAATGATGGGTTATTCAGTTTTGTATTGAAATTTTTGGATATTTTGTTAATTTTCAGAGCCATGGTGGTGACCCATCATCTCTTTTGGGTGCCTCGTTTGATTGCGTTTTTGCATTTCATCTTTTGATTTTATTAAATTTTAGTTGCATTTAAAAAAATTGTTAATTTTCAGCATTGTTTCATACTTGTACCTCTAATGCACTTCTCTGTGCAGCTTGCAGGGCTCTCTGGTCAGGAAGAGTGTAGATACTTGTGTGGCAACCTCTGTTGTTGAATATTTTCATTTACTACCATATGTCGGTGTTGTGTCTGACTGGTTTTCCAGGTAATAATTGCAAGGCTCTCTTGATTCTTTTTCATTCAGTGCTTTTTACTATTATGGTTAGAGAGCTTGTTTGGGGTCGCATGCTTTAGACCTTAAGGGCCTTTTTTTTTTTTTTTTTTTTTGCAAAAATAAAAAATTGGGGGTAAAAAAGAAAACAAAAGAAAATGGATGACTTTTCCCATGATGGGACATTTCCATGTTTGGATAGAATGAAAACATTGGATTTCAAGATGCAATCACACACGAAATACTAGGTGACTTTTGTTAGAGCTGTATTTATATTTCCGCTTAGTATCCAAACAAGACCCCAAAATGGAATCAATGTTCATGGGAAATCACTATTTTGGATAATCATTACAGTTCTCTTTTTTTTTTTTTCTCACTATCCAAACAGGCCCTAACTATTCTCAACTTCCCTTTTAGTGTGACCGGCTATAGGTGGCTAACGTGCAATGTTGGGCATGATTATGTTGGCATTTGAGTGTTATTGGGTAAACATGTGTTAGTGGGCTCCTTGCCATTCTTTGCAGCCTATTACTTAAGCATGCCGCCTATTACTTAAGCATGCCCTCGCCACTTTTGTTCCGATGGAGGCATCATGTCCGTGCCTCGGTGTCAACATGGGTCTGTTTTATCACCTGATACAAGGAAATTCAACGTGCGTGCCTCGCGATCAGCAGTATGTTTGGCAGCTGTCCCTCTATTATCATCCTTTGCTTGCTTGTCCTTTTGGGCACACATGTATTAATGGGGCTGGGCGTTGGTACTAGGTGTTATCGTGTTGGCATGTGAATGTTGTCAATACGAGCCTTTGCCATGGCTGGATCCAAAGCCAGGGTTAATGAGGAGGGTTGATGTCCAGTGGCTGTTGATCATAAAACTTTTACCAATCAACCATTTAAAAGTCAACCCCAATAATCTTTAGAAAAAAATGCCAACCCCACATTTGGAGAAGGGTTAAGAAGATGATGGTATCATTTTCAGTCATCTTTTGGTTAGTGGCTATTGAAATCTAGGGATATTCACAACATGCTATGTTGTTTCCATATGCTCCCCTGGTCTAGAAATGATGGAATTTTCTCCACAGGGAAATCTACACTGGCAGTTCACAGCTTTCGCCGGGGTGCCCAAGAAATGTTGGCGAGAATTGCTCTCTAATAATAGGCATGCCTTGCACCATGGAAGGTGATGATACCAGTGACAGATCTGATCGTTATGGCCAAACCGTAGACATCCCAGAAAATGAAACAGACAGAATAAAATGTGAAATTGTTTACAAGGAAGAAAATGATGGGAACCGTATGAAAGAGTCAGTGGGAGCTGTCTGTATGCCTAAAAAAATGGCTGATGATTCCTCAATTTGTCATGGGCAACCACCTCCCAGTGAGGATGCTGCCAAGATTGCGAAGAATATTCAAGATACACATGTCGAGAAAAGGAAGAAGCCCCTTATTCAGAATGGTTCTAAGGCAACTGGAAATGGTTTAAGAGACAAGGTACAGTAACTTTCTTCTGCCGTTTTCAGATTTTTTGTTTTTGGAGTAATGTGGTCATGGTCTCTATGTAAAACAAAATGTTGGATATTTCTTCTAACAATAGTTCACAATGGACATAAAACATTTGGTTTAGAATTGTTTTTTAAGGTAATGATTTTATTATAAAAAGGCAAAAGCCAGAAAGCATACAAGAGGCAATTACTAAGTAGACCAAAAAAGAATCCAAAAGAGGGCGCTCAACAAGAGCCTTTATATTTGAGCCTCAATCCATTACATCTGATTTAGCCCTATTACAAACATTTGACACTAACCTACTTTGTTTGTGAAAACATTTATTATTCCTCTCCCCACCAAGCTAAAACACCAACCAATAAAGAGAGCCCCCAAAACATCCTCCCTTTCTTCCCAACCCTACTCCCATACCAAGAAGAAAAGACTCTCAATGGATCTTGACCAAGGTATTAAAAAAGGGTTTCAAAATGACTGTAATGGTCATTATGCAACAATAGTGGTGGGCAGTGTTTGAAATATCGGTATCGTGTCACGTATCGCATCCTTGGGATACAGATATGTATTGGTTATCGCACGAGATATATCGTTTGTCTTGGGTAATTTATCACACTTTTTGAGAAATAGGGGAACATTGGAAAATTGGTTGAATTTTTGAATGAAACTTCAGGGATTGTTAAAAAAGACCTTAATACACACTTTTAAATCATAACATCTCAAAAAAGAAGTGCACATAATAGGTTTTCTTTGTATAGGGTCCTAAGCTATGCACTATCTGATCGAACTTATACAACTATATTCAAATTGAATGCATAACTTTTAGAGTGTATGTGACGATCATTTTATCAAACACTCCTAAATACTTTCAAATTAGTTTTAATTGATAGTTAGTTGAAGGAAATTTTCAAAAAAAAAAAACATGGAGAACATGAAGAACTAATGGATATCAAAATCAAAGCTCCAATACCATGATTTTTCATGCAAAACATGAAGAACCAATGGATTTCTAATTATTTGACATTGATTTAACATAATTTCAATAAAAAAAGGGATCGGAAATTGAAAATGCTCACTGGATTGAACATGTGGGATATGTCGACACTACCTATGCGTTTTGTATCACATTGGTGGGATACGAGATATATCATGTGATATATTGGCCAATATCGTCGATATTTAAAACATTGGTGGTGGGGATTGTTATGGTTACAAGGCTGTTACAATCATTATGGAAAAATGGCCCATAATGGGCCGTTACAGGGATGATATTTTTTATATAGATAAATCGACCGTAATGACACACATGACTCGTGATTCCTGTCTTCTCGCAACTGATATGAAGCATATAATAGAAATACCTAATCAAGAACTTGCTTGACTCATCTTTGATCCAAACGGACTTATCATTTTCGCCATTGAAGGATTGCAAAGATACAAAAACTCCAGCATGGCGGAGTACTCTTTTATCTCATCATCTAGAAGGTTACGATGACAAGGAAATGCTTAAAAAATTGACTCACCACAAGTACCATATCATCTATTCACCATGATACTACGATCCGGAGCAAGGCGAGCAATACACGAAAATATGATGTGAAGAGTCAAATTGCCCGTACACATTTTCCCAAAACCGAATTCTCTCCCCATTCCCCAAAGAGAGGACCATATATAACTTCCTTGACTTTAGCCTTCACACTAGAGATGCCTTTCCAAATTGCTAATGCTCTGTAGCTAGAAGACTCCCTTGTTCACCATCCCCCCACCGAATGACCATATTTTCTTTCGATTACTTCATCTCCAAAGAGCCTCCCTTTCCACCCCAAAGCGCCACCATCACTTGCCCAAAAGGGCTTAGGTCATCAAGTCCAAACTAGTGTTTCAAATAGCTCTTGTAACGTAGCGTAACTATAGTGGTATGTAGCGTAGCTAAATAGTGTAAATCCCTTTCAGCGTACGCTACAGCTACGTAGCGTGCAACGTTGTAGCGTATGCTACAGTTTATTTATTTTTGAAGAGTGATGAAAACATTTATTTTTATTTTTTATTTTTTTAGTTCTATTTGTTAAAAATAGTGTAGAACTCATATTATAAAAAAAAACTTAAAATGTAAAGTTAAAACTAAACAATTTTTTGTTTAATTTCACTTAAAAATTATGGTGATCCTTTGTTAAAGTTGGTGTGAAACGCACACGCTAAAAATCCTATAAAACAAAACTTAAGGGAAAAAAGGTTCAAAAGAGGGTTTTTGAAAGCCCCTTTTTGTATAGACGACATCTGTATTGTACTTAATACTCTTAATCTGTGAGATTTTTATTTCTTTTCATACTTGTGAGTTGTGACTTGTAGTTTCAATTAGACATTATTAATTAAAGTGGTTTGATTCAAAAAATTTAAAATGGTTTGCTTAGAAAGTTGTTGAAGTGATAATTATTTTATTTGGTTTATATGTGGATTGGCTTTTGATAAATGATAATTAATAACCTCTTATACTTGAAAAAGTGAATAATCTTTTAGGAATTTTTGTGTTTTTTTCTTACTATTTATCATATTTTTTCTATATTTAAATTAAAAAAATAGAAGTATCATGTAGCTTATGCTACATGCTATGCCATTTATGCTACATGCTACAGAGTGTTGAATGCTACACAACATGTTACCGCTATTTAAAACACTAGTCCAAACTACGGATGTTGGCACCACCTTCGTTGAAGGGTTTACACACCTCACCCCAATCCAACAAATGAAAAATTTTCTTCTACGCCGAATCGCCCCCGAGGAATTCACACCTAAGCTTTTCAAGGTGACCAAGGACTGTTTTCAGGCACCTAAATAGCTATATATAGTAGAGAGGTAGATTGGATGATGTTGCCTTGATAAGGGTAATGTGTCCACCAAGAGACAAAAACCACCCCTTCTATCTAGCTAATTACTTCTCAAAAATTTCCACCACCATCCCAAAGGGGCTTGGCCCTCCTTTTAATTAGGGCTGTTCACGAGTCAAGCTAGCTCGAAAAGCTTGCTCGACTGGGCTCGAGTCAGCTTGGATTGACTCGACTTGAATGGTCGATTCGAGCCAAGCCAAGCTAATTATTTGAAGCTCGAGTTGAGTTCAAGCCAAGTTCAACCAGGGGGCATTTCAACTCGACTCGACTCGAACTCGACTCAACTCGAAGCTCGAACTCGAGCTCGACTCAGCTCGATTAATAAATATATTAAATATTAAATATTATATTATATTAATATAAGTTTTAAGTTTAAACTTAAAAATAAAAAAATAAAAAACAAACTCTAGGGTCTCTACCCGACCGCACGTACCCCCCTTCCTTTCCATTTATTCTCTTTCTCTGCCCACTGCTAGCCGCACGCCCGCCCCGACCACCACCACCAGTTTTCATTTCAGCTCCACAATAGTATGATTTCAATCTCTTGAGATTTACTTCTTAGGCGAGAAACCCAAGAAATTCAAGATGGGTTCTTCTCAGATTTGTTGGAGTTTCAAGGAAATCCAATGATCTGATTGGCTCGAGCTCTTTACTTGGATTTCTGATCTATGTTCTACTCTGTTTCTTTTCTAGTACTTGGATTTCTGCTGGTGGAAGAAGATCAAGAACAGATCGGTTCTTACAGGTTTCCTCATCCGATTCAAAGCTTCGTTTGGTTTTTTCATCGGGTTTTGCTTTGATTCTCTTAAGATTTTTGAATTTTTCATCAATGGAGGAGGATCAAGAACAGAATCCATTACTCTCTCACCCAACAAGCTTGAGCTCGACTCGAAGTAAACTCGACTCGACTCGAACCACTAGCTCGACTTGAACTTGACTCGATAGTTTTGGCAAACAAGCCAAGCTTCAATGTTGAGCTCGAGGCCAAGCTCGAGCTCGAGCTCGAACTCGAGTACATCATGGACAAGCCAAGCCAAGCTTGGCCCACCTCGACTCGACTCGGCTCGATGCCCACCTCTACTTTTAATGCAAAAGGGGAGTCCCAAATAGGATTGAGGGGAAAGATCCTACCTTGCGCCCAAAAAGATCAACGAAGCGACCGACCTCATCATCCTCCATATGAACGCCAAGCATCTATCACTTGGCCAAGTTAACCTTTTGCCCTGACACTGTTTCAAAACACCTAACGACCATGTTCGAGTTGATGATCTTCCCTTCTTCCGCTTTACAAAACAAAAAAGTATCATCTGCAAATTGGATATGGGATATTGGAGGAGCTGATCGACTCACCTTGAAGCCTTCAAACATGCCCACTTCTTGCCCTCTGGATAACATTTTACCTAGTGCTTCCGCAATGACAACAAAGAGGAACGGAGAGAGCGGATCCCCTTGCTTGACACTTTTCGAGCTTTTGAAGAAGCCTTTGGGAGAGCCATTAACAACAACCGAGAAATTAGCCAAACCAATGCATTCTCCTGTGCCGCCACTTGTCCCCGCACCCTATTCTGCCAACCATATAATAAAAGAAAGCCCCAATCCACATTTCACCAGCATATGGGCAATGTAAAAAGAGGTGCTTAATTGACTTTGCATCAAGCATGCACAACAAATAGATATTGGTAATCATCTTCCTCTTTTGAAGGTTGTCGACCGTGAGAATCTTATTCCTCCCCACCAACCAAGTAAAGACATCAACTTTCAGGAGGGCTCCATAAAACCAAATAAAAGTAGTGTGCCCATTATGCATTTCAAAAGAAGCCCCAATGAGCAACTTGTAGGAGTTAACCAAAAATTGACCGAACTATCCTCTCTCTCTCTCTCTCTCTCTCTTTCTATCTTTATTTATTTATTTTTTTTTCTTTTTGAAGGATGCAATGTATTAGAATTTAGAAGAGAAAAATAGAATAGAACATAGGGGCTTGGGATGGAAAAAACAGAAAACAACAAAAGAAAAACCTAGAAAAGAGCTAAGCAACAAGAAACAAATAAATAGAAAAGAAGAAAACCTATACAATTCGAGACAGAATCAACATCAAGCCTTAAGTTGTAGGCCAAGAGAGGAGAAACTCTAATCCAGGAAGTTGGAGACAAGCGAGCTGTCTTTGAGAGAGACGGACCAATCTCAAACTTCTTTGATCATGAGAGTGGCTACAACATTAGGCGAGTTGGAATGAAGTCGTGAAGGTTCCTTTCGTGCCAGACAACCCATGAGGAGGCCAATCAAAAAGCCTCCACAGGGACGTAGAGTCTTTGTCAAGACCTAGGTTGTGCCAGGCATGCGCCAATGAGAAACCCAGTTCACCTAGAACTTAGCACAGATGGCATTCCAGATAGCTGTGGAGAAGGGGTGGTGGATGGACTCTGCTGATTTAAGACAGAAGGCAAGCATTAGGGAGGATCAATCCACATTTCTGAAGTTTGTCTGTAGTCAGGGTTCTTCCTCTTGCGAGCAACCATGTGAAAGCGAAAACTTTTGGAGGATCCTTATAAGTCTAGAAGGCTGAATGTAATGAAGCGGCTTCAGCAACTGAGTGAATTCTTCTACTCCTGAAAAATTCCTTCGACATGGTGGAAGCCAAACCCCTCTATCACCTGATAGAGAACAACAATGAGTGGGGACATTCTCATACAAAGATAGCCTAGCCAACCTTGGAAAATGATCCTGAAACAGCCTCTCACTTGTCCAAACATCCTCCAAAAATTGGATCCACAAACCTTCACTTGGGGAGAAACCAACCCTCTCCTTGAACTTGGGACCCAATCTAATAACTGTCTTCCATAACACTGAAGCTTTATGAAAGGATGAATCTTTCGTCCACCATACTCCATCTGAGATGCTGTACTTCATTGCTACCACCTCCCTTCATAAGTTGTCAATATCCACCCTGAATTGCCATAGCCATTTTCATAGCAAGGTTGGATTCATGACCTACAACCTCGTTGTACCCATCCTCCCTCACTATAAGGTCACACTTCATCCCACTTCAAGCTATGTATTCCATAAGGGTAACAAGGGACGTAACCGTTACAATATGGTTTGTAACGACCATTACAGATTTTTTAATACTATTTCAGCCCCGTAACAAACCGTTTTCAGGGTCATTATGACTACTATGGGGACATTAAGCGTAATGGTTACCACTGTTACTGTTACATAACGACCATTATGTACTGTTTTCGAATACCCAGACTTTAACAAATGAAAGCTAGAGCTTCTTAACATACCGTTTTTGAATACCCTGACTTTAACAAATGAAATTTAGAGCTTTTTAACATACCCTGACCATTATGTACCATTTTTTAATACTGTTTTTGTAGAGTTTGTTTCACTGCTA